>JBAMNC010000098.1:192500-574474 GCA_037902135.1 Cetoscarus ocellatus | reverse complement strand
GTTAGATTACATTCACTCTAATTTTTGACTTACAAAATGTTTCTCAGAGGGTTTTACACATCAGATTTTTCATTCAATTCATATCTTACGGGAAATTAATGAGAGAGTTGACAGTGTTTTATGTGAATAGACGGGGCAGGGTGGAGTTTGTCATGGAACAGCAGTTCACTGTAATTGCTGCCTTTGGACATGTTTTTCAGATGTAATGAAAACAGAAAGTCAAAATCTTAAGGTGAAAATTTGTGTTGGATGTCAGACTGTATTAACTCCAAAAATCAAATTAATCAGGGAATCATTTCATTCAAACAGGATCACTTTTCCTTTTCTGTGAAGGCTCCATGCTCCTAACCTTGCTTGCAAAGCAGCTGGCAGATCCATCTCGCCAAACTCCAATCTGCAATGAATGTTAGCAGCCCAAAGTGATGTTCCAGTCAGAGTCCTTTAGAGCAGGAAGAGGAACAAGTTACGAGACAGACAACAGCAGGAAGTGACTGTATGTACAGGGATTAGCATAGATGCTAAAAGCTTCAGTAGCATTTTTGTCAGATCATTTCTTTATTAAGTGAAAAACAAATAACAACTCTACAAAACCCTATAGTAAGGATATTTTCCTCACTTCTGACATGTTTTGGTGAGAGTTTGTTTTACAAAGTGACTCACATATTATAGCGCAGGTACTTCTACCTACAAAATTGTCTGACTGGCCTGTATGAATGTTGATTGATGAAATGATCCAATCACCTGCCGGATATGCTTATGAAATGTTCTGCCCTCCCCAAACACTTTCTATGGGCTCTCTCCCAGTAATGGACAAGTGAAATACATTGAACGGTCCATCTGGTGTGCTAGGTAGCCACCATGCCCCTTCGTCGTCAGAGGAAAAAAACAAAACAAAAACAAAATCAACTGCAGCCTTTACAGTTTTAATATGTAAACATATCTAGACAGATAGAGGGATGACATATTTTTGTAAGCCAATGCGGAAGTAAGCATCTTGGTGACTGCAAGCCAACTAGAACCCTGTGTTTTGTTGTTTTTTTGTTTTTTTCTAACTGTGTTTTGATCAAAACTGACAATAAGCCCTGTAGTAGGGCTGATTCAATATATCGTAATGGATGGTAACATCTTAAAAAAAAGCAATTACCATATTGGGCTCAAAATAGGCATATGGTAGTACCGTGTGACTTCAGTGACCGGCTAAGAAAAGTAGCTCAGTAGAGGAACTTGAGGAGCTGAAACATGCAGTCTGGAGAAGACACCCTTCAAACCTGAGACAGCTGGAGCAATTTGCTCATGAGGAGTGGGCCAAAATACCTGTCGACAGGTGCAGAAGTCTCATTGAGAGTTACAGAAATCACCTGATTGCAGTGTATTGCCTCAAAAGGTTGTGCAGCAAAATATAAAGTTAAGGGTATCATCATTTTTGTCCAGGCCAGGTTCAGTATTTTCTTTTTAAAATAATTCTGTTGAAATGCAATGTCTGATTTTCATTAGTTAATTTCCAGTAAATTTCTGTTTATTTTTACTTATGTCAGTTTCAAGTTATTCAGTGACCATTGTGGGTTTTTCTTTCTTTAATGGAAGGGTACCAACAATTTTGTCCACATGTGTACATCACAAACCTCATTTCAGGCATTTATCTGAAACCTGTATTCTCAATCTCATATACTTTCGGCCTTGGTAGCCAGGAAGTTCTAAATGCTAACTCACTTCTGCATTTTTGTACTCATTCCTGCATTACTCTGTTTGGCTCATGATGTGAAATGCAGAAGTAATTGTGCTTTCACTTGTTTACCTTCATGGCCTTTGCTTTCATGCTGGTCCACACTAGTAATGTTTTAAGTGACTGTAATTCATAAATAAATTAACTGACAGAATTGTGATTTCATTGTTTGACTGCCTCAGAGATCAATTTTACTTTACCTTCCACACTTACAGGTTTGTAGTTTCCTCTGTAAAGCAGGAAAGTTAGGAACTATTAAGGAGTAATTAATGTCAATTGTAGCTGCTTATAATCAAACTTGTCATTTTCCGTTCATGCTGTGCTTTCCTGGACCTTATTGAAAGGAATGTTCTCAGAGCTCTGTCACTGCTTAATTAAGGAGAACCAGAAATGTCCTGCTGGGACCTCCTTTGTGGTTTGGCTGTCAAAACACCTAAAATAACCAATCAGAAAGAATACAAGAAGGATGTACAAACTTGTGTAATTAAGCCAGAACACCTGGACAATACTATTCAAGTTTTTCATAACCACTGTGCAGGAGACAGAGTTAACCTAATGCATATTAGCTTATGTTAGCATAGGCTGCTGCTAACCCATCAGCATGTTGACTTGTGGAGTTCAGTTTGGTAAATGGCATTGCCTTTATGCCATAGTAGCATGGAGAAGCAAAATATGAGGACAGAAATTGCCACAGCTCACCAAATTTGCCTTGAGTATGCTACAGCCAGCTAGCCCAAGAGTTAGCCACTGGCTTCTTTTAGCCTTCAAGTTAGTGGCACATTTTGGCCAGATACTGCCCTTGAATAATGCAGTGAAAGAGAAATACCAATCTACAGAAGCATTTCAAAGTCTGTATGTGAAGGAAAGACTGGGAGTGTGGCAGTGTAATTTTTTGATTGTAAATAGCAGTGGCTAAAAGTACTGTTAGCTTGTGGCTTGTTAGCTGTTTAGCTCTCTATTGCATCGTCCCCTGTTAAGGTCATGATATCAGAATTGCAAACTTAGATAAAATGGCAGTAAAGAAATTAAATGTGTGATACCTGTTTTGATACCACGGCAAAAAATTAAAGTAACAGAGCAATTCAGGGGTGACATATTTTCATAAGCCAAACCAGAAGTTAGCAACTTGTTGGTTTCCATGATTAAAACTTTATTTTTCTCTGTGTCCCTGAGTTGTTGTAATAGGGTCTGTGGAGCACAAGTTTTGATCATCATGCCAATCTTCATAAATAAACCACACTTTCACAATTTTTTAGCTTAAATGTAAACAGCGGGAGTAAAAAGCTACGCCTATTCCAGTTGTATTCAACTCAGTACTTCACTGTCATTGTAAAACACAACATAATATTAAAGCATAACATGACCATGAAGTATGAAAAAAACTCAAAGTGGAATACATTAGACATTTATGGATATAAATTTTAGACTACAACATGGAAGTACAACTACATGAAAAGCTACCACATGTCAACCTATATCACCAAAATGAATCCCCGCATTTAAAAATTTTGTCTCACTCACAGCACGGCCAAGTGGTGCCTGTGGCTGTGGCTTTGGGGTATTATTGTATTTGTCACACATTCTTTGTCATGATACTTTCCTATTATTATTTCTATGAATGATGTTGAAATAACAACTTCAGGGCAAGTTGTTACAACATTTTTTGTGTTCAGATAAAGAAAAAGTAAGTACACAGTAATAAACTAAAAATTAAAAAACAAAAATAGTCTAACCATGGCACTGTGTCGCATCAGGTAATGCACATACCTCACAGCAAGAAGGTTGCTGTTCAGTCCCTGTGTCAGCCCCTTTGTATTGCTTGTTCTTCCCGTGCATGTGTGGGTTCTCTCTGGGCATCCTGGCTTCCTCCCACAGACCAAAAACATGCTCATCGGTGACTCTAAATTCCCCTAGGTATAAGTGTCAGCTTGATTTGTAGTCTCTCTCTTGATACTGCACGCACAGTCAAAAGAATGGTGTCTATCTGCTTTTCATGGATGCAGGAGTGAGACAAGACACGAAAACAATTAACATGTTGGCACATCCATGTAAATAGATGTCACCCCCACTGTATAAAAAAATCCCCTTCTTTTTTTTTTATGCCCAGGAAAAGCCTTGTGACCCACTGAAAAAGAGTCAGCGGCGCCTTTTAGGTCAAAACCCACCAGTTGAGAATCACTGGGCTAAACCCTAGACCATGAGTTTTAAGTCTTAGTCAAAAGAAACTAAAAATCAGGAGATATTCCGCCATAAAAGACTTAAGTTATATATGTTTTCTTTATTATCAATTGATAATCATTCCATAAATCCAAATCCAAATTTAACAACTACATAAAACATGTAGGCCTATGTTGCACTGATTTATAAATCTTTCTAAACTAAACATAATCAATTTCAAGTTTTCTTTATTGTGCCTCAATATTTTGTGGAGTAGTAGTGCATAAAATTGTGTTCTCTTTCAGTCATTTCCACTTTGGTTTGTTATAAAACCGTGTTATGTGTCTATATGTGAGCTTGCGGATGAACCTAAGCGCTGTTTGATACGTCTGATTGGTCTCCACAGTCACATGACACAGGAAGTTGTTCTTGTGGGGAGAGCAAGAAAGACTGAAAACAGTCTGTGGAACTTCACAGATAAACATTTTGTAAGAGTTCTCAGCTGGTATCAATACATTAGGGGAGTAATCAATACCAAAAGAGTACTTGTGACTGTATCAATACTCTGATCCTTACACTACAGGGAAAGAATGAAGCTCAATTGGTGATACAAACATAAATGATCACTAGACGTTGCGGATGCATGATACTGTCAACTTAGTGTCATTACTGGCAGATGAAAGCTTTTAAAGCAAATTATTGATGTCTTCAAAGGGTGAATATTTTTCCATTAAATTTATTTGCTGTATATGTGGTCAGAATGTATTTTTCTACGCAAAAAATCAAGCATCGTGTTAGTCAGAACAAACAGCCCGACATTGGCTTAAGTGGGTTTCTTTTATTTCCATTTTGATCACTTAAACCTTAAAGTGTGCACAGAGGACTGAAGTTTTAGGATCTGAACTACAGGTTGATTAAATTTTTATACTGCAAAGAATGTGTTTTTCTTCAGTCTGAGGGCCTTTTTGGGACTGATTCAAGAGACTCAACCTTCAAACTTGTTTTTCAGTGAAGAGAATTCCTTTTAAATGTAAAGAATAAGCCCCCAAAAAAGGCTGACCTTTTAATTTAGTGCTCTTTGTGACTCACTGTCTGGCTGCCGGCTGAAAATGCTAGCTCTTCAAAAGCTTGTTTTGAGTGTAACTCCTAAAAAAAGATACAAATACTGTGCTGCATTTACTAAAAAGAAATGAAAGTTTTTTATATCTGCATCTCAACTTTTTAAAAAAAAGAATAAATCGATAATTTTTTGTGGACTGAAATATAATTTATCTTGTTTATGTAAAACAAACAGACTATTACGGAAGACAAAGAGGTCAATTCTGGTAGTTAATAAACCTGATTCTACAAAGCTGTAGGTAAACTTCAAGCGGGAAGACCATTCATTCAGTTGCCAATTTGTTCATCTAAAGCGGGGTCCACACATAAGGATTTTCTGAGTCTGAGGAGATTTTTATTTGTTAAAGATTGCACACGTGAAGATAAAAAAATCAGGCATTGAACAGTTTAGACCGTACTGTGTGTGGTGTGCTCTGATAATCTCAACGCAGCAACCACACACATAACAATTCTGCCCCACCACCAGTCTAGAATCTAGTCCTCCAAGACAGAATCTTGCGAGATCAAACTTGATCAAACAAAAACGAAGAAGAAGAAACATAGCAACAACCAGAAAACACAACACACAACATGGAAGAGGACATATGAGAAGAGGGAATGATGGTGGTCTTAGGACTATTTTGACAGAAAAATCCTGAACTATCAGAAAGAAAAGGCCGTGGACAAAATCCTAGAGACAGTGTGAACACGTGAGCTGGTCCTCCATTTCTGAGGTCGACCAAACTTTATGTTTCAGGTCGGCCATGCTTGTTTTTATTTACACCTGCTTCCTTGTTTCTCAGTCGGCTTGCTTCTTGATTAGCTACATTCTGTTCCACGTCACAATTCACAGAGTCATGACCCGGGTGTCGTCGGCTTTCTCCACACACATGAAGATTTTTGGTCGACCCTGACCTGTTTCAGACCTGATTATCAGGACAAATTCACTCTCAACCCACCTCAGACCACAGGATAATCTTATGGGATAATCTTATAAAACATAAAATAATCTGGCGTTTGCCATCTTTGGTGAGGAAGGGGGAAAGTCAGGACAAAAACAGCCCAGTAATCTTAATCTGTCTACCCTGCTTAAGTTACCTCTCATTCATTTCTTCACTCTGTCTTCCTGCACAGTTGATTCAAATCATCAGCTGATTAGGGGCAGACAGTCACCTAGGCACTGACCCAACCAGATTCTGCCACCACCTGTTTGGCCAATTATCCTGCTGCTGTCATATGGTTAGATTAGATTAGATTAGATTGAACTTTATTAATCCATTTGGGAAACTCCCTCGGGGAAATCAAGATTCGGTGCATCGGTGTAGTCTGATAGTGTGCTTGGTCGGTAATCAGAAGATTGCAGGTTCGAGCCCAGCTCCAACCATCACATGGCGATGTGTCCTCCCACTGCTGCGTCAGTGGCGTGTAAGTGGGCATGAAAGTGTCACCTATAGAAACTCCAGCCATCAGTGAGTGAAAATGAGAGGGAACAGGTGTGAATGGATAGATATGAGCTGTGGTTTAAAGCTGCTTTGAGTTGTCAAACGCTAGAAAAGCGCTATATAAGCTCAAACCTATTTACCATTTACCAGCATGTGTCTGCTCCTCCACAGCAGTGTTGTTGTGCACTCATCATCTTGCCATTTACCTGCTGATGTTACATTAGAGCTTTGCTACAGGGGTGACCAGAGAGATGGCTGGGCCTATGGAAAGCCATTTGGGCATAAAATTGATGTCAGTGATATCAACTGTAGTTCAGCTACGTGTACTCAGATTTAGAGCACATATATTCAACTTTGGTCAACTAGTGCACACAAAAGTGTCACTAGTACTACTTTTAGACTGAAAAATGTTCACTAGTACTATTAGTAGACTGTATTGGGTCTACTCGTACTTGAGTAGACTTAAAATTGTTCACTAGTACTACTAGTACTGGATATATAAATATCCTAACAAGAGGTTGGGGAAAAGCAAATTCAGGCATTGACTTTCAAAAATATTACAACAAATCAGGGTGGCTGAAATATTGTTTTAGGGCTCGGACCCTAATAACAATATAGAAAGCTATAAAAAAATACCTATATACAACTATATGCAAAAGTATAGAGTGGGGGGGGGGGCTTATTTGGTATTATCATTTGTAGAAATAACAATTGTGCATTGCTTTACATTTGAATCAATGTGAACTTTCCATTTTAAGAGTTAATAGTAATAACTAGTTTAATTGATGGTTATTTTTTTTCTGATTTTGTGGCCCCCCCGGAGGCCACGATGCCCTTAGCATTAATCTATATTGCCTAATGGGCCAGCCCGCTCTGCTCACAAGAATTAATTTAATTTTTAAAGTGATTTTATAGTTTTTATGAGACATGGCAGGACTGCAGATTTATAGAGATTTTAAAAAATCTGTTTTAATCTCTCTGCTGCGCTGCGAGGCCACCATGGAGCTAAAGTGCATCCCAGGATTAACACATAATGCCATACTTATTGTTTTACCTTGGGCACTTTATCAGCCTTCTGATGTCTGATGTTGAAGGTGGAAAGGGATAAACAGAGTAAAAACTGCAGAATGAAGCTGGAATTGAGTCTGTCTCTCCCACTCAGCACACTCAAGTGAGACCACAGGAGATGGGTGTTCTTCTCTGGCAAAGACACAGATGAAAGAGAGCGACCATGAGACATGTGGAGGGGGGGTTAGTGATAACTCTGTGGAGCTGACGTGTCGGGGAGGACAATAGGTTTGTGTAGGGAGGATACATTACAGGCAGTTCCATTAGTGTGTGTAACGGTGCTGAAAAGGCAGGTCCTGGTGCTATTGACCGTGATGGTAGTGGGAGTGGAGTTTAACAGTCCCTGTCAGGCCGTGCTGCTCATGTAGCCATCAGAGATAACCACACTGATCAGAGGTCCTCAGATACAGCCATTTAAATAGCTTAAACTATCTGAAGCTTTTGTTTGGAGTGTTAGCTCAGCACGAGGACCCATAAAGATGACAAACTGAAATTGCCTCTGTGGGATGCACAAACTTAATGTTGTAATTGCTGTTCACATTATAGCTCACATAATAGTTTGGTGACGCTGCCTTGAGAGATAGACCAAGTCTAAACCTGTCTGCCGACTCCCTGAAAATGGCATGTCAAAGAAACCTTGCAGTGTAGCTGGATCCAATTGACTTAATGTCTGTAATCAGGCTGATCCATCTTGCCTCTAACCCAGGGAAATTTGGATCACCAAATAAGCATATTTGGCTGACTGAAAAACAGCTTCAGGGGCCAAGGTCAAGCCTTTATTACTGTTATTTCAACAAAATATTGAACATAGGAACTGTCACACTCCATCTCTACATTTGCACCATACCTACTTTTTCTAAAGTTTATTACACAAGTAATTTCCACACCACTTCCACACAACTAAGAATCAATCAATCTTTATTTGCATAGTACCATTTCATAAGAATTGTTTTCTCAAAGCAATTTACAATAGAGCAGACTGAAGCAGTGTTCATTTTGATAACACATTTTTAATTTAGTTTTAGTTATAGTCTTTTGCCTAAATTATCTTTTATTTTTAGTCATAATTTAGTCATCTCAAGTGTTTCATCTTAAGTCTAGTTTTAGTTGATGAAATTTCACAACATGTTAGTCGATGAAATCTACTGTAAATTTAGTCGACTAGAATATGAAGTGTAAAGGGTAAGGCATTTTTTAAGTTTCCTTGAATTTCTGAAGTTGAACTTTCGTGTGAAATGCAGTCACCTTTATTTAGGCTACCTGGCAGAGTATCTCAGTTACAATACCAGAATAGACAACAAACAGTGAACCTGCTCTACATGAATATATCAATTCATACAGAGAGTAGCTCTGATTGGATCGCTCCACAACTTATCCCACCACCATGAAGCCAAGGCAGCTGTGATTGGATGTCCCTCTTAACTCATCCAACCTTTCCACACAACCAAAGTAGCTGTGATTGGATATATTTCTAACTTGTCCCTACTTTCTACATGACCAAATTAGGTTTATTGGATTAAGTCTCTGTCAAACATTTTAGTCTAGTTTTATCTGTTGATGAAAATGTCAGTTAATTCAGTTTTTGTTTTTGTCCATGTGCACTTATTTTTATTAGTTACTGTCTAGTTTTCATCAGGGGAAAAAAGGCTGTTGACGAAAACTATGACAAAAATAATTAGTCAATAAAATTAACACTGGGCTGTAGCCATACTCTTCATTTTATAGATACGCATATATGCATATATACAAATACATATTACAAATATACATTTTTTTATATACACATACATACATCCAGAGATGTAACCATCTGGGCAGAGATGAAGAGACTAAAATTAAGAATTTAAAGGCAGGTTGATGGTTTGGAGGAGGACACAACAGAATTTAGTTCCTGAAGGCCAATTGTAGAAAAACAGTCTAAATCAGGTTTAACTACATTTAAAGGTACGACAGGCCCAGGTGAAGGCAGGGAGTTACTAATTTTATCTCTAATTTTAAGGATTTTATCTTTAAAGAAGCTCATAAAGTCCTCACAGCTGAGGGCTAGAGGAATCACAGGCTCAATAGAGCGCTGACGTTGTGTCAGCCTGGATATAGTGCTGAAAAGGTAACTAGGATTGTTTTTATTTTCCTCAATTAGTGAGGAGTAGCAGGTAGCTCCAGCAAGATGTTTTTTTTGTTTTTTTTGGGTTTTTTTCGGCCTTTACTGCCAAAGTATACAAACTCCTCCCTTTCTAATTAATGGGATGCTTGTTTAAGAGCACAAGTTTCAGAACTAAACCATTGAGCTTTCCTCTTTCATTTGATTTTGGTGTTTTACTTGAATTTTTTGATATTTGATATTTTTTTTACTTAAATATCAAATAGATAACATTCCAAAATACAATCACATTTAAAAAATCAAAAGTGCCACTTGTAACTTGTTATGATTTCAGAGGGGGGCATAAAAAATTAGGAGTCCTTCAGCCCCCCTAAAAAGGGTCTAAATTCGTGTATGGATTGAAGAGTGTATCTACTTTATTAAACATAGGTGGATAAATGTAATTTCCATTGAAAGCTAACTATGAACTGTGTTTTTCAGGGAGTTGGGGCAGGTATTTATAGCTCTCCCTGTCACTATCATGGGGGATCTTTTAATTATAAAGGTCGGTGAACACTGAGATGGAGCCTTAGAAATAGTCCACCATCACACCTCAACATACTCTGGAAGTCAAGCCACTGCACACTGTGTGTAAAATCAGCACCGGTGAGAAAATCGAGACCTTTGCTGAGACCGTGACTGCAGAATAATTTGTCTGTTTCCATTGTTATGCACTAAAACACTTCCCCTCTGCTTTAAATCTGCCCGAGGCAAAAAGTAAGACATTGGTTTACCCATCTGTTTTCTAAGTTGACAAATTTCCACCAGCAGACTTGACTTTTTTTATTGTTGTAGCTTGAACCTGTCTCACTGCAGAGACCTCAGGGGCGTGCTGGAAAATGGACCAGGGTCAGAGTGTAAATTATGCAAGCTAACGGGTACACCGATCAATACTGGATCTAAGTGCTGTAAGTCCAACCTACAAGACATATTGATTCAGTTGCATATCTTGTTGGTGCACTTGTGCATGAAATTCATTTAATCACTGCAGCCAACTCTTCTGACTGCAGGGACTTTTGTACAGTTTGTTATATAAAAGAAGACAGTAACTAACAACCTAAACACATTTTAGAGTTTTTTTTTTGGAGTACAGGGAAGTGGTGGCCTTTTCGGTCACACAATACTCCTCCTCCTCTGTCTGAAACAACAGAGTGACAGTCTAGAGTAGAGATTATTTCAGAGTGTTTATATTCTGCCAAAATACAGTGCATGAATAAATTAACAAGAGAGGGATTAAAAGAGCTGACAGCCCACATCAAACAGCCTCAAACACATCTAAACTAAATGTTTGTGAACACTCTTCAAGGACCTGCGGACATTTCCTTGCACATTGTTACAGCTTAATGGAAGGAAAGCATGTCCTGTGTGGATGCACATTGGTCAACAGGTAGGAAACTGCAGATGATTTAACCTGAGTGTATGTTAGGACTTAAAGAGACCAAAATTTGCTTCAACTCTGGTTGATTTAATTACTATCATGTTAACAATCATTAATGTTCCAAAAACATACTGAGAGTCCCTAATCCAGCTGAATTTTCAGTCTGTTTGAGACCCTCACTAGAAGCTTCTTCCCCCTTAGAGCCCCCTTTCCATCAGTTTAAACCAGGGGTCGGCAAATTGCGGCCCCGGACTAAACCTGGCCCACAAGTAATAATTTCCCTTGCCATGATCTGAAAAATGCCTTTCATATATGTATTTATTATTTTTTTCTTAACAAACAAAACTGTCTTGATCTTTAACAGATGAACATAAACATTTCCGGCACAGTGCCTCCACACTAGAGTGATATCACCAAGTCTAACAGAGACTTTAATTTCTGCAGATTAAGGATGATTTTTAAAGTTACAAGTTAATCAGATGTGAGTTAGCACACCTTGAGTGAGCCCTTATCAAATTAATTATGGTATATTTTACTTCTTATGAAGCTAAAGGCAGATGCTCTTTTCTGATGAGAGATCGCTGCAGAAGAGAAATAAACAGCACAGAGCCATGACGCATGGAGTGAGCCATAGGGCACATGACAGGTAAAACAAAGACATAAACTTTGTTTTATCATCTGTTCTGATGTTTTGTAGTTTATGAGAGCAGATCAGACAGGAGCAGACTGTTCACTGATCGTAGAAACATACGGTAGTCTGTTAATTATAAAAAGCTCAGGAACATGTCTGTATGAACCTTCACTGTGAGGGATTTGTCTGTTTATTTATCAAGAGCTGTTAAAAGCTGCTTTCAGCATGAATTTTCCTCAATATTGCAATAAATTAATAAAACATATGACTTTCCACGTCCTAAAAACTGTTATTTAAGCCTGATGAATCCCTTTAAAGATGTTGGTGCAGTGTTAATAAACTAAGTTTATCAGATGTCAAAATACAAACAGCTTATAGATATATGATTTATGTTTTTGTCTCTTATTCAGTGAGTAATAGAGACACCGAGTGTTGATCACCCAATTGCTCTCTTTTCTCCCTCTCTCTCTCTCTCTCTCTCTCTCTCACTCTCTCTCTCTCCCCTTTATTACCTCCACCAAGGAGGTTATGTTTTTGCCAGTGTTTGTTTGTTTGTTAGCAGGATTGCACAAAAACTTCTGGATGCATTTTGCTGAAATTTTCTGGACATGTTGGCCCAACTTAAAAATGATTTTGGTTGTGATCCAGATAACCTCCACTAGCATACAACTATTTTGGCTCAATAACTGTCTAACTAAAAATAATATCAACATGATTCAGAGTGCTAGGTGTGGGTTTTCCAGGGTCAAGGAATCATATTATGATGGTAACTTTATCATGGAACTATTGCTTCAGCAATATGTGAGCTACCTTGGCGGAGGTTTGCGCTCTCCAAGTGCTTTCCAGTACATAATTTAATGCTTGTAGAGGCAAAATCAGGAAAACAATGGTAACTTTTTTTTTTTAATAATCATCTCTATATCTTAACCTCTTATTATGTTCTGGCATGCCACAAAAGTGACTTGGGAAAATTTGGTCTGAGGCCAAAGTTAATTGCAGACCCCTAATTTAAACATTATGTATCTGCACTTAATTTGTAGTGTTTTAATTGAATATAGGCCAAAAAACAGATTTTCAGATCATTGTTTTCTGTTTTTATTTAATGCTGACACAGTGTCCAAACTTCATTGGTACTGAGGTTTGTACAATAACTCAGGAAATCAAACAGATTCACTATAATGTCATTTTGAAATTCATCTTGGGCCAATGAGAGTGTGGTTAGAGAAAAGCAGTACCAGAACAGGAGGAAAATAAAGTCTACGGCAAGAGAAGAATTGAGGAAGGAGAAAATGTTCGTGCCAGAAGGACAGACAAAGATGGAGGAATATAGAGACAGAATCTCATTAACGGTCTGAAGAGTCTCTCGCCTTAGCCTTTAATGTGATGCTATGTCTCTCAGTCTTCGCCAGAAGCAGCAAACGTCCCCCTCCCTCCATCGCTCTCTTCTCTCCGTCTCCATCTCTCTACCCCTTTTTATTGCATCCCTTAGATCTTCTCTTCCGCTGTTTCTAAGTGTCTTTCTCCTCTTCCTAATGCTACGGAGCATAGTGAGAGGGGTATTATTTATTTATGGTCATGCATTGTCTGTGTGCGTGGGCTTAAGTAATATTCATCAGAGCTGTGCCACTTCAATGCAAAGCTTCATTCCTTCTCATAAGAGAGAGATGAAACACGAGCGCTGAAGCCGTGTGTGTGTTGGGGGGTTTGTACAGCTCTGTGTGCTTTATTAAGAACCACACATAGAGCAAACTTACTCCACTGCTTTCTGCTTTCTCCACTGCTATCTCCTCCTTTTTTAATCTTCCTGTTTCCCTCTTTCTTCTTCTGGTCTTTTATTCTTGTCTAGAGCTGCTGGGCACGTCACTGCTCGGAGGTCAAAGTGCAGTGAAGCAAAAGTGCTTCACTCCCTCTAAACTTAACTGGTATTCTTCCTTCTATCCCAGAGCAAGATTTAATGTGACCCAAGAAGTATGAGGGAATCTGCTCAAATGCTGCACATCCTCTGTTGCAGGGAAGGGCAGCTTTGAGGAACAACATACTTTTCCTGCATGAGGACCAGTGTTAAGTTTGTTGACTAATTATTTTCATCATACTTTTCGTCAACAACCATTTTTCCCCTGGTGAAAAGTAGACAGTAACTAATAAAAACAAGAGCACATGGACAAAAACTAAAACTTAATTAACTGAAATTTTCATCAACAAATAAAAACTAGACGAAAATGTTTGACGGAGACTTAATCCAATCAGATCTAATTTGGTCATGTAGAAAGTAGGGACTAGTTAGGAATATATCCAATCAGCTACTTTGGTAGATATATTCATGTAGAGCAGGTTCACTGTTTGTTGTCAGTTCTGGTATTGTAACTGAGATGCTCTGCCAGGTAGCCTAAATAAAGGTGACTTAGACAGACTTTATTGTCATTCAGTATGCAGCAGGTGTATACAGAATGATATGTCGTTGCATAGGATACAGTTTACAGATTTCAAGTACACTATGAATAAAAGTTGATGATAAGGTGCAAGTTATATAAAAAATAGAATAGAAACTGTGCAAGGTGCAAGGGAGGTATAAAAATATGAATCTCTGTATATTAAATATGAAATACTAAATATTAAGGTGACTGCATTTCACACAAAAGTTAAATTTGTTTCTGTTCATTTATACATTCAAACTTTACTAGCACTCAATAAAGGGTTATTAGATGTTTCCTTTTATCCAAGAGTAAAACATGACTTCAGAAATTCAAGGAAACATAAACAATGCCTTTACACTTTACACTTCATATTTTAGTCGACTGAATTTACTGTAGATTTTGTCGACTTAAATGTTGTGAAGTTTGATCAACTAAAACTAGACTTAAGATGAAACAATTTAGATGACTAAATTATGACTAAAACAAAAAGATATTTTAGACAAAAGACTGTAACTCAAACTAAAATAAAAAGGGCTGTCAAATTAACATTGATAAGAACACTCTTGCACATCTAGCACATATTAAGGTGTCATAAGAATGGATCATATCACAGTTTGTATATTATAAATCAAACACAAATAATGATGCATAATTAAATGAGCTAGACAACTTAACCCACCCATCTCCATGGGATATGCTAATACCTATGAAACCATACATGAGATCATCAACTTTGTTTGGAGGCTCTCTCTTTTGTTAGTTCATAGAGATATTTAGGTAAAATATACTCCTCACTAAAAATTTTAATTCAGCCATTTTGGTACATTTTCATCCCAAAGGTATGTATTTGTGGATCCACAGTGATAAATCCGTAATTATTATTATTATTATTATTTTCACATTTTCTTCATGGTAAGCGTAGTAGTGATGTAATTAGACCTCCATTTTGTCCTTTAGAAAAAGTCACAAATTCCTCTCAGTCTAACCAATCAGAAAAGTATGCAGCTAAATCCAGGTCAAAAGTGTTGTAATATGAAAATGAAAAAGATTTTGAAAATAAATTTTAAAACTGAAATTTGGTACAAAAGTAAACCACAGGGTGCAAACCATTGTGGAAGTGCTTGTTGACTGACTTACAAGCACAAACCACTACAGTTTATTCTGTGCGTATTTCCTTCGAAAATTACATAGTGCTAATCTCAAATAGACTACATAACATAACACTGTAAATATTTTAAAAGCTAAGGTTGAAACATCTGCTAATAAGTCTTCATGATGGCAGGGTCATGTGTGTGGGTGTGTTGTCAGTGGTTTCGAGGGAGTCAGGATGGTTCCAGGGTGAGACACACATACATTATCTGGTTAATTAAAACAAGCTTACATTGCTCATATTTAGAGATGTGTTTTGCTACCTGTTTCTTTTTCTCAAGGTCGGTTCTGTCTGGGCTGTATGTCTGTCTTTGAGGCTGACTGCTGTAATGAATATGCAGTCACCAGGGAGTCAGAAGAATCAGAAAACCAGCTTGCGATACAAATTATTGTATAGTGTGATGTCTCCACCCAGGATCCCTGAAAGGATCTCTGCAACTGTAATTTTGGGCTCTTTCTGATACTACACTTTCTGTTTGAGGAGGATGGCCCAGAGAGAGACCCCAGCTGAGAAACTTTATTTGTGATCTGATTTTTCAATAGATGGACAGATCTGTGGTCTTGTCCAACCTTAACTGTCATTGTCCTCTTCCTGTTACATCATATCTTTAATACAGCTTACCTTCTAACAACACGGTAAAAAAAAATGAGTAACAACAAGCACACAGGACTGAGTTGCTGTAGAGTATCTGATGAATGTAGGCAGAGGCAGGCTTACACTACCCACTGACTCCCAGTGTTTGAGCTAAGCTAATTAGGTGGGTAAGCTCTGCCCATCTCTTCCTTGTTACTGCACACACAGTTGAAAGAATGGTGTCTACCTGCTTGTCATCGACTTGGAGGTGAGGTAAGAGTAATGAAAACAAAAAAGAAATGACGTATCCCTTTAGAGGAGCCTCTATTTGGAATTAAGCTTCAATGGAAGACATCTTACTTCCCTTCCCAAAGCCTAATGAAGTCTATTGTAACAAGAGGGTGTTAACTATAGTGATCAACTTCTTCAGGCAGCAGAAACAGCTGCCACAGGGACACCGTACGCACAGACACACTCTGGCCAGCAGCTGCTTGCACTGCCAACTGTCTCCTCCTGACTCCAGGTAGATCCTGGGAGCAGATGTGCCTTCATTGTGCCTGACAGGTCTGAGGGAACAAAACAAAAAGCAGCAAACTGTGTGTGAAGGGTAGAGAGGTGATAAAAGAGCCCGTCTCCCCCCATGCTGCTTCCTAACAAAACAGGTTTATTTTAGCACTGTACAGCTTCAGTCACATCTTCATTCTGAGAGGAGGGTACAGAGCCAAGATACATGCTGCATCCCATTACCCTAGAAACGCCTCTTCATTTCCTTCACTGCTTCCTCCTTTCTCCTCTGATGTGCCTCCCACCCTCCTCTTCAACACACTAGGAAACAGTAAGCTGCTTCATTATCTCCTCTGCAACAGCTCTGTTACAGGAAACACGAGACGATCCTTTCATGAGGCATTTCCACTGCCACGCCCAGGAACCATTTAAGCCCACATCTGCAACAAAATTACAACAGATTATGAGGCTGCCAGCAAGATCAGACATGCTCATAACACATCCTAACATTTATAAGCATTTAGGCGTGCATGTCTTCGTGGTGGAGCCAACATTTGATATTGTAGTTGTCACTCATCCGTTATCTACACCGCTTTTCCCTTTCAGGGCACAGGCAGCTGAGGCCTAACCCAGCTGACATTAGGCAGGAGGTGGGGTACACCATGAACTGTCTTCCAGCTAATCACAGGGCCACATAAAGAGACATGTGTACAACCATTTACCAGCGCATTCACACATTCAGGCTGACACGGCTGGTCTGGACCAAACGCATTCTGGTTAGCTTTTTGTGGAAGTTTGTTTGTTTGGGCTAGTGTGAAAGGTCACACAAACTGGTGCAGGCCAAAGAACTGAACTCTAGTCTGCCAAAAGACAAGGGTCTTGGTTTGCTTCCAAGTGGACCTGAGTTCAGTTCAAAGCAATCTGAACCAAACAACAAGGCAAGTGAAAAGGGAGAGAATTGTGGCCGTGGAAAAAACAAAGCTACAGCCCCAACTGGTCTCGGAAGGGTAGATTAAACAATATATGACAGGCTTTGGTCTACCTGACAAAGAGAGGTGTGTAAGCAAACCAGACCAATAGAAAAATGAAAAAATAATGCAACTTCACCCCCAAACTGAACTGAGTCTGCCGACTTTAGGTGTGAAAGTGACCGTAAAGTCTCAATTAACAGGGAGGTGAATATCACGTGAATATTATTATGATTCGGCAGTGTGAATAGGGCTTATGAGACAAACAAATTTAGACAATTATTAATCAGTGTTTCAAGGGAATTTGGTTTTCAATGGTTTGAACTTCAAGTACAATCCTGATAACTTGTTCTGCACCAGACAAGAAGAAAATAGTTGAATTTAAAAAGCCTTCAGAAATAAAAACTGTAGTGTAATCAACAGCGTGGGATGATGTTGTTTTGTGTCTTTAGATCAGTGCTACATAGACTTAGACATATTCACTGTATAGAAGCAAAAATAGATCATACATACTTCTCGTGTGTTTGTGTGTCTGTGACGGTGTATTTTAATGATGTGTAAAGTGAACTCTGGTTGTAATTTTAGATGGTGGGTCAAAAATTACTCTAAGATGATAGTAGTACACTGGTTTTGAACAGCTTCCATGAAAATATTAAAGGGGTGGTTCAGGTTTTTTTGAAGTGGGGTTGTGTGAGGTACATGACATGAGCCTGAACGTGTGCCACGGTGTCACATCTCAGATCTCTCTCTGTTCAGAAATCTCAAATCAGATTGAAGAAAAAGTGCAAATGTATAGAGAGACAGACAGACAACCATCCACACACCTAAAGGCATTTTGAAGTCACCGATTATCCAAATGAGCATGTTTTTGGTCTGTAAGAGGAAGCTGGAGTGTCCAGAGAGAACCCATGCATGCACAAGGAGAACTCCATGCAAACTCCACACAGAAAGGCCCTGACCGAGGCAGGAATCCTCTTGCTGTGAGGCATGTGCACTCACCTGCAGCGCCACTGTGCGGGAAAGATTCAGTTGCTCTTACAATGTCATTGATAAAATACTGCCTCAAAATATTGCATAGTACCTTCAGTTTTTTAAATTATATATCATAAATCAGACACTTTTTGCTGTAAGAGCTCCAGAAAGTCCTAAAAATCCTGGAGGGTTTGATTATTGACATAATAAACTGAAATACACCCTGTGAAGCATCTTATGGTATTTCTATAATCATACACTAAAATTCTGATATACTGAGAGAAGAATGTCCCTCTGACAACCAACACATACTTCAGGTTGCTGAATATTAAATCAATAGGCAACAACCTCAGACTGCGTTGGAGCTGTGAGGGAGGGAGAAAAGATGAAGAGGATGAAAATATGTGTCTTTTAAATGCTGACTGTGCAGTCGTTACATCGCTGCCACTATGTTTTCTGAGACAGCCCATCATTTCATAGCACAGCGATGATGACAAAGACCATCTACACGCAGTAAAATGCAAATCTCTCTTTTATTCAGCTATCAGTCACTGGAGTCTCCTCTCAGCTGAGTGCTCTGCTCACACCGAGGGGTGGGGCCACCACAGGGGAACGGGGATCTTTCTTGTAATGGTTTGAAACGAGGAAAGTTTTAAAGGTGTAGAAAGAATAAGTTGGGACTAGAAAGTCACCAACAGTAAAATTAGCATTGTGTATTAAAGTCAGCCCAAACAGTTAGTAACTTGCTTGTGAAAATGTCCATAAAAGCTGCTGTGTTGTCAGCTGCAAGGACCAATGGGGCTTTACAGTACACTCCAATCCAGTGCTAATTTTGTTGACTAATTGTTGTCGTCATAGTTTTTGTCAACAACCTTTTTTCACCTGATAAAAACTAGACTATAACTAATAAGAACAAGTGCACATGGACAAAAACAACAACAAAAAAAATTAACTGACATTTTCATCAACAAATAAAAACTAGACTAAAATGTCTGACGGAGACTTAATCCAATCAGACCTAATTTGGTCATGTAGAAAGTAGAGACAAGTTAGGAATATATACAATCACAGCTACTTTAGTTGTGTGGAAAGGTTGGATGAGTTAAGAGGGACATCCAATCACAGCTGCCTTAGCTTTGTGGTGGTGGGATAAGTTGGGGAGTGATCCAATCAGAGCTACTCTCTTTATGAACTGATATATTCATGTAGAGCAGGTTCACTGTTTGTTGTCAATTCTGGTATTGTAACTGAGATGCTCTGCCAGGTAGCCTAAATAAAGGTGACTGCATTTCACACAAAAATTGAATTTGTTTTTGTTCATTTATACATTAAAATTTACATTCACTAAACTTACAGCAGATTTCATCGACTAAATTGTTGAGAAATTTCAACAACTAAAACTAGACTAAAATTAAAACAACTTAGATGGCTAAATTATGACTAACATCCAAAAGATATTTTAGTTAAAAGACTGTAACTAAAACTACTGTAAATTAAAAAGTGCTGTTACTTTGTAGCATGTGATGACCCCCACACTGTTTTTTCTTGCTTGTTTTCTCCCACAATTCTGTTATTACGTATAGAGTTTGGTACCATGTATAGCATTAGCAGATGTTATAGGAAGAAGTTAGCTTCCAATTACATCCTTGGTGGCTGTCATTTCTGCCCAGCTCCTCTCCTGATTAGTTTGTTATATAATTCACAGATTACACTGTTAAGACAATTCTTTTTTTTAAACAAACCACTGAGTTGAACCTCCATTTTGACTTCCACCTAACTTTATGCTTCACCTTTACTCTCGTTGCCATAGCTATGTTTACCTCCTGCCTCAGCCAGCTTGCTCCCTGATTGGCTTTGTTCTGCTTCATGTGACAAAACACAGAGGACCTGCTCGGCCACTCTTTGTGCACTCCACACACATCAAGACTTCTGGTCGTAACTATTGAACATGTTTAATACTTAAAATTTCAAGTTGGGGTGGCCCAGATCCTCTTCCAAGAGGATAAAATTACTCTTAGCACACCTCACACAACAGGATGATCAGGTAAGATCATCTTAAGGACCTTCAGATAATCTGGCCATTGCTGACTTTGATCGGAAGTGAAGATTCAAGCTGAAATTCGGCCCAATTGTCATGTTGTGTGTACTCCGATTAATCAGTGCAGGAGAATGTCTGTTGATTTGGCATGTAGAGTGTTCTTAAATCAATCAAACTCTCTTTATAAATACATAATAATTATGGTAATATTGTTAATGGTAATGAAATTAATAACAATATTATTGTTAATGATGATTTGTAACACAAATAGTGTTGTTATAATACAGTCAGAATTATGTTATTCAAATACAGTTTTGTTGTATTCGATGTTTTCTTTCCCATTATATCTCAAGTTCAAAGTGTCCCTATTTGAGGTGTGAAAATCTGGTCACCCTACCCTGGCTTCGTCTTCACGCTGGCTGATTATGTATCTCTGGGGAAGGTCTCTCTTCTATGCTGATCACTCCCACTCCCCATTATTCCGGTGGCTTCTTCAGAACAAGAACAACGGCAGACCTTCATGAAAGTGAGCCGGAGCCATGGGTGGAAATACCAGCTGAGGGTTGAATATCAGATAACAGATTGTCAGGTTTTTTTAATGAAAGGCAAACAAACAGAGGACTTGATAGGCTGATTTCACATTGTTTGGATGGTTTCTACTCTACAAATACACAAACATGTGAGCAAAACTACTGAAAAGTTTGTTTTATATATATGTCTTCTTTAATTCAGATGAAAGATGTTGCTGCTTAGGCATTCTCAGTTTGCCAATATCATGCGCTCTCACATCAAGCATGATCTAAATCCAATACTCTCTTCAAGCTGAAGCATGAGGGCATGAGTTTATTCAAGCTTGAGAGACTCATAATGAATTCTGCCTTGAGACAAGAAGCAGAATAAACACAGTGTACATGCAAATACTGCATGATCGAGTGATACTGAAACATTCCCCCAGGACGTTACTGAGTCTGTCATTATCATTCCTATTCAGACATTTCATATAGCGTGAGTATGATATGGATCAGAACAAGCATGAAGATTGGTGCGTGTTTAATTAGTCTTTTACTAGAGCCGACTAACCTCTGATGGATGTTTAGGTGAAGGTATATCTGATATCAGGCTCACTGACTAATACAGGGATTAAAAGGAGCAATTTATCTTTAATCTTATCAGATAGGGGGCTCAGCAGAGTTTGCACGCTGGAAACTAAAATGGTGGACTCAGCCCTTCCTCTCTCTCTCTCTCTCTCTCTCACTCACCAGGGATGGGCATGTTACTCAGTGTAATTAGTTAAGTAAGGAGATACTCCTGAAAGAAATCTTCCTCAATACACCAAAGCTGTGTTTCCACCAAGCAGTCCAGCTCAGCTTGATGCTTGGTATGTGATTACAGATAAGGTACCCAAATAAACAACTTTTCACCCCTCTGAAGGAGGCTGAGCTGACCTTACTAGACTGACCCTAAAGGATTGAGCTAAAATTGCTGCAGTCCGTTGATTCTTCACAGATATCCTTAATTCCCACATGTAATGGTTATGTATGTAGAGGCTCAACTACTTTAATGCAAGAATATAATTATTTTTGTTAATCACAAATGTTCAAATTTACTTTTTAATAGAAACACAGAAATAATATTAAAGCACATTATTATTCCTTGATTAAGATGTCAAATTTTAGTTACTTACTTGCATTCCTGAACAGAAAATCAATTTTAGTGGTTGAGTGTTCTGCCTCTTTCTTCTCAATGAAGCCCAGCGAGAGGCTCAGTTTAGGAATAAAATGGTGAATTCAGTTTCTCATTTCTGTTCAAAATGTTCAAATACCAAAATCGTTTTCAGTTAAGTTTTTGAACAATTTCTAAATAAAAGTATTTTTCTCATTTTTATGACAGGTTGTCCAATACATTTGTCAAACACTGTTGCTGGTGCGACCCCCTCCTCCCGGCTCACACCCTCGCCGTCAAGTGAGGGTACAGCTGGCAATGGAAATGGAAACAAGACCAGGGTTAACCATTCCAAACCATACCAAACTGTACTAAACCAAACCAGACCACTCAGTGGAAACAAGGCTTATATGGCCCTGTGATTGGCAGTTCAGGGTGTACCCCGCCTCTCACCCAATATCAGCTGGGATAGACCCCCGTGAATATGAAAGGGATAAGCGGTATACATAAAGGATGGATGGATAAATATTGGGGTTTTGATGTCATGGCAGCACCAGGAGACTCTGATCCAAGCGTCTGGAGTTTTGAATCCTTGAATGAAAGGCCCTGGTCACCCATGCAGAGGTTTTTAATCACTCTGATTGATCAGACCTGGGAGAGGTTGAAAACGTGTGGGGCTCTGGTGAGATGTTGATGTTATAATTTTAAAGGACCAATTAAAATAATTGTAAAAAAAAACAAAAAACAGGTCAATAAGTCCTCCTACAAGAACAGGTTGTACAAATTTCACAAAGTTGTGGAGCTATCTCTCAAACAAAATCAACCACACCCACACAATCCTGAAAAAAGGTCTAATTGAGTTTTTTTTTTTCCACTAACACCTCTGTTTGTTATCAGAGCCCTAAAAGTTGTAAATATACAACCAATATGTTCTTAAATTAAGGCTTACCTCTTAAAAGTCGAATTTATGACTTTTAAAACTTTGGGTTTTTTTGTCATAGAGGACTATATCTTAAACTTGAAAAATGAGGGTTTGGTTTCTTGTCATTTTTCTTTTTTTTAGTGTTCTTTTTCCAAAAAAATGATTGTTTGGTTTTTCTTTTTTCAAAGAAGACAGAAGGCATAGTGAAGTTTAATCAGTTTTATTCAATGGTTCATCTGCAGACAGAATTTAAGTCAGTCAGTTACAGTGTTACTACAATATAGTATACAGGTGCAAAAAGCAGCGTGGTGATACCTCATATCTCTTGTTTCCAGGTTTGTACAAACCAAATGTGTTTAGCTTGTCACACAATGGATGGGAAGACGCCGAATTTGCATTGGTCATACCACATATTGCAGGGAAATTGTAGCACAAACCAAATTTTTGTGTGAGCGATGCAAATTTCGCCTCTTTCGCCCTTTGGCTGTAAGTAACATCCGAAACATCCAAGTTGAAAATTGCATCTACTAGATTGGAACTTGAACGGTGTCCAGTGAAAGTGATCATGGTGGTTTGTCAGTGTATTAAGGCTGATAGATGTTGCGTTGCCTTCCTGAATCATTGCTGAACTTCAGTAAGGAGAGGTTGGTGACCACTGCCGTTGAGGATCAGCTCTTTTCCCCTCCCCTTTGGAAACACTCTGATCTATGGGAGGCTATGCTAATGAGTTCTGCTCTGATTGGCTGCTTAACGATGTCTGATGTGAAAAAGGGGGGACTTTTAAAACTTTCTCGGCCTCTACCTGTGACAAGCAGAAAACACACATGCAGGAGGAGGCCGTATAGCTGTGACATAATAAATCACAGAAAGTAAAAAACTGAGCATAAGGAGCTATTTTTTTGAAAGAGGAAAAGTGCTTTACTCTATGAACTGAGAGTTTTTTAAAAGGTGTCATGTACTTCTGCTCCACAAGCCTCTTCTTACAGTTAAAGGCAAATAATACTGATTTTGCAGGAGATGGTACCTTTGAAAGAATGTTGCTGAAAATATCAACGTTTGTATTCTTACTTTTATTTTGGGGAACGTACATAACTAGCAGGGCTAAGAGTCTGCCCATGTTAAGTCGGGTATTTAGCCTTTTTATTGCAAAGTGTAATAATGTGACAGAAAATTGTAACACAGCATGAATCGCAGATTAAACATAAGCACAAATGATTGTTCACGAGCGGAGAAAGGATGGACCGGGAGATCGACAGGCGGATCGGTGCGGCGTCGGCAGTGATGCGGACTCTACACCGGTCCGTCGTGATAAAAAGGGAACTGAGCCGCAAGGCGAAGCTCTCGATTTACCACTCGATCTTCACTCCTATCCTCACATATGGTCACGAGCTTTGGGTAGTGACCGAAAAAACACGATCACGAGTACAAGTGGCCGAAATGAGTTTCCTTCGCAGGGTGTCCGGACTCTCCCTTAGAGACAGGGTCAGAAGCTCGGCCATCCGGGAGGGGCTCGGAGTAGAGCCGCTGCTCCCCCGCGTTGAGAGGAGCCAGATGAAGTGGCTCGGGCATCTGGTTAGGATGCCTCCTGGACGCCTCCCTGGTGAGGTGTTCCGGGTACGTCCCACTGGTAGGCGGCCCCGGGGAAGACCCAGGACACGCTGGAGGGACTATGTCTCTCAGCTGGCCTGGGAACGTCTCGGGATCCCCGGGAGGAGCTGGACGAAGTAGCTGGGGAGAGGGAAGTCTGGGCTTCCCTGCTCAGGCTGCTGCCCCCGCGACCCGACCACGGATAAGTGGAAGAAGATGGATGGATGGATGGACAAATGATTTTCAGAGCTGTCACCAGGCTGCTCCCTCCACTTCAGAGTGATCCCTTAGGATCCATTCTCCTCCAGGGATTTTTGAATCTACAACACACAAATAGGAACTCAACCCTACTTTATCTGGTACTTTTCGTATACAAGTGCACACAAAAATGCTGAACAAAGCAATGACACAAGAAAAACAAAACTTTTAGCTTGTGCCTCTGGAGGTCATCCATTGTGAATTTTGAGGTGTGTTTAGGATCAGTAGCCATTTATAGAAACCATTTAATCTATAGAAACTCTTTTCAACTTTAGCTTTTTTGCAGATGGGTTCATGTTTGAGTCCAGAATTTGCTGAAGTTTTATTTAAGCCATTCTTCCCTCTACCCATGAAAGGTTCCTTCTGGCTGCAACACAACCCCAAAGCATGATTGGTCCACCCTGTGCTTAAAAGCTGGACGTGTTCTTTTCATGAAATTTTGTGCCCTTTTTCTCCACACAAACCTTTGCTCATTGCAGCCAAAGAGTTCTGTTTTAACCTTGTCTGTCCACAGGACTTCCAAAAGGCTTCAGGCTTGTTCAGATGTGTTTTTGCAAACTTCTGATGCTGAATTTTGTGATAAGGAAGTAGGACAGGTTTTCTTCTGATGACTCCTCCATGAAGGCCACATTCATTCTAAGGGTCATTTGCCGTCAGACAGGAGGGTTTGATTATTCTTTCTATCAGTCTTATGAGCAGCTTTCTCTGATATTTTTCTTGGTCTTTCAGACCTCACATTGACCTCCACTGTTCCTTTTAACTGCCATTTCTGAATTACATTATTAAAGGGATATGCCAACATTTTTTTCTCACATCTTGCTTCACTCCCGAGTCCACATCAAAACAGAGAGACACCATTCTTTCAACTGTGCGTGCAGTAACAAGGTAGAGACAGGTAAAGCTCGCCCAACATTAATTAGCTTAGCTCAAACACTAGGAGTCAATGGGTAGCATTAGCTTGCATCTGCCTATAGTCATCAGATAAAGTCTTCATTAACTCTAAACGGTCCTGTGTGCTTGTTGTGTCTCATTTTTTTACCGCATTATGTACCACTATCTATTTCTAGACTAAGAAACTGTTCTGTTGATCTACTTATAAGGACGTCCACATGCACCCTGTGGTTTAGTTTGACATATATTTCTTTTAAAAATCATATAAAGTGCTAATCTTAGTCTAAAAATAGATAACGTAACATAACGCGGTAGAAAACACTAGTCACAACAAGCACACAGGACCATTTACAGTTGCTGAAGAGTTTATCTGATGACAGTAGGCAGATGCAGGCTAATGCTACTCATTTACGGCCAGTGTTTGAACTAAGCTAATTAGCAGTGGGCGAGCTCTGCCCATCTACCATGTTGTTGCACACACAGTTGAAAGAATGGTGTCTATCTGCTTTAATGGACTCCAGAGGGAGCCAAGACACAAAAATAAAAAAATGTTGGCGTATCCCTTTAACTGAGCAAATGGCTACCTGAAAACAGTTTACTATCTTCTTATAGGTCTCTTCTGCTTTGTGGGCCTCAACAGTTTTTATTTTCAGAGATCTAGACAGCTGCTTAGACACCAGAATCAATAGGCTGCTGACTGTTGGGACAAGGTAAAAGGAGTCTGGGTACTTATAAAGCTTTGAAATTTGACATCACCTGGCCTTTTCTGATGATGATTGTGAACAAACCAGCCCTCAGTTCGTTGTGACAACTGGTGTAAAACTGGAAAGGGAGACTTGGCAGGATGAATAAAAAACAACTGTTGTAGGAGAAGTTAATTTGGATTTTAAGGAGAGGAGTTCAAACTCAGATTTGTGTCTGGATATTTGAAGGTGTTGTTTACACTGCACATAATCATCTACTCAACAACGATCATCATCAGGTCTCTTGGGCATCCAAAAAGCCACCACGCACTGCTGTTGGATACAGAGCTTAAAATCTGCAGCTGTCTTTCTTCAGTGTAATCATTGTGCAGGTAGTGATGCTGTTTCATATTCACTACTGAGAGCTACAGTGCTCCTCTCTTTTGTTGATGCTGTGGATACACTTTTAACATGTATCAATGAGGTAAGCATGATGAGGTGCTGCTTTCTTCTTTTTTAGTCTAAAAGTATAGAAAATACTGTTTTTGCTTAGCATGTAGCTAGACAATAATATGGCATCTTTTCTTTATCGCTTTAGGGGATCATTTCATCTATTACTTGCTTATCTGTTAACATTAAGATAATTTTTTTTTTTTTTACCTGAACTTTTTCATGCCACTGTATGCTGAAAACCAGCAATAGTTGGACCTTTTGTCTTCAGGAAAACATGATAGAACCACAGTGGAAGAAACAATGAAAGAAAAACCTCTGACTTTCTTCCGAGTGGGAAAATAATCAACATCCTCACTGTTTTGGAGGCTCATCTGTTTCACTATGTCTGCTCTCACAGCCTTGTCATTCACAGAAGTCCTCCAGCTCAGTCGTCTTTGTCAGCTCGGTCTGTGTCCCTGATCAGTAACAAAGCACCACTTCCTGTTGAAATGCTTTAAAAGTGCTGAACTTTAATTATATACACCGAAAAAAACAGTTAACCACTTGCTTTACTTTCACTTACTTTGGCACACAAATAGGTGCTTTTCCTTACAGGGGACTGATCTGCATTTGGCTTATAATCACAATACCACACAACTCAGTCTCACTGCCCAATTTCCCCATACCGACCCATTTTTAGGCTAATAGACAGTCCCATAAGCCAAACCAGCATCTTTGAAAAAAACTAGTCACAACAAGCACACAGGGCTATTTAGATTTTAGATAGAGATAGAGTGTTTATCTGATGAGTGTTGGCAGAGGCAGGCTCACGCTACCCACTGACTCCCAGTATTTGAGCTAAGCTAATTAGCAGTGGGAGAGCTCTGCCCGTCCCTTCCTTGTTACTGCACATACAGTCGAAAGAACGGTTTCTATGTGCTTGTCATGGACTCGAGAGTGATGCAAGACACAAGAAGAAAACATGCTGGTGTATCCTTTTAATAATGTAATTCAGTAATGGAAGTTAAAAGGAACATTGGAGGTCAAGATAAGGTCTGAAAGACAAAGAAAAAAATATAAGAGAAAACTGCCTTTAAGACTGATAGAAAGGCAAATCAAACCCTCCTGTCTGACTGCAAAAGATTGAATGTTGTCTCAATGAAAGAGTCATCAGAAGAAAACCCGTCCTGCTTCCTTATCACAAAATTCAAAAGTTTGCAAAAACACATCTGAACAAGCCTGAAGCATTTTGGAAACAAATCCTGTGGATGATGAGTTTAAACAGAACTCTTTGGCTGCAATGAGCAAAGGTTTGTTTGAAAAAAAAAAAAAGGTTGGCGTACCCCTTTAAAGTGAAAACTCATTCAAGGATGATTTTCCTAGCCTGAAGGTTGTAAAGACTTAAGGCTGAGATAAACATCTGGTGGCCTTGTGCTTGATTGTTCATTTATTTTGACCCCCTGAGCTTTTCTATGTTGTTTACTCTAAAGCAAGCTCAACAAAACAAGCCTGTCTTTGAGGAAACTGACTTGAAAAAGCTTACTTAGAGATATCAGCGTACCCTAGATACACTTTCACCTCCAGTCTCAAGTTCTCCCTCTGCCTGAAAAATCTCCTGCCGAACTCTGAACACCAGCCTGTCCCACCTGCAACACTTTTTAGAGCGCCTCAATTCTTTCTCACGTTTTTCATTTTGTGATCTTATCCCCATTTATAATATTATTTATATTCCTTAAGGGATGAATCAGTGGTTAATAAATGGGAATGATGTGTGTTTTTATGGTTAAATTGTAAAGTAACCTGAATATAAAGTATCCTGACAAGAATGTCAAATTTTGCACACACATCCTGTACTATTGAAGGCCACGCAAGTATCTCCAAAAAGAATAAATTCTTCAAATACGTGGTATCTTCAGTAAGTATAGTGAAAGTCATGTTAACAAACCTCTAATTTAGAGAATAAAACAACTTGAACAGAAGCGTGATAAAAAACAAACGGTCTTTGTAATTTCATCACCTCAGAGGAGGTTATGATTTTTCTGGCGTTTGTTAATTTCTTTGTCTGTGACCAAGATAACTAAAAAACTCACGGTCAGATTCTGATGAAATTTTCAGGGAATGTTGTTTATGGCACAAGGATGAAGTGATTTTGTTTTGATGATGATCCGAATCCAGATGTAGCATAACTCACCAGATGGACCGTTCAATATATTTCTCGAGTCCATCTGTTGAAAAGCCCATAGAAAGTGTTTGGGAATGAGAAGGACCTTTCAAAAGGTGATTGGACGATTGTTCTGTCACATTCATTACGAGCCAATCAGCTAATGTAGTCGGCGGGAGCAACTGCTGTGGTGTAAAAGACAGAACATGAGCCACTTTGAAGAACAAACGATCAACAAAAACATGGTGGAAGTGGAACAAAAATATCCTTCTATAGAAAAGTTTTAAGTGTTTGTGTTTATTTTTCATTTAATAAAGAAATGTGGTCCAAATCTGATAAGACTGTTACTGAAGCTGTTAGCATCTATGCTAGTCACTGTGCGGGTCAATATCACTGTAGAGTGCCTTTGATCCTTCACACTACTCACATATTTTAATTTTAATTTCTTATTCCTTTTATGTCTTTT
The DNA here is from genome assembly GCA_037902135.1 of Cetoscarus ocellatus. Classification (NCBI taxonomy): domain Eukaryota; kingdom Metazoa; phylum Chordata; class Actinopteri; order Labriformes; family Labridae; genus Cetoscarus; species Cetoscarus ocellatus. The sequence goes on along the minus strand of JBAMNC010000098.1, from coordinate 545,156 downwards.
CATAAATATTAGACATTAAAATGTTAGAAATGTATGTTAGCCTAGCTACCACACATATTTTCACAAAATTATGGGCCAATTTTCAGAGAATAGCCCATAAGATATGTCCACCCTGTCACGGACATTATACCTCACTGCTAAATATTTTATTATTGCAACATTATGATGAAAATTGCATTTTCGGAAAGGTATAGTGTCCCTTTTCTAAACAGGGTATTTGTTTGCATTCAAATTATGAATAAAATAAATATTTTATATGTAAATAATTTCAGTCGGCACATAATGTTTTTTTAATTTGGCGAAAATTATGACATTTTGATGCAACTTTTTACTTACATATTATCGCCCCCCCCCTTAGCAATTGAACACAATAGAAAATAAATACAGATATTTCACATTATGATTGAATTATTATCAAAAAATATCAAGATGACAGGGTGGACAAGTACATGACAGGGTGGACCAGCACACGACAGGGTGGACCAGCACACGACAGAGTGGACCCATAGAGCAGAAACACATGCAGAACACAGCTGCATGACAGCAGTAAAATGTTTATTCAACTTTTGCTGTACCAAAAAAAAAAACATAAGCACAGGAACACTGGCATGGGCACAGCAGAAAAAACAATGATCATTTTCAAAAGATTACAAACATTTCTTTAAACTTTTGTTTTTGAAAAAATAAGTACAACAAAGGTTTGAAGGGAGCTCTGCACGCCCTCGGCTTATACCAAAAGCTCTTCTACGTACTTCCAAGAATCTTTGTCTATTTGTACAGAGCGTTTATTCAGGACTTGTGGCTCCAGAATAAGACACATACACTATATTGCCAAAAGTACGCTCACCCATCCAAATAATCAGAATCAGGTGTTCCAATCACTTCCATGGCCACAGGTGTATAAAATCAAGTACCTAGGCATGCAGACTGCTTTTACAAACATTTGTGAAAGATTGGGTCGCTCTCAGGAGCTCAGTGAATTCCAGCGTGGAGCTGTGATAGGATGCCACCTGTGCAACAAATCCAGTTGTGAAATTTCCTCGCTCCTAAATATTCCACAGTCAACTGTCAGCTGTATTATAAGAACGTGGAAGTGTTTGGGAACAACAGCAACTCAGCCACAAAGTGGTAGGCCACATAAACTAACGGAGCGGGGTCAGCGGATGCTGAGGCGCATAGTGCGAGGAGGTCATCAACTTTCTGCAGAGTCGATTGCTACAGACCTCCAAACTTCATGTGGCCTTCAGATTAGCTCAAGAACAGTGCACAGAGAGCTTCATGGAATGGGTTTCCATGGCCGAGCAGCTGCATCCAAGCCATACATCACTGAGTGTAATGCAAAGCTTTGGATGCAGTGGTGTAAAGCACGCCACCACTTGACTCTAGAGTGGAGACGCGTCCTCTGGGGTGACGAATCACACTTCTCCATCTGGCAATCAGGCTGATCCAGCTGCTCTGCAAGGTTAATCCAGATGTGAATCCAGGAACTGTTCATGGATTTATTAACAGTGTGAGACAGAGCAGTTTTCCACATTTTTTACAAAAATTCACTTGACAATGTTGGAAATGCCTTAGCAGAGGTTTGTGCTCTTAAAGCACTTTTAGTTCAGCCTTTCTTCACTGTGAAGAGGTTATATCCAGACAGACATGTTGTTCCTTCATGCAAAATAAATTTTAGGTTTCACATTTTCTTTAGCTGCTTTATGTCTGAAGTTTAGTGACAGACAATCATTTTTGACACCAGGACAAGGAAGTATACAGAATGTTAATGCAAAGGGAGGTTTAAAATCCTGAAATATCTCTTTAAAATGCATGTAAACATGTTGTAGTGTCTACAACTTAAAGCTGTAAAATCAAGATGGTAAAAAAATGTTTAAAAATAAATAAACCTGCTCAGCACAGCCCTTGTTGTGATGTCTATCATGTTTTAAAAAATGTTCAGTTGTTATTAAAATAGGACCTTACTTTATGAAGAAGCCCATTCAAGAAAGAGACAAAGAAAGTGACATTTTAAGATATTGTACGTTATGCTTTGTATCACTGATCATCAACAGTGATCAACATCAGGCCCCCCACAGCTTCCCATCTGGTCCCCAGAACTTTGTCAAATTCTGAAAATTTACTCTTTTACATAAATATTTATTTTTTTCATTACAAAAATAAATATTTTTTTGTAATTAAGGAAGACAACCTTTATTACAAAGAACTATATAAATGAACTACATAAATATGAAACCTAAAACAGTTTTATCAGGAATGACCTGTTGTGCGATCTGACACCTGAAAGCCATGCTAGTTAGTATTGGCTGGTATTTGGCTGGCATTTGGCAGGCACTCTGCTTGAAGGGGAAAATTGAAACAGCTGCATATGAATGTCAGTTAGAGCAAAATATTCATATTTACCACCGCCAAGGAGAATATGTTTTTGCCGGCGTATGTTTGTCTGTTTGTTTGTTTGTTTGTTTGATAGCAAGATAATGCAAAAACTACTGGATGCATTTTGCTGAAATTTTCGGGGGATGTTGGTAATGGCCCAACTTATGGGCTAAAAATGATTAGATTTTGGTGGTGATCCAGATAACAGCCATTAGTGAGCAATCATTTTTGCTCAACAACAGTGTAACTCAGATGTGTCAAACTCATTTGCAGAAGGGGTTGAAATTTAATATATAGTTTAGGATGAGGGCCAAACAGGATCAGAATTTGTTTAGGAGTCTATAACGGACTATGTTTGAATCAGAATATGAATTCGAACAGCATGTTTATTTCGGGGCCAACTTAAAAGTCACTTTAAAATTAATTTCATTCAACAGTGACCACTCATCAGAGTGATGTTAAAGCGATGGGAGGAGGGGTTGGTGCACAAGTCCTGCATGGTAGCTGTTGCAGTGCATCGTGAGATTTGTAGTATAAGTATTGGCAATGCTTTTTGATGGAGGGTCATTCACAACAGACTTATGAAATTATCCCGTGGGCCAGATTGAATTATATGCTTCACCAGATTCAACCCATGGGCTTTGAGTTTGACACATCTGGTCTTACTAATAATGATATCAACATGATTCTGAGTGCTAGGTGTGGGTTTTCAGGGTCAAGGAATCATATTGTGATGGTAACTTTATCGTGGAACTATTGCTTATAGATACAACAGCCATATGTGAGCTACCTTGGTGGAGGTTTGCGCTCTCAGAGTAATTTCTAGTATTATTTTCTTTTTTAAAATCTGGCCCCCCTAATGTCTGTCAAGCAAAAACGTGTCCTTTGCTCAAATGTAGCTGATGACCGCTGCTTTATATATTATGTTTAAGGTTATTCAAGGTAGTCTTGATTTGTATTTTTAGAAAGAGGCTGGAGTTCAGTTTGCATGTCAGTTGAAGGTCTTTAAAGGATAAAACACAGAAATGCTCGATGACATTTACAATAATCTGATGGCATTTTTCATCACTTGCTTAAAAAGATAAACCAATGTCATTGTCGAGTTGTTTCAGCTTCTGTGTGGAGGAGATAAATATGCGAGGTAATTCCACGGGCTGCACAGCTGAAGGACCCGGCTGATACACACCCTGACAAACAAACACACACAGTACACCTTGTCACGACTCTTTTCAGCTCTCATCTGAAATGAGAACATGCCGTGGGCCGCGCTGGGAGAATGGAAGTGAAAGACAGACAGAGCCGGGGAGGGGGAAGGGGGCAGGGATAGAAATAAAATGAAAGAGAAAAGCCAAAGGGGAGAACACGGAGTGATAAAAGGCCGTGGAAAGGAAGGATGAGGATGGGGAGAAGCAAGAGAGAACAAGACAGACGCCGGAGGGTCAGCGGCGTGAAAGAGTCGTGGTTCATTGTAAAGCCTCAACCTCCTCCATCCATACCCGACCACAGGCCCACCCCAACTCCCTCCAGCAGCTATTTAACATGGAAATTGATTTAAACAGAAGCTGAGATATTCGCACTGGGACCTAAGGACAGGTGCCTCCAGTCAGCGGAGGAGAAGCTAATGAGAGGTGAGAGACCCGAACAGAGCTAACAAGGAAAGCAGAGAGCACAATGAGACGGGAGGAGGAGAGGCAGAAATTAGAGGGCCAGAGCAGGGGAATGGGGAAGAAATTGGAGTGAAATTGGAAAGAAATGAGGTAGTCTAAATTTTATAATATCCAACTTGGGTCCCCAGCCAACTGTGAGACCACAAATAAATAAATAAATGGCTGAGAAGTGTGTGTGTGTGTTTGGGAGTCTTTGTGTGGGAGCCATACAGTCTGTGGGTTAACAATATATTTTGGGAGCAGAGCTGTCAAATTTTGCCCATGCAGGAGAAAAGTTTTCAGCAGTATAATAAACAGAGAAGAGGAATAAAACTGCTTAATTAATAGAGTTTAGAGAAAAAGACTCGCAAGTGTCGTATTAAAGTGGAAAACAGTCTGAGTGACTTCAATGGACTGTCGGCCCGAATGATATGGTAGAAAAACTTTGTTTCAGGGTTCTTTTTAAAATAATACTCTTTTTGTGCAACAGCTGAGATTGGATATTAAACTTGTTTTAAAACCAACTTTTTCATACATCACACATTTGCAGTTACCTTGCAGAGCCACTGGATCAGCTTGATTCAGTGTCTGCAATCAGACAAATCCACAATTATTATGCTTGGCCCAAAGAGGCACGGCAAAATCAGAGTCCTTTAATGCAAAAAGAGGTGGAGCTACAAGCAAGGCATTAGCAGGAAGTGACAGTAAAGACACTAGCAAAGATGCTAACAGCATCAGGAGCAGTTTTGTCAGATCTGGACTGGATTATATACACAACACTCAGCATAAGTGTCAATGTAAATGTCATCAAGCATTTCTGTTTTTTTTTTTTTTTAAATCATTTTGAGACCTTCAACTGACATGCAAACTGAACTCCAGCATCAGTGGAGCGCAAATAGGCATGAAAGGGCGCGAAAGTGTTAGCTGATACTGATGTGACAACTGACATAGATACTCCAACAATCCGTGAGTGAATGTAGAGTGAATGGTTGTGAATGGGTAGGTGTGACCTGCAGTGTAAAGCTGCGTTGAGTAGTCAAAGTCTAGCAAATTGCTATATAAGCTCAAGTCAATTTACCATTTACTATTTACATTTTCAAAATTGAGTAATCAGGATTAAAAGAACCACATGACATGTTGAACTTATTTATGTTGTTAGCTAACCTGACACACCAGACAGACTGTTCAATATATTTAACTAGCCCATCGAGTGAAGAGCCCTTAGAAAGTTTTTGGGGAGGGCATAACCCTTCCTATAGAAGTTTGTAGTGTTTTTTGTTTTTCATTTCATAATAAAATGTGATCCAGATCTGACAAAACTGCTACTATAGTTGTGAGCATATATGCTAATCGATGTACAAGCAGTCACTTCCTTGACATCTCGCTCGTAGCTCCCACATCTTCCTGCTCCATAGAAATCTGAATGGGTCCAATTGTAGATTGGAGCTTGATAAGATGGATCCATCTCTCAGCTTACATTAGCGAAAAGGAGTAGGAAGAGGTATAAACTTATCTAATCCTACCCCCTTAAATCTTACTTTACTTCCTAACTGAAATCATAAAACTGTCTTAAATTTACCAAAGGAAAAAAAATACAATCATACCCATACCGTCTTTACAAATGTATTTACCATAACTTTTCTCCAAATAATCAGCAAGCCCCTTGTGGCATTCACTCATCTATGTAACTCTGAAAAATCATTTATTTATGCCTCTTTTTAAACAGAATTATGCTTGAAGTTAGCTTTAGTTCTGTACTCAATCTGTTCCACAGTTTAACTCCGCTAACAGTGACACAGAAACTTTTCAATGCTGTACGCCAACTTCTAACTTTTAGATTTAGATTTACTCCTAAATTATGACCCCCCTCTGTAATAAATTATTTTCTGAATGTTAAATCTGCATGGCAAGCCTTATTATTAGCATTATTTTAGGGGTTTTTTTCTTCATTTTTGCAAGTATATATCTAAGTATTTCCAGTTCTTTAATGTTCAAATTGATTGTGTCAAAAGAATTTACTTTCAATGAAAGCATGTGGTAAGTGTTTTATAATTATGGAGTGATCGTGCGTCATAATTGTGATCTTTCTATCTATTAAAACAAACCTTATTATGATTTTTGCCATTATCAAGCAGTCTCAGTGTCCAGCAGTGCTGACCCAACCAAAGAGTTGACCTGTCAGCTAATCTGAGTGGACTGGACTCAGGTGTAAAGACGGCCTTAAAGGAAAAGGAAATTAACCAGAACGTCTCAAAAAGAGCGAGAATACAGCTGGATCAGGGGTACTCTGTATGAAATCTAGCAGGTATTTTGAACATCAGTGACTGTGATCATACTCTAGTGGCTATCAAATAGGATTCATGAGCCTGATTTAAGGCACAGTGTGTGCTCTTCAAAACCTAATCAGGTAGATTCCAACAGGCTGAGATGGAGAGGATGGTTTGGCTGTTATTGATGAGAATCAGACTCAACAAAGAAGCATGCGAGTCCAGAAGCCGGCCTCCAGGGGCACCATCCGTTGCTTCCCCTCTCTTACCTGAGCTGTCTGTAGATTAAGGAAAAGGCTGACTTCAGTAAAGCTTATGTCTTATTGATCCCTCCGCGCCCCTCGGGAATGAAGGAATTCAACATGTGAACCCACACACGGTTTTGAATATCAATGAGATCTGTTAAAGGTCTGGCTGTCCTAAGCTCTCAGATTGTAAACTACGCTAAAAAGCGTCCGTGTTAGTCTTTTATGTGATCGCCCAACTTGATATATGTTATTTAGGTAACATGACAGGTATGACATTTTCTAGCAATAGCCTCCCACACACAGATGTAAAGGTGCTCCTCATTTTATCTGGCTCTCTGTCTCCTTCTCTGTCTCTCTGCACAAACTGATACGCACAGACAGAAGCACTCGCTGTTCCTCTCACTCTCAGTCTTTCATTAATAAACAACCCAGGACGTGCTCCCAGTCTCTTTCTTGTGTGCATAAACACTTGCAGACGCAGGCTGGCTCTAGAAGATTCCACACTGCAGCACTCCACCATGTACGATATCTTCAATAAAAAACATTTCAAACTAAGACAGGATAGATCTTTGCCATATCTGGTGAAGACCTGCGACTGAGCAGCCTGCAAAGCAGAAAAGGGGGATGAAGTACGTAAACACCTACTTGTAGCTCTCCGAGTCCTTGGTTGACTTGCAGTAACAAGGAAGAGCCAGACAAAGCTTGCCCACCGCTAATTAGCTTAGCTCAAACACTGGGAGTTGGGTAGCGTTAGCCTGCCTCTGCCTACAGTCATCAGATAAAATTTTCAGCAACTCCAAACGGTCCTGTGTGCTTGTTGTGACTTGTTTTTTAACTTTTTTTTTTTTTTTTACAGAATTCTGTCTATCTGTTTGTCATGGACTCAGAAGTGAGGCAAGACACGAAAACAAAAAAATGTTAGTAAATTCCTTTAAACCCTTCTCACCATGCATCTATGCAAAAAGCACCACAACGAAGCTCTACCATCATTAGGACCTTCACATTAATTCTGCGGGGACATTATATTTTTGTCTAATCACAGTGCAATGGATGTGGAAGAGCATGACATGACATGTAAAAAACAACCTGTAGCATGCCAGTCAGGTCAAGTCAGGTTTGGGAGCAGAGGTCGGGTCAGCACTTAGACATCCATCATTCTGGACAAATCCTCTGCAACACCAGAAACATAAACTCTACTTTATTGTGTTTGTGTGCGATTAAATTTAAGGGAGCAAACCCTAGACCCTGAAGCACCAACTCCTCAAGTTGTAATACCAACTATTTTATCTGACCGCAAGGCCCAAGGAAGTGAGCTTGCAATTCTTCAACCATCAAAAGAACTTCCAGTCATGGTTCAAACAGGACTTTGACAAGAAACCCTCCAGTCCCAAGCCCCGAGGGTGTCTTGTTGAATCCTGTTTATGGACTGCCAATGAAATAGTAAATAAAACTGAGGTAACAATTTGCTCTCAGTTTGTTTTAATAAATCTCACCCAATAAGTTACTTACATATATAACAACCACAATATACTGAAGTAAACTGGGTAAGATCTACTCATTTGCTTAAAAACAATACGTAAACCATTAAGAAGCTACAAACTTTAACTTTTCTATCATATTCTAGTCAAGGGCTCTTAACATTTATCAATACTAATTAATCAATATAATTAATGAGATAGAGATAAATGAGTGTGAATGCAATAGCAGTATTATTTAATGTATAGACAACCAGCTACTGTCAAAGTAATCTAGCTGTAACCCCTGGCATGAATGCTACCTGCTAATGTTAACCACTAGCATAATAATTACATGATAATCATTTTAGCACTCTATTCACACTAATGATAGCTTATTCATATTCTACACAAGTTCTCAACTTAAGATGATAATATATGTGAATCATACACATAATGACAAACCATTTTCGTGCTTGTAATTAGGCAGCATTGCAGATTTACTGACATTCAGGAGAGACACAGGACAAAAAGGGCATAAAAACATAAAAATACAAAAACAACTGCAACAACAAAAAAAATTCATCTATGTTTATGTCTGAAGTTGTTGAAAAGCTCTGATTTGGCAAAATTGAAAAAATATTATTTTTCACATTTTTATTACACTTTTATGAGAGGGACCACTTTGGAACCTTAGGGTAAAATATAAAAAATAAAGCAACAGATTTTTCAGCCTAAGTGCAATGTAATAAAGTGAAAAATGAATGTGGTGGTAAGGGTTGGTCAGGGCCTTTCTGAATGGAGCTTGCATGTTCACCAGTGCATAGGTGCTTCTCTCCAGGAACTTCCCACAGATCAAAAACATGCTCATTAGTTTGATTAGTGACTCTAAATTGCCCTTAGGTATGAGTGTGAGCGTGAAAGGTTGTATGTCTTTCTATGTGGCCCTGTGGTTGGTTGGCAAACAGTTCAGGGTGTACCCTGTCTCTCACCCACTGTCAGCTGCCCCCCGGTCCCCCCGCAACCCCAAAAGGGATAAGCGGTATAGATAATGGATAGATGGATGGAAACAACTGATATGACATGGTTGGAAGAAACAGCAGAGCAACAGTACAAAATTACAAAATAAAAAGTCAATTAATCAGGTATGATATTAGTTTAAAGTCCACTGCAATAAATTAAGGTGCAAAGGTTCAGTGACGGACAGAAATTAAAGTCCAGTTAACAATAAAATCTCCATGAAGCAGCACTGTTCACAGCTGACTAACCTCTGCTGCTGTTGTACAGTCTGATAGCTGAGCCTCTGAATCATTCAGCTTGGCTCCTCGGTGGGATGATGTGCCGGCTGAAGGAGCCTCCCATCCAGCAGTCTTGGTGCCACCACACCAGCCGAGAACAGAGCACTAGCCACAACATAAGATCTTACAGTGGACTACCCACATGAAGACTATCGGGCTGTTTTTGTCCCGACTTTCCCCCTTCCTGACCAAGGATAGCAAACACCAGATTATCTTACGTTTTATAGGATTATCCCATAAGATTATCCTGTGGTCTGAGGTTTGTTCAGAGTGAATTTGTCCCGATAATCGGCTCTGAAATGGGTTGGGGACGACAATCGTAATTATTAAACTTGTTCAAAATTTAAGACCAAAAATCTTCGTGTGTGGGGAAAGCCGACAACTCCCGTGTCATGACTCTGTGAATTGTGGCGTGTAACAGAATGTAGCCAATCAAGAAGCGAGCTGACTGAGGAACAAGTAAGCAGGCGTAAATAAAAACAAGCACGGCCGACCTGTAACATAAAGTTCGGTGGACCTAAGAAACGGAGGACCAGCTCATGTGTTCACGCTGTCTCCAGGATATTTTTCCACAGTCTTTTCTTTTTTTTAGTTCAGGACTTTTCCATCAAAAATAGTCCCAAGACCACCATCATTCCCTCTTCTCGTATGTTCTCTTCCATGTTGTGTGTTGTGTTTTCTGGTTGTTGCTTTGTTTCTTCTTCTTTGTTTTTGATGGATCACGTTTGATCACGCAAGATTTCTGGCTTGGAGGACAAGATTCTAGATTAGTGGTGGGACAGGATAGGTTGTGCTCCGATAATCTCAACACAGCACACCACACACGGTACGATCAAAACTGTCCAATGCCTGATTTTTTATCTTCATGTGTGGGGTCTCTAACTAATAAAAAATCTCTTTAAATTTAGAAAATTCTTATGTGTGTACCCCACTTCAGAATCTATTCATTCATATAAAGACCTCCCACATGGTGCTTTTTCTGTCCAAATTGTGCCAAAGTGAATTTCAGGAGAATGTGCTGGAATTTCTTGCGTAGCTAAATAATCAAAAAATAAGAACAAATCTGGCTAGGAAAAGTTCTTGCGACCTTTGAAATGTTTTCAACTGGTCCATGTGAGAGAACTGAACTCACCAAAGGAAATAAAAACTTTTTATTAACTTTTTTCTTCAGATTAATTATTGATAAACTTGATAAAAAAAAAAAAAAGAACTGTAAGAAAAATAAACATTGTCCTGGGAGAACCATGTTTCTAACCTCAAAATGTCAGCTTGAATACTTAATGCTTTAAATTTGTCTGAGACGACCAGATTTATCTCTTTAAATAGATAAATGGAAATGAACACGAAACCCAGGACACAGACAGAGATGTTTGGTGTCTGAAGCATCCTTGAGTCTGTTTTCGTAAACATTTTAAAATATCTCCTAATAAAATTCAAAGCTTAAAATCTTTCATTTTAACATCAAGACCACATGTCCTGCATAATATCTTTGCTTTTACTGTTGTTTGAAGAGGGTTTGGGAGCAGACAAACATGACACCTTTTACAAAACTTGTGTCCTTTTAAAAAACTTGTGTCACAGGGTACACCCTGAACCGGTTGCCAGCCAATCGCAAGGCCACATAGAGAGACTCAAAACCATTCACGCTCACAGTCATGCCTAAGGGCAATTTGGAGTCACCAATTAACCTAATGAACATGGTTTTTGTCTCTGGAAAGAAGCAAAAGTGCCCGGAGTAAACCCACACATGCACAGAGGAACATTCAAACTCCACACAGAAAAGCCCCAAAGGATCAAACCAGCAATCTTCTTACTGTGAGGCACACGCACTATGTACTGCACCAGCATGAATATTATTTTAAAACCACAAAATACTGAACTGGAAATACAATCATAATTTGATTTCTAAAATAAAATATTGTCCTTTGCATGGAGTGTTTAAATATCAATCGTTTTGCAGTTTAAACCATAATATGGTTGGGGTGTGAAGGTCTAAAAAAGCATGAAACTACAATTTATCTGCTTTCTGAACAATTTTACTGATTAAATTTGGGCATTTTTGGCACAATTGAATGTCCTTCTTTTTCATGAAATCCATTCCATAGATTATCATAGAGACTTTAATTTATCCATCCATTATATAACCCTTATCCCTTTCAGGATTGTGGGGGTGCTGGAGGCTGGGTCGGCGGGGTACCCTGAACCAGTCACCATCGGATTGTAGGGCCACATAGAGAGAGACGACCTTTAACTCTCACACTCCTACCTAAGGTCAAATAAGAGCCACCAATCAACATAATGAGCATGGTTTTGGTCTGTGGGAGGAAGCTGGAGTGCCTGGAGAGAACCCACGCATGCATGGGAGAACATGCAAACTCCATACAGAAGGCCCTGACCAGCCCAGGGACTGAACCAGAAACCTTCTTACTGTGAGGCAGGTACACTACCTGCTGCACCACCATGCCAACTGCTTTTACTTCAGTGACTGATTGCTTCATTTAAAGGTTTGCAGACTTGAAAATATCTGGTGTTTCTGCGTTAATTTAGCTCTACAGTATTTCTACAGCTGTTACTTTGACAGACTTTACATTATACATGAAAATATAAAACCTTTGCATCAGCATTTTTTTCCAAAGTAAGTCCAGCTACTGAAGGGCGATCATCTGTTTTATAAAACATGAGGTGCTGTGACCCTACCCCAAACTTGACTCCAGAAGGTCTCTGTCTTAGATCCAGGAGTTATTCCATGCTGAGAAGACTAAAATACTCTCATAACCATGATTCATATAAAAAATATCTTGGCTTGCAAATTTTCCAGTTTGACGAAATCATTCTTTTAGCAGCCAAAAATTCTAAGCCCACCATCCCTCTGTCTTTTTTTCCCCTGAAGCTTTACAGCCCTGCGCGCTGCTGTAACAAGTAAATAATGTGTCTTCATAATGTCGCTGAAATAAGCAGGGACGTCCCTGAAAAAGATGTTGCTTGGATGGCAACATATGTTGCTCCAAAACCTGTTTGTACCTTTTAGCATTAATGGTACCTTCACAGATGTGCGAGTTACCCACGCCATGGGCACTAACACACCCCCATACCATCACAGATGCTGTCTTTTGACCTTTGCTCTGATAACAGTCTGGATGGTCCTTTTCCTCTTTAGCCCAGAGGACACCATGTCCATGATGTCCAAAAACAGTCTGAAATGTGGACTCAGACCACAGCAGCCTTTTCCACTTGATATTATAGACTGTGAGTGATAAAACCTCTCCAATCTTTGCAGTTTGCAAGAATTGAACATCAGGGCTGCAAAGCTTCAGGGGAAAAAAAGACAGAAGGATGGTGGGCTTAGGATTTTTGACTGCAAAAAGAGTGATTTTGTCAAACTGGAAAATTTGCAAGCCAAGATGTTTTTCAATCAAAACATGGTTACTAGAGTATTTTAATCTTCTCGGCATGGAATGAATCCTGGATTTTAGACAGAGACCATCTGGAGTCAAGTTTGGGGTAGTCACAGCACCTCATGCGGCCCTTCACCTCACTTAATGCAGAAAAAAAAAGAAAACAAGTTGAAATATGAGTAAATCACAATAACAACTACTAAATATGATGTATATGAAGTAACCAGTAATACATGCTGCACAAATTAGAATCTGTGACGAAATATTTCTAATAACCTTAGATTGCTGGTACATGCTTTGTTTTTTACAAGTCATTAAAAAAAACCTACTTTGCTATGATTGCATCTCTGAATATCTCTTATGAAGCATTAAAATGTAATATATAGTATTAGTAAAAATTATATTTGGAAACAGTAGTAAAGGTAATGTATTTGTGTCTTTAAAACTGGTAAACATTCATTCTTTTGTTGCATTAAAAGAAGCTTTTTTAAGTGTGTTATGCTCATTTAACTGTGAATTTTAATTTCTGTTTGAGTTAAGATTTATTAATGTTGGTAAATCCTTTTTTGAAGCTTTATATTTGCTGTATTTTTTTATTTATGTATTTTTTTTTCTCAACAATATGTAACAGTGAGGCCCTAAGGCACTGAAGAAAAATTGATGTGGCCCCCCTGGTAACCAAAGTTGCCCACCCCTATTTTATATTCATACTTAGTGTACAGAGGAGTGCACAGACTAACATCACAGCCCTTAAACATCTTCAGACCCTCCCCGGCTGTTCCACTGGGGGTTCAAGGACACATGGCGGTCAGATCGGCACACTTGCAGTCCCGTCTTTGTTGTCTAGGCAGCAGCTGATGTGAATCTGGGGGAGGCTGATTGTCACGGTCTTCACAAGCGACGGCGTGCGATGTTCCCTGGATGGTGTGAAGCCTGCACAAACTGAGAGATGCAATCCAGCTGTCCACCGTCTCTGCCCACAGTATCTTCACCTCTAACACGCACACACTTTCGCACATCCCCCTTCGTCCTCGCCCTGCCTGGCCTCCTGTCTCTCACCTTTCTCGATCTGTTCTCCCACGTAGCGATATGTGAATGCACTGAACACTGAAATGGATAGAAACGGCGGACTCTGCTGCAGACGGCTGGAGCTCGGAGGAAACAGATGACTGATACGTGGCTCGCTTAAATTCAAGTCTACGTTTATTGATCAGAGCACGGTAACATTAACTTTCTTTGCCATGCTTACACTCCGACAGTTCATCGATTAAAGCAGAAAAGATGGCTTTCACATCATCACTTATCTTTTATTAGATTACAGGAGACACAAAAATCATTCCTTTAGACATGATAGCTCATAAGGACTGAAGAATGATCTGTTTTGGATAAGGTCCATTGACATTTCACATCAAATGAAGGTTTCTGCCTTAACATCTAATGTTCTGTTGGCTAAGCTGCTTGCTTTTTCAATAAACCAAATGGAGTTCCTAGCTTGCGTAATGCTGCATTAGGCCGGTGGATGTGGGAAGAGAAATGTGTTTACAACACAGGGAAGTATAGTTTTGACCTCTAAATGTATTTCAGCACGAAAGGCAGCTGTAATATCACCAGCAGTGAGGGGAGAAAAAGGCAAAAAGAGGGGAATCAAATCAACGGAGGCGTGATGAATGACGGGGAAAGTTGTAATGCCTGTTTTCCCCCTTTTTTGCATGCAGCTCCCCGCCTGGGCCCATCTCGCCGAATTATCATAGTTGGATGCTGAACAGCAGCGATCAGGCCAGTGTTGCTCATGAAAGTGTTGCACATTTGTGGAGGGGGCTACATGTGATTACATGCAAATAGGACACTGAATTAGCATTTGATATCCTCAGGCTACACAAGTCCATGCCATGCCAAGATCTGGCAGAGTGTTTATGTGTGAGCTTGCCGTGAACTCTTCCATAGTGAGATAGCGATCCTGACTTCGCGGGCATCTTTAACTCTTGAGCGCTGAATCGGTTTTCACGCTGCGATAAAGCATGGATGCAACACAAGGTGCTGGAAGAATGGGAAACACTGCGGACACAAAGTATGACTGACTAAGACTTTGGCTAACATTGCTAAGACAACAGGGATTCAAGCAGAAAATATATATTAGCTGATTTACCTTCGCCAAGGAGGTGTTTGTCCATTTGTTGATTTGTCTGTTAGCAAGAACACTCAATAAGCACCAGACAGATTTTGATGAAATTTTCAGGGAATGTTGGTCATGGCACAAGAAAGTAGTGATTTTGGTGGTGATCCAATTATGGAAAAAGATCCAGAATTTTTTAAAAATAATATGTCAAAATTGAAAGACTGGGCAGTTTTCCACTTTTTTACAAAAACCTCTTCTGGTCATGGCACAAGAAAGATGTTATCAGACTGTGCTGGCTCTCAGAATGTGGATTTGGATCCAGGAAACTTTTCCAGGATTTACTGACTTTGCATCAAAGGGCAGTTTTCCACAGTTTTGCGTGAATCAAGTTTCACACTGCGATGAAGCCTGGATGCAACTCAATGTGCAGTAAGAATGAGAAAGCCCTAAACCGCAAATGACACAAAGTGTAACTAACAAAGTGTTTGGCTAACACTGCAAGATAATGAGGATTAACGCAGAAAAATATACATTGACTCCCTCTGCAAAGGAGGCGTTTGTCTGTTTGTTGATTTGTCTGTTGGCAAGAACACTCAAGAAGAACCAGACAGATTTTGACGAAATTTTCAGGAAATGTTGGTCATGGCACAAAGGAGTAGTGATTTTGGTGGTGATCCAATTACGGAAAAGGATCCAGGAACTTTTAAAGAATTTGTCAAAACTGAAAAAAAGGTCAGTTTTCCACTTTTCACAAATAAGTCAATTGTCATGGCTCAAGAAAAGAGAACTCAAAAAGTAAGGAATGAATTTTGATGACATTTTCAGGGAATGTTGGTCATAGCAAAAGGGAGAAATGATTACATTTTGTTGATGATACAAATCTGGATGTGGATCCAGGAATTCTTTCAAGATTTTGTTAAAATTGCATGAAAGGGCAGTTTCTTATTTTCACACATAAGTCAAAAACTTATTCTGGTCATGGCCGAAGAAAGAAGTGATAAGACTTTCCTGGCTCTTTGAATGTGGATCCATGAATTTTTTGCTGGATCTGTTGATGTTGCACCAAAGAGCATTTTTCAACATTTTCCAGAGCAGTTGGGTTAAGAATCTTGAGCCTTGGCGGATGTTTGTTCTCTCTGAACATTTATAGTAACCTCTGCCATGGATGCTATGTTTTTGCTGGTATTTGTTAGTATTTTTGTTTATTTGTTTGTTAACAGGAGAACTCGAAAAGTTAGGAATGGATTTAGAAGACATTTCAGGGAATGTTGGTCATAGCACAGAGAGAGGTGATTATATTATTGATGTTGATTATATGAATCTGGATATTGATTTAGGAATTCTTCCAAGATTTTGTTAAAATTGCATGATAGGGCAGTTTTCCATATTTTCACGAATAACTCAAACATTTCTTCTAGTCATGCACAAGAAAGAAGTGGTTAGGCTGGGAGGTCATGCAAATGTGGATGTGTATCCAAGAAGCTTTACAGGATTTGTTGATGTAGTGCAATAGGACAGTTTCCTAAACTTAGAATGTTGGAAAGGCCTTGGCGGAGGTTTGTCCTCTCGAAACACTTCTAGTTACCTCCGCCATGGAGGTTAGGTTTTTGCCCGTATTTGTTAGTTTGTTGACAGGACAACACAAAAAGTCAGGAAAGGATTTTGATGACATTTTCAGGGAATGTTGGTCATAGCATGAGACAGAAGATTTTGGTGGTGATCCGAATACTTAAGCAGATCCTGGAATTTTTAAGGAATTTATTGACACTGCTGAATAGGGCCATTTTTCCACATTTTTGCTAATAAATAACAAACTTCTCAAAAGATTTTGATGACATTTTCAGGGAATGTTCATCATAGCACAAGGGAGAAGTGATTACATGTTGGTCGGTGAACCCAATCTGGATGTGGATCCTGGATTTTTTTTAAAGATTTTGTTAACAGTGAATGATAGCACAGTTTTCCATGTTTTTGACAATGACTCACTCAACAATGTTGAATGTTGAAAGTTTGTGCTCTCTGAGCCCTTCTAGTTATTTATGTTCTCAACTAGGAAAAAGAAATGATCACTTTTGAAGTCTTGTGTGACCTGCGTATATGTGTAAACATAACTTGGTTTGATACCAAAAAGTGAAAGACAAATCAATAAAATAACTTATTTGTACTTTTCAATGAAGCAGCCATCACCTATAAAAAGTTTTTTAGTGCTGTGAGAATGACTTTGTTTAAACAACAACGAAGCAGATCTCCCTTTTTTAGTTGATTTTTCTACATGTATTGAAGCACCAATCATTACTACTACAGATTGTAAACAGTGGGCCGATCAAGGTCTCACTCTTAATATTTTCTTCCCATGTATCTTGGAGTAGAATCCCCCGGAAAACAATGTTGACGTATTGAAGTAATATATCATTTTATTAAAATACTGTTTAACCATTAATGTGAGATCTAACAAGCTGATCTACCTAACACGACGCAGTAAAGCACAGTAAAAGTAGGCTTCCCTTGACTTGTACTGTGCTTTAAATTTTAAACTTAATTTCTTCACCTATCCTGTTACCAAATTCAGAAAAATAAATACGTGCAACATAACCAAGCTAATAAAACATTTCCATCACCTGCAGAAAATGTGATTCATTTTGCTTCTACGTAAGAAGATGCTGCTGTTACATCACCTGTTGTGTTCCTCCTTGTGTTACGGCAGACTCTCACCATTCTCCTTTATTCCACTCATTCATATTAAATTAAGTCCCTCAAACAAAGGAAAAGTGACTCAGCGATGCACGCTGGCATTTGCCATCAAGTCAACATGAAACATCATGACTGCTGTCTCTAAGTCTTGACTGAGCAGAGGAGACGAGATTTATTCACTGGACGTCACTGAGTTGATGTGATAAAAGTAACATAAGCTCACTGGACTTCCACAGAAAACAGTAATACAGGTGCACTTCATCAGAATTACCCAAAAAACGTGCGTCCTTAAACTGGGTTGCAGGCCCAATATTGTTTGAATTGTTAAGAAATAATAATTTATAATAACAATAAAAATAATTAATATTGATTCCTTTAGCAATTATAATCAATTGAAATTGGTTTCAGATTCCCATCCCTAGACAGACCTATTCTAGTATAACCATATCTTTGAATAAATTAATATGAGTCAAATGTACGTTTCACAGGTTAACATTTATTAGCTTTTAAAGGTCAAAATCTGCACAAAACGATATATAATGACAATTATATTTAGAAAAGACAACACCTTACCCTGCCACAGCCTGTTCATCCTGCTGCCATCGGGCAAAAGGTACAGAAGTATCCGCTGTACCACCAGACTGCAGAACAGCTTCTTCCCTCAGGCTGTGTTAATGCACCTTCTGAACTCCTCCATGTTTAATAATTTTATTTTTTCTCTAACCTGTTGTAAAATGGTCAGTAATCTTCCTTGTATCCTTATATATTCATCCATTACCTATAGTATTTATCTCTTTCAGGGTCATGGGGGCTGGAGTCTATCCCTGGCTACACGCTGAATCAGTCACGAGCCAATCACACTGCTACATAAAGAGACAAACAACCATTCACACTCACTCATACCTAAAAGCAATTTGGAGTAATCAATTGTCCTAATGAGCATGTTTTTGATCTGTGGGAGGAAGCTGGAGTGCCTGGAGAGAACCCACGCCTGCACAGGGAGAACATGCAAACTTCACCCTGACAGAAATGTAGAGAACTTCTAAATTGGCTCCTGTGCTAGTAAAGTTTTGAACCCCTGCACTACAGGATAAATATAAAATAATGAGATGTCAGTCAAAGAGTATTTTGATTTCCTTTTCCATGAGTTCCAAAATGAAAAAAAAATCAATACGGATACAAAAATGATATAAATCCATTGTGATGATGGAGAGCTTTAACCCTTTGACTGGCACTTGTAACTGTGTGGTTGACTTTTTGCCACCTTACCACTGTATTTAAAATTTTTGTTTTGCCTGGGAGGACTCATTTTCTTATCTAATGAAGATAGAAGTGAAAAATCATTTGACAGCCCACAACAGGGAATATTCTCTTTTTATAGCCAATTAGGTTGTAACAATTATTTGCTGGAAGAGTGGGTGCACAGTAGGAGGTGTGAACAGAAGCGTACAATTGAGCATTAGCTTGAATCGGGCGTCTTTGAAACTATTTACAGGATGTCAGAGCAGCTTGGTTCAATACTGGGATGATCATTTCTAAGAAAGGGTGAAATAGCACAACATCAACAGGAAGAGATTGTTCAGTCTTCAAAGATTCTGCATCCTGAGCTAGCTTAGTGCGTCTCCACTGACCAGCTGCATTCTTTCATGTGTTCAGGTGTGAGTCTGAGCCAGCTCCTCTCCTCCAACCACATCAACAGGCAACTGTGGGTCACTTGGCAGCCGCCCGACCCTTCCTGCCAGCAACATAATAGGGCAGCCCTTTGAGAGCCTCCTCTGACCACCTCCTTCATGCTGGGCTGCTCCTGCGCACGGCTTCACTGCATTGGAGACAAAACCAAGAGAGAGACGCTGACATTGGCAAACATGAGAAACACAAAGCAAAGTGTGTTCAAGTCAAAGGTCCTCCTCTGCTTCACACTGATTTACTTACTGACGGATCAGAGGTAGGGATGGGGATCGAAATCATTCTGCATTTTAAAACCCTGGAAATCAATAATGTTTGAGTTCACTGGCGCAGCTACGGGATGTTGCATCGTTATTTCAAACCACTGGTACATTCAAAGGTGTGGTATTGGAGAAGTTCAGTGCAGTACATATAAACATGGTGAATCACTATAAATCAAAAGGACATAGCCTCGCTCTGAATAAGCACCCTTAGAAAAAGAAAATCCCCTTAAGGCAGAGATGTATTTGCTGTAAACTACGCCAACATGGATGCGTTATGGCTGCCATGCTGCGGCCTACAGGTCATCAGTATGGAATGCTGTTTGGGTATAAGACTGACATCAGTGATATCAACCGTAGTTCAGCTCTACTGGTATTCAAATTTGGAGCACTTGTACTCAATTTTGATCAACTCGTGCATGAGTAGACTTTACTAGTGAAGCAAAAGTGTCACTAGTACAACTAGTAGACAGAAAAATGTTCACTTTTTGGTTATAATTCCTCCTACTTCATTTGAATTATGTCTACTAGTACTGCTAGTGAATCTTTTGGCTTCACTTGTACTACTATTAGACTAAAAACAGCACTACTAGTGAGATATTTTGAGTTTACAAGTAGTACTAGCAAAAAAAAATGTTTTACTAGTAGAGGTTGTGATGCACTAGTGCACGAGTACACCTTACTAGTAAAGCAACATTCCCTACTAATAGATATTTTGTGTTAGCAGCATTACTACTAAAGTTCTGAGGTCTTACAAGTAACAGTTTTTAAGTCTACTAGTACTACTTATAACAAAAAATTGTAAAACAGTAGAAAATTTTGCTTTAATAGTATAGTGGACTTACAGGCTAGTGAGCCAAAAACCTTTACTACCAAAACAAGATTTTTGTTTACTAGTACTTCTAGTAAACTCTAAATATATCACTTGTATTACTAGTAGACTTTTTTTAGTCTACTAGCACTACTAGTAAAGCCAAAAGATTCACTAGTAGGACTAGTAGCAGTCGTACTAGCCTGCACTTTTGTAAGAACAGGAAGCATACAATGGTATTGGAGCCACTTAGTTTTTCTTTTGTTGTTATCTATTAGAAATAAAAAGTCAAAATGGTGTATGAAGAGCCGTTTGGGAGCCAAAGTCTGACTTTTATTACTCAGCTGAGCCATCACTCTGAGAGAGGCTGGCTGTGAGGAAATAAGCCACAGATCTGTTGACAGGCTGTTTCATTGAATCTACATTACAAAATCAAATCAGCCAAGAGTTTCCCAAACCTTTGTTTGCTATTTGAGCTTTATGATTACAAAAAAACAATTCTAACAAATACGAGATACGATTCCTTCAGGGAAATTAAGGTTCCAGTAGCATTGTATTGCACAAAGGTATAAAAGAACACAGGATATCGAAAAGTAAAACAGTAAAAACAATTAGCAGATATAAAATATAAAATCTCGTTTTCTCTCTCTCTCTCTCTCTCTCTCTCTCTCTCTCTATATATATATATATATATATATATATATATATATATATATATATATATATATATATAAATAAATAAAATAAAAATTTAAACAAAAATAAAAAATAAAATATAATATGGCTAATGGCTAGCAACCACTACTGCTGCTCCTTCCCATCCTTGTTCCTCCTCCTCCCCCCTATTGACATAAATACACAATGTTGAGATCACCCTCTGGTCTAGTTATGCTTAACGCCTCCCTCAAAACAAGCAGGCCACCTTCTGTGGAGGAAAAAATATCTTCTAACTAGGTCTAAAATATTACCATATGGTTAACTTCCTCTAGTTCACGGTCATTTTAATTACTGCTATTCAGGTTCTACTGTTACAATTCTTTTCTATCCATCATTTATTTTCTCCTGCCTTCAAGGCATGGACAGGACATCATGGACGATTCCTCTGACAACACTCTGCTCTCGCTGGTTCCATTTTGGGAATTGCCTGCAGCCCTCTCGGTCCTGTTTTCCTTCTGTCATGGAGCCTTGAGCTACAGATCCTCATTAGTCACTTTCCCCGAGACTCCACTGACACCAGTGTGGCATTCTCCCACGCTCAGACTCGCTGGAGGCTAGCGTGGCCACACACCAATTCACAGGCACTGTCAAAAGCCAGGCGACTTCCAGGAGCTGGGCAATCATCAAAATCAGCCAACCTTTGAAATGCTGTGAATATCATGAACGTGCTGCTGCTGCATAATTCTGCCCTGGCTGAGCACTCGCAGGCAGCAGCAGCAAAGCAGATCTTTTTTTCCCCAAGACGGTCTTTGGCGGAAGTTGGAAAATATCGAAATAGACCATCAAGTGGTTTTGAATGGTTTAGACTCTTACAAACTGTGCGTTCTTTATAGTCATGGCTAGTCAATGACAGATAAATTTATCTTTAAATGCTTTTTCAGTGTAGACTGGATCACTAATGTCTGGAACATTTTCAGATGAATTCAGAGAATCTAAACAAAAGGCCAATTAAACGCTGAAAAAAATAAACCAAGAAGTTAATTAGATTCTGTTTCAGTTCTTCCTGTTACGCTGATCAGCTTTGAAACATTAAATCAACACCTCAGCCAAGGTGGAAGCAACTTCCTGACATTTACACCAGTTACTGTAATTTATTGGTTTCTTTGTGTGTTTGTGCTTTTTTGAGTAACTTTTTAAATCAGGGCTTTTACTTGAATATGTTTTTGGGATGTAAACATAGTCTTGGCATCTGAGAACTGACAAAAAAACAGAATGAAAGCTAAAAACACAGTTTTGCATCAACTATTGTAACGATTACCTTATAGCAAGAGACAAAAAAGCAAGGTGAATTTAAAATACTCAGTACTTTAGGTACATTTTACATAAAGTACTTTTTACTGTTGCTCTCCTAGATTCATTGAGTACTACTTTTACTTGTACTTGAGTAAAATTAACCACTTTTTAGGAATGCCTGATATTGGATATTTGTTGATATCAGAATTGCCAGTGTTATGAGCTCATTATCACTGATATCAATGCCGTACAAAAACACACAAAGTCTCAACGTTACCAAAACTGACCCGTTTCTTTTTGTAGAAAAAAGTGTAAAGAAAATATACATGTTATTCTTAAATAAATGATACTTTTGATTGAAAAAAGTGGACATCAAGTCATGATCAGGTAAACCATTATGGTTCATTCAAACATTTTGCCAATATTACAGCCAACATGAGATATACTGCATGTATGCTGAATGTACCAGGTGTGAATATCATCAATACTTTTAGATCTGCTGATACTTAGTCTGCACGATTATGGCAAAAATTATAATCATGATTATTCTGATAGATAATGAAATCATAAATATGAAACACAATTATGTGCTTTTGACACAATCATTTTGAACATTAAAGAACAGGCAATACATAGAAATATAACCGTACATAAAAATACCTCAAATCAATAGTAACAATAATAATGGAAAAAAATGTACGTCATGTGACACAGTCATCTTTCAATATCAGTTAGTCAGTTTTCAGAATTGTGGAAGGCAGAAATCCTGATCTCATTCACATTTGATTATTTGCCCAGCTCTAGCCGACAGTACTGATGACCAACTTTTTAGGCAATAACCTGCCAATACTGATATTGTTTTGATTAGGGATGCATGATATTAGATTTTTGCCAATATATGATATTTCCAAGGCCTTCATTGCCAATACCAAAATTATATCTTTTGTGTCAAGAGCACAAAGTCTCTACTATACTATAACTGACTGCTTTAATTGCTTCAGTCTATTTGTGTTAGAAATGGATGTGAAGCAAGAGCAACATTTTACTCTTAATTAAATGGTACTTTTGCTTCATAAAAGTGGACTTTGAGGATGAGGGAAACCATCATGGTACATTGTACATTTTACAAATATTACAGATAATTTATGGCTAATTTGTATGGTCAAAATATCAGCATAGATTTTCATATCTGCCAATACTGATATTGGTCCGATAATATTGTGCATCCCTTGTTCCAATATGTCATCCATGGTCAGGCCTCCCTTGAAAAAGAGATGTCTGGTCTTAGTGGAACTAACCTGACCAAATAAAGGTTAATAAAAAAATAATAATTATAATATAATATATATGATATAATTATTATTATTATTATCTTATTAGTGTTGTCCTTCTCCTGCGCGGTCAATGAAGTCTTTTCTAGTATTCACCTCCTCTTTTTAAAGGCTGCTGACTGGAACCACTCTTTGATATTGGTTTCTCTGTAACAGTCAACTTTAATTGCCCACCATTAGACCAGTGATAATAAATGTTTGACCAAAAATAAACGCATACATAAATAAAAAGAAGCTGTTGATGCAATTTTCAAGTCCAAGCAGATTGATACTAATATTGAACAAACATCAACAGGCACTAATGACTGCCTGGAAGGCAGAAAAATCAATACCAAAGTCTTCCTGGATTTAGGGCAGTAAACAACAACAAAAGAAGAGGTTTTAAGTTGATGGTTGGGTCTTGCTAAATTACAAAAACAGCAACATGGTTTTTAGGAAACAGAGACAGGCTCAACAAACCAACCTGACGTTTCTCACAGGCTCTCTTCAGCAGACTGTCCGCCTCCGGGGTACCGAGTGACCGATGGCTGTGCCTGAAGGAAGGACAAACACAAAATCAATACCCTGTCTAAAACAACCGTGAGAAACTTAAGACAGTGATCATGCAATGTCTACAGGAAAAGATATGCTCATGCAACTCAAGCTTTGTATTTTGTATATCTTTGTATAGGCAGAACCTTTTAAATTACAGTATGCAACGTTTACAAAAGCAAATAAAAAGTAACTGCAGCTCAAATGTACAGCACATATTAACAGATTTTGCTTTCTTATTTTAGCAAGAGTTGCATTAACACTATTCTGAAAGATTTAGTTAGTATACAGAACAATTATTTTGGTATATAAAATCAACTAAAGTATGATATTAGAAATTACATTTTTCTTACTTTTGAGTTGATTCCTTTTTTTGTTGTTGTTGCCATGACTATAATAATATTTTAAGAAACTCTGCATTTACCAGCAAGTTTATGTCAATGATAATAAACACACTACCAAATTAAACATTTAGGGTTAGGTTACCTTTACAGTGGCGTTCTCTAGGTTAAAACCATCCTCTCCATTGCACTGCCATTACTCTGTACTAAAGTAGCCATCGCGCCAGGGTCATTCATGACAATGAAGCCTAGACCTGAATGGTGGTTTGAACTCAGTTAATTTTCAGAAAGGAATTCTCATTAACGATTACGACCACAGGTAAGAGGATTGAAAAAGTCTTATACATACCCAGGCAATCAATGCTTTAGAACTCTATACACATTAGGAAGCTATCCAGGTTATTTTAGAGGTCTTACCTCTGGGTCCTTTTTAAAAAGTATAGAAAGAGAGAGAAAGAATAAGTTGTGCTCTTTTGATAATCAATCAAAACATCATTTAGTAGAGTTAAAGTCTTCAGGCGTCAATACATTCATTTAGATTTAAAATGCGGTTTTAGATAAGAAACAGAGGAAAACACTACATCTGACTGCTGAAAGTTGTTTTAAAAAAGCAATTACAGAATTTTACTAGGACAGGAAACAAATAAACAAGTTAAATTTCATAAAAACAAACTAAGCTTTATTGACAAACTGCTGCAAAACATCTTTTGGACAGATTTAGTAACCTATTTAGGCAAGCTTACACATGTAGCATAATGCATTTTATGGAGAGGGTACAGATACTAGTGGCAGAATAAGTACAGTTAGAATGTTTAAAAATATGTACAGGATTCAGATTGAGCTGCAGGATCCCTTCTCTCTGGACAAAGAGAAGACCCATGTGGAGATTTTTGTCCCAATCCTTCTTTGTGAACTTTTGTGCATGCATTTTATAAAGATTCGGATTACCAAATGAAGACCTGGACTGGTTTTAAACAGGAGGCCATCGTTCAATAGAATTCTCATTAAACATTTTGTCTTCATGGATCTAATGTTACTTTTAGACAGGAAAAACAAATTGAGGATATGAGGACAGTCCATCTCAACAGTGTCTATTAGGGCTATATTTCAAAACTCTAAGTACAATGACAAATATTGCCGCCTCAGTCTAAATGGACAACGTTTTAAAGCTATTTAAAACAAGCCATAATGAAGAAGGAATTGTACTGATTCCATTAACATTGATTTTTAACCTTGACATAATTATTTTTTGCTTTCTATATTACATGATTAAAGGTTAAAAATGTATTTTTGACTACATTAACAGAATTTTGAAATGTAGCCTAAATGGGAATCTGCAACTGACCCTCAACAGATTCTTTTATTTGAAAACATTAATCATGAACTCTTATAACAAGTGGATAATAAGTCCCTATCTCTGTTAGAATGACTACAACTAGACAGTGACAAAATGAGGATAAACAATGCAAAAAAGCCAGTAGGGGTTAAAAAAGGGCAGAAAGAAAACCAGCGAAATAATCAAAAACTCAAATCAAAATGAACAAAGGACGCCGACATTTCTCTAGCCCATGTGAAAGCCGCTTTGGTTGGAAAGAATGGTGGCTGGTTGGATAAGAGGTTGGTTGAGATGACAAAGTAGGGTGGGGGGCGTGTTGTTGAGCTCAAATCTCAAAAAAAAAAAAAAAAAACAGTTCAGATTTTCAGTTCCCAATTTTGCTCTCTCACATAATGTCCGGTGTAGGAAACGACCAATCAAAAAACAGAATGGACAATTACTTTTGTCGGGCTGCTTAAAGCGAGAGCTGCCGTGGTACACAGGCGTTAGTCAGGGCGACGCATTTAGGGTGCTAAGTCCGCTTCAGTACTGCCTGTACGGGTGCTCCCGATAAGGCGTCTTGGCACCTCTGGAGGGTGGAGGGGCCTTCCCTGGAGCCGCTCGCTGGGTTCCATTCCAGTCATCTTGGCCTGAAGAGAAGAAAACAACAATTCAGTATTTAATTACTTTAACATTCATTACTAAACCCTATTAAGTAACAAACATTTGATATGCTCCATCTTTTTAAACTCTGTTATTAAAGCTGATGTGTGGATGCTCAAGTTTGGTAAAAAGAGAAAAAATAAGTAAAAACACTAAAAAATGATGACAGGATTGTTACCATACTTGGACCGTTCAATATATTTCACTAGTCCACCTGGGAAAGAGCCCATAGAAAGAGTTTGGGAGGGCAGAACTTTTCAAAAGCACATCCAGCAGGTGACTGAACAATCATTCCATCAATCACATTAATTACAGGCCAATCAGATTATGTAGTAGGCGGGCGCCACTGCTGCAGTGTAAAATACAAAGCACGAGCCACCTTGTAGAGCAAACTCTCACTTAACAAGTCAATGGTGGAGCAAAAATGTGTTTGTTTTTCATTTAATAAGGAAATGTGGCCCAGATCTGATAAAACTGCTACTGAACTGCTAGTTCACTTCTGCTGTTGTCTTGCTCATAGCTCCCACCTCTTTCTGCTTTAAAGGACTCTGATTGGGCTGTGTCACTTTGGGCCAAGCACAGTCATTGTAGACTGCACCTTGCCAAGATGGATCTGCCTGATTACAGACAATGACTCAGGTGGATCCAGTTGTTGTGCAAGGTTAGTGCTTTGGGGGTTAGATAAAAACAAATAATAATAATAATAAGAAGAAGAATATCAATAATAATAGGTATATTTTGGTCTAACCATATAAGATTGATATATTGAATTGGACCAGATTTCTTTATTAAATGAAAAGCAAATAACAATGAGAGCATTATCTCTCATTATCTGCATCGTCCAATCACTTGCCAGATAGACTTCTGAATGGTTCTGCACATTCCCACACGCGTTCTACAAGCTGTTACCTAGATGGACTGGTGAGATGTATTGAACAGTCCACCTGGTCGGTCAGGTTAATGGAATTGGTGAAAAGAATAAATTCTGGCACATACAAAAAAAGAGAAACTGGTTCATCATGTGCTCCTTTAGCTCTGCATGTAGGTTTGATTTTTAGTTCAACACTTAAGACAGAATTTTGGTCAATTTAATTCAGAAATTGCTAATTACAAATTAATTATTTCCAGTTGTCCTTGAAACTTCCTAAAAAACTACGGCCGTACAAGATGACGAAAACTGAAAGTTTTCGTTGCATTTGTGCCTTGCGTTTACACGAGAACGGTGCCCAGAGTGCCTGAATCCACAAACTTTTGAAACCAGTTCCAGAGTCAAAAGTTTTGAAAATGTTTTGGTATCCTTCTCCATGTAAATAGGAATCAGCGTTTTCAGGGAAAACAATGACGTTCAGCGAATGCACAGTACTCTATCAGGTGAAGGTTGCGCGAACACCTAAGAACAACAACAACAGCAGCTTTGGCCATCTACCGAGCAACATGTCTGCTGCTTACTGTGCTCGGTTTGTTATCCAGACAAAAATATCCAGACAGATTTGTTTTCCAGACAAGAAACTCCTGCGTCCACTTGTCATTGTTGTCTGTGACAAGTTTGTCTTCACCGGAAAGCGTACGCGTGTTGTAACACTGCTGTTTCTCTATAAACCTACATCGCAAACTACTGGCCTGGCATGCACGCTACAGCTTTTTCAGTGGTTCTCGTGGATTCGTGTGAAAGCCCATCTTTTTCACATCGTCTCTGTGAGAACGCAGAGTGCTTTTGAAAACGCAAAGGAAAACACTCTCCGTTTCTGGTGACAACGTTGTAGTGTAAACAGGGCCTAAGCTCTCATACGATGACACCTCTACTTTAGACAAAGACTAACAAAAGCTGATCATATTGCCTAACACAACAGGAGCAGAATGGGAATTGATTCGATTTTATTGACACCAACTCCAAAATCGATTCTGCTTATCAAATCTAATTCTTTATCGATTCCTTAATAGGTTCCTGAGGATTGCCAGAGTTTAAGTATGAGTATTAGCCTTTACAAGTTTTCAGTGGCAACAATGCCAAAACACATGGCACTTCTGATTCTTAATGCCCACTGTATTGTTAGGCATGGGAATTGATAAGATTTTATTGATACAGATGCCATTATCGATTCTGCATATTGATCCAGTTCTTAATCAATTTTCTTCATGATTCCTGCGGATTTTCTGTACAAAAAAGCAGGACTCTCCTGGTCCTCAGTGCTACTCTGCAAAGGGCAATGTTTCATCATGTTGCTGGTGTTTCCTTTGCCTGAAATCACATAGATGGATGGATATTGCGCAGTCATCATCAAATTGTGTGTAATCAGGCCATACTGTAACCGTTCCTATCTCCTGTTTGGCGTGATAATTTCTTTGACTTCAATTACTTACTGCAACTGATGAGAGCATGACGTGGATTTGCAAGGTAGCCTGATATTGGGATTGATAAGGGAACTGTTAAGCTAAAAGAATAATGAAATTGATTCCTTAAGTAATTTTTTATCGAATCTCACTTGTAATTGTTTTAATAAAACCATCCCTACAAACTGTCAAATGCTTCTGCAAGTTGCTGATGTTTCCTTCCTTGGTTGAAATCCCACAGATGGATGTTGTGGAGTCTTTTAGTGCAAAATTAAGGCACAATTCTGCCCACTTCTTTTTCTTGTTTGTCATGATTTGACTTCTTTGTTGTCTTTACTGCAGACAGCCCCTCATGAGAGTGTGACCTCTGGGATTTGGAAGGTTTGCAGGACAAAGTAAAATTAACTGATAGTAAACTGGGGCTGTCCACAATGAGATGAGTTCCTGCCAAGGTTCTTTATCTAGTGGATATTTCATCCACATCGCTGGGGCTTTGGAAGCCCAAAAGTTCACATTTTTCAAAATGTCAGAAAAATGTCAAAACACTGCCCTTACATTTCTGTGTTTCAAATGAATACACACATTTTCAAAAAGGATGATCCCATAGCCCCACCTCTCCTCACCCCCACATGCTAACCCCGACAGCAATGGAAACAATGGTAAAATACAGTGTACTGAGCTTCTTCTGCGAAAATAAAATATGGTGCTTAACAAATTTATTAGACCACCTAGTGAAAGGTGTATGAAACAGCACTGGTGATTTTTAACAATTAACCAAAATCATTTTTTTATGTTTCTGAAATGTTAATACACCAGGATGAAGAAGCTTTCTAACTGAAATGATATTTTTAATGCTAAAATATGATTTTATTGTTATCCATTAATTTTGTTATTTACTATTTTACAACAAGATAAGAACACATACAAGATAAGAAAAGAACAAATAGTAAACACATTATTTTTTCTTATATCCTGAGGTCACAAGCCTCAGCCTATGCTTATTCAGTTATTTACAAGTTTGTGTAAAATGATTGTTTATTGTCTTTTTTTGTTCATAACATTTATGTAACTGAAATAAAAATATTCATTTATTAATTGATTGATTGAGATATCAAATTATAGGTATTTTCTTGCATTCCTGAACAGAAACATTCATTTTAGTGGTTGATCGTTATGTTTGACCGATTTTGGACTTCTCAGAGACGCCCAGTGAGCGGCTTAGACTTGGGTATAAAAAGGTGAACTCAGTTTGAAATTCTTCATTCCTGTTTAACATGTTAGTCCAATAATAATACAATTTTCAGTTTTAAACAAAATTTTGAAAGATTTCTAAAATATCAATATTTTCTTGTTTTTATAATAAGTTGTCTAGTACATTGATTCTCAACTGTTGGGACGGGACCCAAAAGTGGGTCGCAGACTCTTTTCCAGTGGGTCCTGAGCCTTTGCCTGGGCAAAAAAAACAAATGTTAGGAAAGAAATCCTGTGCTTTTATTTTGAATAATAATAATAGAAAAGTGTTTGATATATAATCAATAAGTATATAATCAATAAGTAGGTACTCTGCTAAAGCTACATGGTTTTAAGATATGTTTAAACAACTTCTCAGTAGCTGGGCTTTTTTATTTCAAATTTGTACTTGAAGTGGCTTATTTAGTGCTAATGATTAAGTATTATTAATACAGGACTATTCAGTATGTACCCACTGACGCAGGGTTATCACAGCTACACTTGGACTGTAGTCTTGAAATCTTGTGTCCTTGAGATGAACTTTTTGGTTGTAATTTAAATGCAGCTAACTGAATGAAAAGAGTTTATTTTCCTCTCTAGCATCGCCACAAGCAAGTCATTTTTGTTTCTCATTAAACTTTTTGTGTACTGTGTACTATCTCAGGTTCAAAGTGCAGCACCTTTTTTTTAAACAAATTGAGAAGTTGAAAGTTTACCTCGATTTGGGCTGCAGCTTGTCAGTAAGGGGTGATGGTGGGTTCCGAAGCCAGACCAGTTGAGAACCGCTGGTCTAGTATATTTTGTTTAGCACTTTATATCATTTTTGTCTGCTTGTTGTGAGGGACTTAAGCAATTTCAACTGGAATTGGTCTTTGGTGTCTATCCCCTAAACAGGAGCATAATTTCCCTTTGTTTATCAATAAATAAGTAACAACCATTGCACATATGTGCCACATCATAATCTGTTTACTCTTTGTGATACGCTCAACAATGGTTTTCATCCTGCTCTAATAAGGTCACGTTTGTTGACAATGAATCAAATTCCTTCTTACCATAGGACTGGTACGACTCTGAAGCCTCTCCGTGTCCATAGTCATAGTACTCAGGCTCTCTTATGGTCATAAAAGAGAGAGGGGAGAAGAAAAATAACTTTTAATCTTTGAAAACATCAAGAAGCTGCTGACAGTAATGTCTAGGGGGATGATAATTGGCTTTCATGAATAAGATCAAAGCCAACGCTCCAGAAAGGAACATCTTCGTCCCGGCTGGTTCTCCTTAATAACACCGCCATCCAAAGTCATGAGACATGAGCTACCAGAACGCTGAATCTGAGAAGCTTTACAAATATATTTCTACTTCTCTCAAATCCCTTTCCTCACTGCTCAGCGGTGTGCATGCACACAACGAGAAGCAGGTGAAAAACAAGGAGATGTCTGATTCACTCACCCCTGCGGCTGACTGTAATAGCTGTCATATGAGTCGTAGGCCGTGTCTGTGTAGCTCTCGTCGTAGCCCTGAAGAGAAAAGAAATAGAGGAAGAGTGAGATTCAAGCACAGGCTTGTTCATAAATCATGGATGTCAAGGTGTCCCAAAAGCACCACACTTGAACTGAAGCAAACATGCTGCTATCATGTCATGTGAAAGCACGCAATTTAGAGCTGAGGGCAAACATATGTCTAGAATAATGTGATTTAAGGACAAGGGTGGAGAGGCTTGAGTTACATCACACCTGACAGCGTTTATTCTCCGCAGTATAAATGTTCTTCTGGCTCTTGAATGGTTTATCTTTTACTACGTCTTTCTCTATTTATTTCACTTGTTTGTAAATAAGTTAAGAAAAGATTATTTCAGTTGACGATGTCTGTCCTTTAAAGGGATACGTCAACATTTTTTTCTCTTTTCATGTCTTGCCTCACTCCAGAGTCCATGACAAGCAGATGGACACCATACTTTCTACTGTGTGTGCGGAAAAAAGGAAGAGACAGGAAGAGCTCGCCCACCACTAATTTTCTTAGCTTAAACACTGGCAATCAATGGGTAGTGTTAGCCTTCCTCTACCTGCAGTCATCAGACAAACTCTTCAGCAACTCTAAACGGTCCTGTGTGCTTGTTGTGACTTGTTTTTTACCGTTACATTATCTATTTTTAAGATTAGCATTTTACGTAATCTTCAAAAGACATACATATAAAACTAAACTGCAGGGCACATGTGCAAACCACTGCAGATGGGATTGTAAGTAGGTCACCAAAACAGGTATTTCTTTTAAAAATGACATGAGTTCAGTTGATCTTGAAGTCAGATTCACTGAGTACGCACTCTTTGGTCGGAATTTCCTACTGAGAAGTCGGACAATCTTCAGCTACTTTAACTGGAACGCAATTTAGTCGGATGCACCGTATTTCCCATGTTCTCATGTCCGAGGTAACTTGAACACACCAAAAACTTTACCTATTGTGTAAGCACACTGAGCATATCTCTAATCAAAATGCAAAGATAATTAAGAACGACCCTCCTGTACTCACATAATCCTCGTAGTTCTCTGCAGCTGCAGCAGGAGCATGGGGAGGTCCCATCCTCTGAGGAGGTCCTCCAGCAGGGGGCCTAGCACGAGCTGCCACTGATCCTCTAGCAGGTGCTACAGGAGGTCCTCCTCGGCCTGCTGGCGCACCCCTCAGTGCCCCACCTCTGCCTGGGCCGCCTCTGGGGAGCCCTCCCCGTGGAGGCATCCCTCTGCCCCTAAAGAAGGTACAGAGACAGAACTTTGTTTGTCTGTTGAAGGAGCAGCTTATTTACATTTGCTGTGATGTGAAGATACAGTAACGCTGGATGGGACAGGGTACCAGAGCAAATACATGAAAATAAAACACAAACAATAAAGTAGAACAAAGAAAAAGACATTGTAAGCACCTCATGATAGGAGGGGGAGATCTGTGTGAAGAAATGCACTGAAACTATTAAAAATAATGATAATAGCAACAACAATTTTTCATCAATTGAAGGCAACAGAACAGTTTGATGTGAGAAAATGTTTGGTTCTCGAATTCTTTTAAATAAGAAGGTTTTTGTTATTTTCATGTTATTGCCACATAAATACTGAAACATTCAGTGATTAACAAATTTATCACACCACTGGTCATAAAAATGAGAAATTAACAGTAGATTTCATCAACTAAACCATGAAATTTCATCAACTAAAACTAACATTAAAAGAATTAGATGACTAAGTTATGACTAAAAATAAAAGATATTTTAGTTAAAAACTATTAAACTAAATAAAAAAGTGCTGTCAAAATGAGCACTGGCCTCATCAAAGCGGCTTAGTAGTGGGATATGAAGTGGATGCAGACCAACTCTGCAAGGCTGTTTTTGCGGCTATGTTTCTCCCAAATAGCATTAGCTTCTGTACCGAGTTTTCATGAACAGAGAGAGAACTGAGCTGTGACACTGTGGCACACATTCAGGCTCATGCCGTCTTCCCCACACAACCCCACTTCAAAAAACCTGAACTATCCCTTTAAGTTAAATGGACACTGAGTCTTTCCTTTGCTGCTTGTATTTGTGTTTTAGTCAGTGACCAAACAGCTCCCATAGAAAGAGCCCCATGTGTGTGTGTTTTCAGACCTGAGTGATCCAGAAGGGGGGACTCCGCGGCCCCTGACTGGCAGGCCCCCTCGGCCACGGGCTCCGTGCTCCTGGCCTCCATTCAGGTAGCTCATTTCCATGAACTGCTCTTGGCAGATATCATCCATCATATCCTGCACATAAACCAACACATAAGAGAAAGAAAAGACAGAGAGAGCGTGAGAAACAAGAGCGTATGACAGGGGATGTGAGAAGTGAAGGCAGCGGGAAGAGGAGAGGAGAGAAGGGGACAGTGTGAAAGAACGAGTGATGAATAAAAGAGTGAAAAACAATTACTGGGCTGCACACAACACAGCACCCTCATATTGGCTGTGAGAGAAGGAGGAAGAAAAGAGTCGCAGTGCCAGTGACTCAGAGTGTTAAAGAGAGGAGGACGGGGGGGTCGAGGATGTAGGAGGCTGGAAAGCATCCATCCACACTCCCTGCTTCCCTCTGTCTCTCCATCATGCACAAAATGTAAATCCCTTCTTCTGCTCTTCTTGTCAAGTCTGGTGTGACTGCATTAGTTGTCACCTTATTCTCTCCACACAAACAATAATTTACCAGGGATTAGTGACTCCAGGCGCTTATCTAGAACACCAATTCTGCAACCCAACCTGGGTCGCAGCCCGTCTCCAGGAGGCAATAGAAAAAGTCAAATAAAGAAACAAACTGAGGGAACTTGATGCAAGAGAAATGTCAAGAAGGATGTCCTTCATGGAGAAAATTCTTTATTTCATGACCCCTTTGCAAAAGAAGTTCTATTCCAGTCAGGTAATTTGACTTTTACAAATTCATAAAATATTGGAGAAGAAAAATTCCTTTTAAATTTTAGCTGTTGTATCCTTGGAGGCCTGAAGGAAACCGAACCAAAAGGACGAATACCTCTTCAGATCTCCATAGTACTTTTAGTACAATGTAAAAAGTCCCTAAAGAGGAAATGCCTCAAAAAAGAATACCGAAAGACAAATGGGTTGATCTGATATAAAACATCTTAGTGATGCTCCTGTACTCGTCTCTGGCTCTTGTCTTGTAGGTGGCCTGAGATCTTGGTGGAGACTGCCTGCTGCCGTAGAGTTATGAAACCTCAATAACTACAATTACAGATAAAACAAAAATTAAGCCATTCCTTTAGCCCCATTCTAGTTCATAATCATTATAGTTGTCAATGTAGACATTAGCATGATCTCCCTATCCATGGTTAACTATAAATCTATAGTAACTATCTTTAGCACCATACAGGCATGAGGTCCCTCTTGAAAATGGGATGCCACATCTCAAGAGGCTTACCTTTAATGAATTTATACTCAACATATGTGGTGGGGACGGTTTTATGTCTGGGCGTCCATGAGTTTGTCGCTATCATAAATTGTTATTTTCAGTCCATTGTCTCTGCACCCCCAACAATAAAAAATTATCACTACAGTCATACAGACATGAGGACCCCCCTGGAAACGACATGTTGCATCTCAAGCAGCTGACCTGTAATAAATTTATATTCGACAGAGCCAAATATGATGAAGACAGGTCTATGATTGGTCCATGGAGCCGTCACTAGCTTTAGTTCTTATTTTAGTCCACTTGTCTCCCACCTCCCTTCCTTCACCCACACACCCAACACAGCATAGTGTGGATGGCTGTTCATCATGAGACTGGGATCCACATTCAAGATTTCCTACTGCTAAACAGAGACTTTTTCTTGCCGCCATGATGGATTTATGTCGGTTTTGGATGTATGGATGGGTTTGTATGTGTGTATTTATATACTGTAAGTATATGTATATATGTGTATATGTGTATCCATTAACTGAAAAGTTTGTCTTCAGCCTGCTCTATTATAAAGTGTCTTGAGATAACATTACACGTTACAATACAAATAAAGATTGATTGATTGATTGATGAACTGAATAACTTCAAATTTCTGATCGCAAAAAGAGAAATTCATTGAAAACTGGCAAATGTGAATTAAACATTTCTCTGCTGTCTGCTGACATACAAACACATTCTCCTTAAAAGAAGTTTGGAAGTTGTGTTTTAGTCAAAGATTTCTCCCTTTTGAAAACACAAAATGGTATTGTGTTTTACATCATTTTACACCTTTACAACAAGACTAGATTTTTTTATATTGATTATTACAGCATGGGATATGTCAATGATGAGCAGCAACACAGATTATTATGCAATATTTTCCTTGCAGTGTCAAATACTCACACACCGCTTAGCTGAAAAAAATGCCCTTTTCATAAAGTTGCTATGAAAAAAAATTGGATACATGAATTCTTTCCAACTTCTTTTATTCCTGTTTTTTAAACAGTCCAAATCATTAACATCAAATAATCGCTAACTTTTAAATATTTTAACCCTGTAAATGCCAGGTTTTTTTTCATGGTGCCACCATATTAAGAAATGAAAATGAAAAAAAAAATAGTTATGCAAAGTAGTTTTTTTTTGTTTATATTATTACATCCTCCGATATGTCTGTGATTATCAGCAACACTGAATATTAAGCATTATTATTTTCTTTGCAGTGTCAAATACTCACACTCACACCACTCAGCAAAAAAAAAATGTCCTTTCCATGAGGTAACTTAAATATTATACATTAATATCAATTCCAACTTTTTTAGGCTTGATTTTTAAGCAGACATCACAGTCCTAATCATGCAAATCAAATATGCATGAATTATCAAAGACTTTAGTCCTTCAAATGCCAGGTTTTTGTCACGATGCCACAATGTTTTAAGATGAAAAACACAATTTATTTTTAATAAACATGAAAAGCAATCTTTTTTGTTGAGTTATTACAGCCTGGGATATGTTAGTGGTTAGCAGCAACACTGATTTTGTGCAATATAACTCTTTGTGCAGAACCAAATACTCACTCATTTGTGAATGGTTAAAATGACACCATCTGGTGGAGGGTAATAATAAAAATGTTCATTTTGAAGTCGAAGGCCAAGATTGACACCCGGACGTAATTAAATGCATGTCTAATGCTTTAATGGAGGTGAGATCAAATAACGCAGTTTAAATGGGTTTCAATGGTACATTTTTTGGCTGTAACAGCCTGAGTGTCGCTCTCGTTTGTACACAGTGTATTTTAGACTTACTTTAGGAGCTGAGCTGGTAATAACAAAATCAAATAAAAACACACAGTCTTGCTGAAATGCATGGCACATGCATGAACACAAAAAAAATGATGAAAAAAAAAGAAGAAAAAGCACATAAAATGCGCACAGCAGGGTTTAAGTTACTTTGGAGAGAAAATTCTTCAGAAAAAATGTGAAGTGCCGGTATCCAGAAATAAAAAGACATGCATGAATTTCAGGCAGGGCTTTGCTGTCACATTTACATCCGTATCCATACAGATATAGAGATGCAAAAGGAACAAAGAACAGTAGAGTGGAAGCCTTCTGAACTACCTGAGGAGTGCAGGTAATGCATAAAACATCTCACCAACAAATCACCTCTATCCATTTTATGAGAAACCTTAGGAATATATTAAAATATGACCCTGTTTCAAATGAAGCCTGTCAAGCCTGACTGATTATAGCTTTAAATTGTGACGACAGCCTCTGCAGGAGACGGCTTTTTGCCTTACACAGCACTGGAGTCAGTGCAACCTGTCCATCAGTTCCTTGGTCTTTCCTGTGATCAAAAGGACTCTTTCATCCATTGCACGACGAACACAAATTATAAAACGCTGGCATAAACATGGGCCTGTTGTCCTGCTTTGGAAAAAAAAAAAAGCTATTGTTCGAGCACTAGGGGCTTCAGTGGGGACTCGCGAGCAGGTCAGCTTGCACTCTCAGCAAATAACTAACAAACTGAGCACACAGGCTGCACGGGATGAATTCGAAAAAAAAATACAGACACCAGCAGGTTTTCCTAACGCAATACATAATAAGACCAGTATGGTGGAGAAGTAGACAAAGAGGGGTTTGGTGCAGAAGTAAACTCCCACAAACAACAACAACCGTTCAGCTCCAGTTAAGTTTATAAGTCACATTAATTTACTGTATTTAATTTACACCCTCAATCTTTTCCTTTGGCCTCAAAATGTGTGAGATGTTTAATTTCCTATTTTCTTTTTCCCTTTATTCAAGAGCACAGAGGGGACAATACTGAGTGTTGGCATCACATTTCAAAATCAAAACACAAATTTGATTGTGATTCTTAATACTTATGTAGGGGTGGGATGTGCCAGTGGCACCATGATATAATATTATCACAATACTCTAGTCCCAATTTAATTTTATTCTGATTCATAATATTTTATGATATGCTATGAGGCAGGCAGGACTTGCCAGTCACCTTTACAACAAGACATGATATTTTTATAATACTTGAATCCTGATTTGATTTGATTTTAACTCTTTATATTTTAAGATATGCTATGTAGGGGTGGGATTTGCCTGTGGCCCTGAGACATATTATTATCATGATACTCAAGTCCAACTTCAATTTGATTGCGATACTTCACGTTTTAAGACATGGCCTCATGATATGATACTATCACGATACTTGAGTCCAGATTTGATTTTATTGTAATTCCTATGATTCTACAAAATGATATGTAGGGGTGGGATTTGCCAGTGGCCCCGGGACACATTATAATCACGATACTTGATTCCTGATTTGATTAGAATTCTTAACACTTTAAGATATGATATAAAGAATGGGGCATTGCAAGTGGCCCCGTGATATGACATGATCATGATACTTGAGTGCTGATTCAATTTTTTGCAATTCTTCATATTTATAATATGATATGTACTGCGATTCATAAAACTGCAATATATTAGACCTTTCAGGCAGCTACTCGAGGTGTAAACAAGAGACGGTGGAGAGGTCTCCATGCCACTGACTTTGTCTTGTGCACAGAGGAGCTGAATCACAGAAAGGAGAAATGTAAAACACACTTGAGGGCTTACAAAACCTTAAAAAGCTAAAAATTTGCTCTTTCAGTATCCAAGTAGTAACTGAAAAAAAAAATTCTGATAGATTCACAGAATATTGTTGAAAATGTATTTGCTGTGGTACAGTCATTTAGGAAATAAAATCTTAAAATATCAAAACTTTTGCCGAACTTAAAAAAAAAATAAAAAATAAAATGCTGCCAAATTAGACATCTTTTTTTGCAACAATCTTAAAAAAAGTCCCTCAAAATCCTGGAGGATCAGGTATATTTACTGGAGCGATGTGTAACCATATCCCACATAGAGTTGTAGATGTTAACTCGTTAAGAGGACCAAAGGCTGGTGGTGCTGGCAATGCTAACATTAGTCACACTCTGCTTGATAGTGTCAGTAAACGCTATGCTAGCTGTTGTGATATTCAGACGAATCTAAGCTCCAAATCACAGCTTTTTGGTTTGCTTGCCTTTTTTGGTTTGGATGGCTTTCAAACCAAGACCCCCTGTTTTCAGGCAGACCAGAGTTTGTTTCTTTGGTCCAGACCAGAGTTTGTGTAGGCGTTCACACCACCCCAACGCAACTGAACTTTCCAAAAAACCAGAGTTCATTTAGTCCAGTCCAAAGGTGTAAGGTTTGAAAGCACCCTGAGATAATAAAATACCTGAACAATAAAATGAAGTTTATGTTTAATGGACCAAAGTCCATTTAGGCTGATTCACACCCTGGGCAGCACAGTGGTGCAGCAGGTAGTGTACATGCCTTTCTGTGTGGAGTTTGCATGTTCTCCCCATGTGTTCAGGGGTTCTCTCCGAGGACTCCAGCTTCATCCCACAGACCAAACAGAAAACATGTTAGTCAGGCTAACTGGTGACTCTAACTTGTTCTTAGTGAGCATGATTAGTCTCTCTATGTGGCCCTGCGATTGGCTGGAGACTAGCCCAGGGTGCACCCTGCCTCTCGCCCAAAGTCAGCAGGGATAGGATCAAGCCCCCCATGACCCCAAAAGGGACCAGTGGAATAGATCAAGTATGGATGGATAGAATTAACACCCTTTTGTTAAACAGAATTCAGAACAGAAAAGGACAAAGGAGCTGAAATTGGACTCACAGGAAACAGGAATTTCTTGACCTCCTCCATGGCATGGGCCATTCGCAGGTAAGCATCCGGCACCGGGGCAAACACCTCAATGAAGACATGAAGCTCCATGGACAGGTGGGCATACTTGGGCTCCCCACCTTTCCTCAGACCCTCCTCCTGAAACAGCCAAACAATGAGAGGGGTCAGCTGGGTAAAGACAGACACACCTAACATTACAAAACTATTAAGCCTGCTAACTTAATTTTCCCCAGCTTGAAGGGCATCAGGCTTGCTCATCCATTTTGTAACATAATTTCATAATGACGCAGAGCCATAGATAACAGGTGGAGCCAGCTATCCAGAAGATTTTTTAACAGATGTATGGCTTCCTCATGCCCTTTGGCGCAATCTTAACATTCACGCAAAGCATCCTGCGAGCTGAAACCATCTGGACTCACTCCCTGCCATCCCTCTGAAGTGCAGACCAGATGTGTTATTGCTTCTACTTCTTTGCAGGTGTGTAACATCAATGGTGTGTATTTCTGTGTATATTACCTTGGATTTGTCTCTCATGGATCCTTTCCCGAGCACAGAGATCTTTGCTCCGGTCTCTTCTTGCAGGCGTTTGATTGTATTGCCTTGAGGTCCCAAAATCTTCCCCACAAAATTGAACTAATAGCAAAACAGAGCAGAACAAAATTAGCCTGACAATCAAGCTAGGAGCAAGCTTATTACCAAGGGATTGAGGGAGCAATCACTGTCAGGGGCCTTGTTGCACATGCTGCAGCCTCAAGAAGGAGATCTACAAGAGACGGTCAATATGTGCTCTCTGGGGGCTGTAATACCTTCACTTAGTAAATACTATTATCACACAGGCAATGAGCTAGAAACAGCTAGTGATCAAGCACTCTAATCTTAGCCTCATAGATCTTCGAGCAGGACTATTACCATGTAAATATATGACGTCCTATAATTAGCTGGCATTGTAGAAGCACATTTAGCAGAGTGCTCCCAAGGGAAGCTGCGTCTCCTCAAACTTTAAAACTAGTTTCTAAAATCCAAAAGCACTCATAAGACTTTTTTTTTTCATCTCTGACAGAGAGGACTGATGTAGCAAACTAAAATAGGTCTTGCTGGCAGACGGAGACAGCCTGGTGGAGATCAGACGGCTGTCTTACCCCACAGACCAGACTCCTTCATCATACTAATCTGATGCTTGAGGTGCTCTACATATTTTACCCTTACTGGGGTTCAACTTCTTTTAAAGAGAGAGGCTCTTTGAACTTTTGCAGAGATAAAAAAAAAAGAAAAATAATCTATGATAATGATTTTACAATAGGCTTGTTTGTGTTGATGAAGTAAACAGACAGATAACACATCCAAACGTAACATTGTAGCCCTTTACACACATACAAACCTGACATTTCCTAAATGATATCTGGGCACCCTAACCCAAGTAAAACCCTGTCCACACGGAGACAATAACGTTCTCTGTGGAGACAGCATTGTCTTGAGAAATCTGTCCATCCACACGAAAACAATGAAAATGCTGTAGTAACTACAAGGTGTGTCCAAAAGGTTCCAGGACTGGTGTCACAAAAGATTTATTTAGAATCCAAACTACAAACTACAACTTTTCCCCTTGAAGTAATCCCCCTGGAGTCTAATGCACTTTCCCATCCTTCTCTGCCATGCTTTCATGCACTCCTGGAAGGATTCTTCCGGGATCCTCCGCAGCTCTGTCGTCACGGCCTTTTTGATGTCGTCCATGTCTTCAAAACGGGTCCCTTAATGACCCCCTTGAGCTTGGGGAAGAGGAAAAGAAAAATCACATGGAGCCAGGTCAGGTGAGTATGGAGGTTGCTACAGCACGGCGATGTTCTTCTCAGCCAGGAACTGTCGGATGCTCAGGGCATTGAGAGCAGGCGCGTTGTCATGGTGAAGCAGCCACGACTTGTCCTGCCACAACTCTCGCCTCTTCCCGCACACTGAACGAAGCAAACGTCGCAGTATCTCTTTGTAGACATGCTGGGATTACTTTGAAGGGGAAAGCTCTTAGTTTGAAGTTTGGGTTTGAAATAAATCCTTTGTGACACCAGTTCTGGAACTTTTCTGACACACCTTGTAGTTACTACAGCATTTTCATTGTTTTCGTGTGGATGGACAGATTTCTCAAGACGATGCCGTCTCCACAGAGAACATTTTTGTTTCCGTGCCCATGTCTCCGTATGCCAGGCCTGTAAAGTGGTGCTGTAACGCTGCTACAGACATACATCACAACCGTCGAAGAAGACATGGAGCAATTGCTGATGTTTTCCGTGTCCTCTTGTGGCTCATAGTGGTTGAAGAAAGGCAAACGATTTTGCTCTAACAGCCATAACAAGCTCAGTAGCTCCTGCAGCACGAGCGCGACACCATTTTCCGCCATTGTTTCTGCATATGGTTTAAGGGAGAGGTGGAACTTTGACACCAATGTTTCTGAAGCTATCCGTACTCGTCCACATGGTGATGCAACGCCGAATTTTTTTATGTATCCACTCTGGGACCTGTTTTCACAAGGCACCCGAAACGCCTGTAACATCAAATAGAATTATACACCTGAATTCGTTTCCATGTGGACGGACCCTTATTCCCTGACCTTCTTGTCCACACTTGGTCCCTCCCTGCAGTCTTTCAATAGCTGTGATTCCATCAAGCTTTCCGGTTGAGTTCAGCTAGGTATGGTCCACTAGTACAGGTATTTTCACTGGCTAACAATGTGAAACAAAACCCAGAAAACTTATCCATGCTGTCAGACTTTAAACAGACCATAACAGGTGGGGCTAAAAGCCCAGCAGTCTGTTGATGCAGAGATGTCTGTTTCTTTCTCCACTGTAATCATGTCGCATGTAGTGACGCTATTTGGTATTCACTTCTGCAAGCTACAATGTTCTTCTCCACTCTTTCATCGATCACAGTGTAAAGCTCTGCTGCTTCGTTAATGAAATTATAAGCAACCCCCCAGAGTGTTTTCTTTGGCCTTCAGCTATTTTATTTAAAGTTTTGTGTTTTATATTTTACTTTTGACTAGAGTTTTGTAAAAGAGTGTAGATCATATATGATAATTCTTCTTTCTGCTCCTTTTCATCCAAGATTTGACTTTGTATTTTTGTATCCAGTTGTTTTGATCACTGAATGAAATGACTTACAGACAACATCATGTTATACCTATCAAGGTATCCTGTTATTTTAGGATGAATTTTATTGTCAGATGTCTCAAGTGGGAACTCATCTAAGGTTGCATAAATCTAAAATTACACTTTAACACTCATTACAGTTGATCTGATGCTTTACAGCAGTGTTTCTCAAACAGTGGAGACTCACCCCAAACCTTCCTGGACAGGGCTGTAGGCAAAATGGGGCCAGAGCCCCCCAGAAATTTTGATCAGTCTCCTCAGGTGCTGATCCAAAATTCTGCATTGTGATTGGCTCTTTGCCATGTTAGAGATGGGATTCATGTAAAATGACAGGGAGCTGTGAAACAACTGGCTTCTGGTAGTTTTTCTTTTATGTTCAAGTTATTTATTTATTTTATCAAATATACTTGATTATTTATCAGTTTTATAAAAATCAGGACTTTACAACAATTAAAAGGGAATAAAACCATAGATTGTACAGGATTTTTATACCCCTTGAACATTTACTATTTCGACTTTAAATAATTTACTTCTTAATTGACATTAATTTGTGGACACTGCCTATTTCCCCCATGTCTTTTGATGCTGTTCCACATGGTTGATATTGTCAAAATTTGAAGTTCTTATTTTGTTAGAGCTTTAAAATGTGACACTATAATTAAATCTATTCTTTGAGTCATAAAAAAATAAGAATGTGAGTTGCCTCCTTGTTGGTTTTATTTTTTAAGGATAGCATTGAGTAATAATATTATTTTTGATCCTGGAAATAAAATGAAAAACTAGGCTGCACGACATTATCGGTCCGGTATCAGTTTTGGACGATATCTGCCAAAAAAGCTGAATATTGGTATGGCCAATATTAACATTTTTGCTAATATTTACAGCCAATATGGGCCAAATACCAGCTGTAAATATCAGCTAAATACTCAAAAACCTTTTGTCTCACCTTATCTTCACTGCATGAGGACATCAATAAAACCAAGATTATTTTTTTCAGTGAACTGTTGTTTTTCCTGTTTTTGATCTGCAGGTCAAGTTTTGTCAAGTAAAGAGTTTGTGCTTTGACAAAAAATATAAATATCGCTATTGGCAATGAGAAGTTCAGAAATATCGATATATTGGATTATGGCAAAAATCCAATACCATGCATCCCTAATAAAGAACACAGATTTCTGTATTTAGACACTAATATTTCAAGGATAAATTGGTATTTACAGGCTCAAAAGCGTTTTGACATGTCTCAGCTTTGCCCTTTCAATGACCCTGGGGAGGGCACGACAGAAGGTAATATCGAACCACTGGTATAAACTGAGGAAGATGAAATATTCTGATACATGACGTTAAGATTTTCATCCTTTTGGAAAAATATGAAACATGCTACGATTAATTCTCAGCTGTAATTATTCACAGGGTCTAAACATCAATGCTGAAGAGAGTTATTTGAGACTGTGAGTAACCTTGTGCCTCAGTGTAACCGAGACTCTGCAGAATTAATTAATTCAAGAGGAAACAACAAGGGCAAAGTGAGCTCACCTTTGGGTACTGTTTGACGGGAATGAGCACACGTTCCTTCAGCTTGATGTTCTTCGTTGTGAAAAGATCCAGGTATGTTTCCGTCTCCTTCTTAGTCTCACCTTTCTGAACTCTATCAATTTCTAAGAGAGGAAAATGAGACGTTTCAGACAGACCAACACACAAGAGGCAAAGTATGCAGTACATCTATTTTTGGTTATTTCACTAGAGCTTTGTTAGGCATAAGTAATTAACAAATGAATAAAACTTCACAGACAAGTT
Source organism: Cetoscarus ocellatus (assembly GCA_037902135.1). NCBI lineage: Eukaryota > Metazoa > Chordata > Actinopteri > Labriformes > Labridae > Cetoscarus > Cetoscarus ocellatus. The sequence goes on along the minus strand of JBAMNC010000098.1, from coordinate 500,630 downwards.
TAATAATTTGGACACATTTATTTAAATTTAATGGTGGTTTTTAAATCACATGACACATACTCATCCATGTGCAGGGTCCAAAATTGACTTTTGTCTTGGTTTGCAGTTAAAAAACTTCACTGGCAAAGGATATTTCTTACTGACCATAAATTGTGTCTTGTGTTTCAGAGCCTTTACTGAGTGAAATGTTCCACAGATCAGATCGTCTCATTAGTTTAGAGGAAAAAGTGGGACAAATGATGTATTACATATGACTAATTAGATCAGGGGTGGGCAACTGGTGGCACAGGGGCCACATACAGCCCTCCTAACTCAGTGCAGCCCACTAGTTAATTTCAATTTTTCAAAAAGTGCAGCAATAAAGATAAGAAAATCTGACATACATTAGTCTTGTTCCCCACCTTGACCCCAAAGTAAGAAAGCATTACAACATGAAAAATGGAAAATATTTCCACTAAAGTCTTTCAAGTATAGTTCAGTCTTGACTGTGACAACCATTCGGCACATAACGCTCAAAGATTTACCCACCACACAAAAAATCTACCCGCACTCAGCACTAAAACAACTAAAAAACATAAAAACAAATGTTCAACGAGATATAGCCTGTTTAAAATATTTGTTTGATTGACAAATGCTGCCATTCAAGTACTTGGAGCATCCAGTAAATAAAAGTGAGGGATGCCCATCATCTGCTCAATATCGGTATCAGACAATATAGGCCCTTTTGCACAAACATCAACCATCAGTAAATGTAATTAGTGAGAATAGATTTCAATTTCAGATGTTTTCTGCTGTGTCATATCAATTTAATTGCTCACCTAACTGCTGGTTCAGAGATTCATTTCAACTGGGCAGTAAAAATGGCCTCATGGACAAACTCTGATCAGCTTTCATGATTGAATATGAGAGAAAATGTTGGCATTGTGGGAGAAGTAAGCCAAAAGCACTGCACAGAAAAACATTGGTATCTGCATCTGTATTCGCAAAAATTACTTTAAACTTTGGTACTGGCATCAGGCCTGAAATTCACAATCAGCATCAATAAAAAACAGTAAAACATGAATTTTGAAGTATTTTATTACACAGACTTAGTGATCCTTCAAATATTAAACAAAAAATAAGCTGAAAAAGTTGGATGATTTGTGAATTACGACTGACCATAATGGACACTGACCTACACACTTCCTTAAAAACAAAAGAAAAAAAATGTCATCAAGTTTGGTTTAAAATTTGCAAAGTCTGCCTCCTCTGTATCAAAATAGAATTTGTTTGGGTTTTAGCTGATGGATCAGACAACATATAGAGCATGGTATTTTACATATATAAACAGTTATTTGCAAAAATTGTTGTTGCAACTTCGGCTGTAAAGGGGGCAACATTAACGTTAAAAATGAAAAAATACATAAAGCTTTTCTATTAATCAAGTGTATAAGCATTCAAACTTTAAGTTAAAATGCAAATAGGAAGAATTAATTTAATGAGCAACTAACTTTTTTTGTCCCCCCCATATAAATTTTACTTACACATCTTTGTTTCATTTATACAAACACATTGAGTGGTTCTTACAAGATTTAAAAAAAAACTAGGCATCAGTTGCTACACTAATTTAATACAGATAACCAAATATATCTTAAATAACAAAGACTTTGATGGAAATAATTAATTTTTATGTTTTTAAGGGAGATATTGGCTCTTTTTTCCCTTCATGTTTACACTTTGTTCATGATGATATTTGAAGTTAATTGTGGGCCACATAACTTGAGAGGGCCACAGTACAACTGCAAGATACTCATTATTTTACTTATAAACTTACTTAACTTAATGACAGGAAGACTTAAAGCTTTTCTAACAACTAATATATTTTACTTGCATGTCTTTTTTTCTTTCATACAAATGCATTTAGGGGTGCATTTAAGCTTTTCAAAAACAAGACCTCAGTAGCTACAGTAATTTCTTCCAAACAGCTTAATACTTAATACTTATTGCCTCACAGCAATAAGGTCACTGGTTCGATCCCCCGTGTTCGTCAGGGCCTCTCTATGTTCTCCACGTGTATACGTGGGTTCTGTCCAGGTATTCCAGCTTCCTCCCGCGGACCAAAAACATTCTCATTAGTTTAGTTGGTGACTCCAGATTGTTCTTAGGTATGAGTGTGAGCGTGAATGGTTGTCCGTCTCTCTATGTGGTCCTGTGATTGGCTGGCAACTGGTTCAGAGTGGAAATTTTAAAGTATTTCTGTGCAACTAATCAAATATCAACTGTAATTCTATGATGGCTTACAACAATTACAATACAAATAATCCAGATTAAACAATCATGCTGTACTTGTTTTGTCTGTAGGATTTTTAATTTGGTCAATGGTTTAGTGTACAGTACGCTGCCTCTACCACAAATACACAATTATAGCTTTTACAATAATTATTGTCAATTGCTTCTTTTTTGAAGTTTTCATTTTGCCAAATTGTTAGAGTCAAACATATGTAAGTCATGCATGTTAAGTAAAATACATAAAAAATGGTGTAAAATAATTGTGATCTCTATATCAGAAAACATTAAGGATGCACGATACTGGACATTTGCTAATATCGGATAGGCCAATATTTCATGATATATTATCCCAGATATTGATACGGATACTTCTGTCAAGAGCACAAAGCCTCCACTTTACTACAACTGACCAGCTTCTCTCATGGTAACAGTCTAATTGTTATAGAATCAGATGTAAAGAAAGCAAAACATTTTATTACTTAATAAATTATACTTTTAAATTTAAAAACTGGACAATCAGTGATGAGGTGAACAATTCTTGTACATTAGTACATTCTGCCAGTATTGTACCTGATAAATTATGTAGATATACAGTGCCACCACCCAATGTAAAGATCTATGCTACAGCTGCCCTAAATCAACAGTAGTGGTAATAACCATTATCATTTTTCATGTTTTAGTAATGATTAATACACCAGTATGTGGAAGCTCTTTAACTGAAATGATATTTTTAATGCTAAAATATACATATTTTTATTATCTATGAACTTTCAAATGTACTGTTTGATATAAAACATTAATAAGTAAATCACATTACTATTTCTTAATGAAGATGTCAAATTATAGATTTTTACTTGCATTCCTAAACAGAAAAATCAGTTTTAGTGGTTGAATGTTGTGATGGATTAAATAAAAAACACAATAAACGGTAACAAAGTTTTAATCAGTTTTAAACAAGTTTTTGAAAGATTGTTAAAATATGTATGTTTTCTCACTTTAATGATCGATGGTGTAATAAATTTGTTAAACTCTTTGTGTGGCCATTTTCCAGCCAAAATGTTGGCAATAATGTTCATATCTGCTGATACCAATAGATTAGATTAGATTGCATTAGACAGAACTTTATTAATCCCTTTGGGAAACTCCCTCTAGAAAATCAGGATTCCAGTAGCAGCTTGAAAAATAGGTATAAAGATAGATATAAACAAAAATATGAATAAATACAAAATAAATATGAATAAAAAATAAAAATTTTGGCTACTGGCTGGCTAGTGCTCCTTCCCGTCCTTTGTCTTCCTGTTACCTTTCCTCCCCCCCAGTGAGGAGCTGTACAGTACAATACTTGACTTTTTAAGAAATTATCTGCCAATAGCGATATCATTCTGACAATATTGTGCATCCCTAATAAAGATAAACGTGATCATGGTTTTGTCATACTCTAGCAGCCCTGCTTAAGGCAGATTTTGTCTCTTTTTTCCTTTCATGCTTTGAATGTATTGATATTTGAAATTAACTTGAGGGCACCTGAAGTGAGAGGGAGGGCCGCATGTGGCCCCCTGGCCGCATTTTGCCCATCCCTAATATCGAGCATGTAAAGTCTTGACATTTGGACATTAGAACTTGATGAACATTTTGATGTTTCTGGGGCGACTTTCTTAAGAAAACAGTGTTCAGGAGACTTTAGACAAGAGCAGCGAGTCCTATTGTCTGTATTCTTCTTATTCTAAATGAACACATCTAATTAAAAACCTTGAACATAAATCTTGATTATGTGAGACCATTCTGTCCATGAGAGGCGATTCTGAGCTGTCTGAACAAAGAAGAGACAGCAGTCAGAGTCTTCAGTCCATGCAGTCTCCTCTCCTGAACAGCTACAGCAGGCGGCAGCTGCGAGGCTGTCAGAGCTGCAGTCGTCTCTCAAGGACGCTTCAGCTGCGGCTGACGAGCGCTGAGACTTTGGGAGTCCTGTCAGCACCGCCGGGCCGCCGCTCGGCTTTAATGCAGGGAGGTGAGCCCATGGATATATGAGTGGATTTATGTACCGCTGTGCAGCGTGTCCGTGAGACAATAAGATCAACAAGGGCTCCAAAGTATCAGGGAGCCCGTTTGTTCGAGAGACCGTGAACTCAGCATGAGCCGCGGCAACGATGGAACAATGTGATCCATCGCAGCTGCGTCAGAGGAGGACGACATTATTGGACATTATCAGGGGGACCGTCAAGGGGGGAAAGTTAGGGAGATTATTATGGCCCATGACTGACAGGGGCCCCTAAGATATTCTATTATCACTATTTTTTACATAGTTACTCCATAACTTTGTGCCATGGGTGCCATTCTATTGCCATTATTTTATCACTATTTTTTACATAATTTATTTAATAACTTTGTGCCATGGGTGCCATTCTATTATCACAATTTTTTAACTTATTTACTCCATAACTTTGTGCCATTCTGGTGTCATTCTATTGCCATTCTATTATCACTGTTTTTTTTTACATATGTAATAGCTTTATGCCATTGGTCTTTGAGATCTTGTCTCCCCACAAACAAAAAAATCAGGGCTGCTTGATTATGGGAAAAACCATGACCATGATTATTTTATTAGATACTGAGATATCAGTTAATTTCAAAACATACAGCACATGTTTTCATTGAATGTTTATGCTTTGACACTTCTTAACTTTAACTTTAACGAACGAACAATACACAGAAATTTACCTGTGCATTACAAATATCTCAAAATAATGCTTGTAAAAATAATATATAATAAAGGAAGAAGGCATTAATTGCTATCTTGATTAACATTTGATTAATTGCCCAGCATTTAACAATTACCAAGCTTTTCTCATTCTTAATTGCAAGAAAAAGGAAAATTCAAGCACCTTTTGCATCGATTAACACTAATAAAATAAAGTCTATAAAAAAAAGAGTCCCTTTTTAATATTTGTTAGGGTACTTTAGTTTTGTTTATGCATTTCGCTGTACAAAATAGCATGTTAAAATATTTGGGTGTTTAGAAAATATAGGTCATAGAGCAAAATAATTCATCTCTGACAGTTTAGAATCTTACATGGTTACAAGATGAGAGATTTATGAGGACTTATTCTATGATGAATAAAAACAATCTGATGTATAAAATGGATCAAGTACCTAAACTTTCTTTATAGCATATGCAGGGGGGCTGTCAGAAATTTGGGGCCCCATGGATGGATATCACAACTGGCCCTATCCCAAAGCAGCTCCACACAGTTTCTTTAACCAAATGCTTTTAATCAAACAAATAAAAAATGTACCATTTATTACAGCCAAGCTGTTCTCTTGAAACAGGAGAGAATAGACTCTTCAGCCAAAGATGATAAAATAATTGGTAAATTACAAGACTCAATAAAAGAACCTTTCCAGCATTTGAAACATTTTGAGCATTCACTTGTTTTTATTTATCACTTTCATTGAGGTTATAATAAGCCCTAATAAGCTGCAGATCCTTAACCCTGTCATAGATTTAAATGTTTTTCAGAATAAACATTTATCTTACCCAATTATTTGTTATTTTAAAGACCTGAGTATTTTAACGGCCATTCAGACATTCCAATACATGCAAAATGCATGAATGAAAATAGCACAAAAGATGCCCAAATTTTAGATTTTGCAGTGGAAAACAAGAAAACTTTTTAGTAAATGAAGAATAAAGAAATCCAAAAACACCTGTTGTTCAATGTTGCTGATATAATATTTCTTGGCGCCCAATCAGAAATCGCCCCTTGCAACCTCTCAAACTTTTCCCCTCGTTTACGATCCCACTGAGTACAAGGTTTAATCAATCAAATTTCTCTGACTTCCTCTGAATTTTTTTTTTCCACTCTTTGTAGCATAAATATGCCTTTAAACAAAATAACTCAGCTGTAGTAATTGCAAGAAGTCCATAACCAAATATATGTAGCCTCATATTACTTAGTTTGAGAAACTATGCAGTACTCATTTGGGATGGGGCCCAATCTGACATCAGGGTTCATACACCTTATCCAACATAAAATTCAAGCACTTTTCCAGCACTTTGAACATTTCAATCACTCTATCATGATGGTGACATTAAAAAAATCATAAAAATTTCCTGAGATTCAGTGTAATTATATCAATACCTGATAACAGGAGATAATAAGACATGACATTATGCTTTACCTATAATTATCTGTGTTTTGTATTCATCATCCACAGAGGGAAGACAATTACTAAAAAACAACAAAACTGTATCCATCATTTCTCAAATGTATTTAGACTTTACTTTAAAATGGTTCTCTAAGTATGAAATCATTTTTTTCAACAAAAAGCTCACTTTTCATTGATTCTTTGCCTAACACAGAGGTAAAAGACTGGTTACAATTACGAAAGACTTCTGAAGTTAACTTCCAATGTTTATAAAGAGACACTTTTCGACTATGATTATTCTTTTGATTATTTTATTAAAAGTGGCATTTTTCATATGCAGTATATTACTACCCCCCTTCCCTCCCATTAAATGCATAACAGCTATTTTTTTTAAATTAGTGTAAGCATTTCTTTTCAATGACACATGGCATGTACTTCTATATTTCATAAATGAAAACACCCTTGAAAATCCAAGCACTTTCAAGCACTCTGTCCCAAATCTAAGCACTTTCCAACCATGAAAATGCAACAATATCAGCCCTAATGAATCTTTCAATTTTGTCACTGACTTAAAATATTAAAGAATACATATTTATGTCACCCAATTTTCTGTTATTTTAAAGATCCGAGTGCATTAACGTGCCGTTCAGACATTTAGAAAATTATATCATGGACGGAACTTAAACTTAAAGATAAAGCATTTTTTTTTGTAAGGGAAACTAAGAAGCTGTTAAAATTCAAGCACTTTCAAGCACCCTGTCACAAATTCAAGCACTTTCCAAACCTTGAAAATGCAACAATTTAAGCCATAATGTAAAGCTAACCATTTAAACCTCCCATAGCTTTTATTTTTTTCAGAATAAACATTCATCTTACCTAAAGTTTCTTAATTTAAAGATGAGTATTTAACGATGCCTTTCAGACGTTTCGATATTTCAAAATTCAGGAACGAGAATATCTATATTTTGGTTTATGTGACTGAAAATTCAAGCACTTTTAAGCATCCCGTCCTCGCAAATTAAAGCACTTTCCAAGCCCTTAAAATGCAATAAAATTCAAGTACTTTCAAGGATTTCAAGCACCGTATGGGCTCTATATCTATCATGGTGCCCAAAATTACTCGCAGCGCCCCTGGACATCATCAGAGGCTGTCCCTTTTGGCCATAGAAGCCTCTAACTTGATATTTCCCACAATAATTCACCTGGAATGTTCTGGATGCTTCTTAGTCAATTAGTGACTTTCTCAACACCTGTCAGTGAGACAGTTCCGTCCGCGTGCACGTCAACGTCATTAAGGGACGTGACAGGCGTTTTAAAGTTCTCTTATCCTCTTAAACTTTAAGCCTAAAGTATGTAAACGCTCATAAATTAACATTCAGCCTCTGTACCTGTGTTTAAAAGTTTCATGGCGTGCGTGAACGACGAGTCCAGGCTGTCCCTCTCCGCCAGCAGTTCGGGGAGGTATTTCTCTTCGTTCTCCATTTTGAGTTTGTTCTGGGAGTCTGTCCGCTTCAATAAATCGTGTGATAAAAGTCGACGGTGTGATAAGAGGTAGTCCAGTTATGTGAGTACGTGGAGCCGTGTATCCTCTGTGCAGACTGGGCTTTGCATGTGGATACCGGGCGTTCCTGCAACGAAAGGGTCCGCCACTCAGCGTCCTGCGTTCAGAGCCTGTGCCGGACTGAGTCCTCTGCTCAGAGCTGCGCCCGACTGTAGACGGGGAATGAGAGCGGTGGGTTGAGTAGAGCTCTGATTGGAGCCGGCGGAAGTGAGCTCAGAAGGACGTCGGTCCTCGGACTGACGCCGCCTACAGAGAGATAGGCGCAGCCTCCAGGAGAGATCATCCGCTATCTGACCGTCGGTATGGGTGTGTCTGGGCCAGCTATTGTTGCAGGCTGTTAGTCTATTTGGCTTTTTTCTTAATGGAGGGGGGCATTTTCAAAATGTTTGAGTCAAACCTCTAGACAGTCAATTTCTTAATTAACAAGAGTAATGATTCTTCTTTCATTCAACAAATCTGTGAAGAAGAGGGTAACCTGACAGAGTGATGGGCAAAAAACTGGCCCTAGCACAAATGTAGTCGATGACCCCTGCTGTATATTAAAGGATATGTTTGTTTTGTTTAGGTGGTATTGCCCATGGCCCATTGCTCTCGAAAATATGATAGCCAATTAAGTAACTTGTGAGCTTCATCCCTGAGGAAAGAAATACAGGGGCGATGCTATCCGATATAGCAGTGCGGTGCCACTGAAAGCCTTGCAATTAACTCACTTTTAGGTTAAAGGGATAGTTCAGGTTTTTGAAGTTCAGTTGTGTGAGGTACAAGGCATGAACCTGAACCAGTGTTAATTTTGACAGCACTTTTTCATTTAGTTTTAGTTATAGTCTTTTGCAGTGGTGGACAAAGTACTCAACTCCATTACTTGAGCGAAAGTAGATACTCCTTGTCAAATATTACCCCAATACGAGTGAAAGTTGTTCAGTCAAATTTTTGCGTAAGTTAAAGTACTGGAGTACCTGCTTTTGAAAATATTTTAGTATTAAAAGTACATTTTCGTTTTAATGTCCATGCATTATTGTATTGTTGCCACAATGAAGTTAAACAACCTAATGACTGGGACAACCTACTGAACACTGACCTGCTTATAGAACCTGTAGAATAAAAAGCTTGTAAATTGTGCTACAGAATCTATAGAAATGATTATTGAAACATGGTTGAATCAAAGAAAGGACAACCACTGCTGTTTTCATTTTTTAATTTAAAACCCAACCCCCCAAAACAGCATGGCAGTGTTCTGACACAGTTCTGGCAATATCTGTGTAACTTACCTTACCTTGACATGCTTTCTCAGGTTGGACGGCGAGTTTTTGTAGGCAGTGATGAAGTTTGTGCGCGGCAAACATTTAAAATGATATTCATTATTCTTTATTTCAACACTCTCAAACATAGACTTCAGATATGGCCATGGGTGCTCTGGTGTAGAACCGCCGACTGTATCCGCCGTAGCCATTATTACTGCCAAGACGAACCATTAGCTGAGCAACGTTAGCTAAACATTTACCGGCACAATCTGAGTAGTACATGTGCGAGGTACAGGTACGGCATCATCACTTGAACAAATCCCATACAGAACGCATTTTAGAAGAGAAAAGAAATTTCGTTCACTGACTTTAAAGCTGTCCTTAAAAGTAGCGAGTAATGAAAGCCTTCATAGAAATGTATTTGAGTTAAAAGTACAATATTTGTCTTTCAGATGTAGTGGAGTAAAAGTCATAAGTTTTCAAAAAAAAATGATACTCAAGTAAAGCATAGATACTCAAAAAATGTCCTTAAGTACAGTACTCAAGTAAATCTACTTCGTTACTGTCCACCACTGGTCTTTTGCCCAAATATCTTTCAGCTTTAGTCATAATTTAGTCATCTATAAGTTTTAATTTTAGTCTAGTGTTAGTTGATGAAATTTCGCATTTTAGTTGACCAAATCTACTGTAACTTTAGTCGACTAAAATATGAAGTGTGAAGTGTAAGGCATTTTTGTATGTTTCCTTGAATTTCTGAATTCATGTTTTACACTTCGATAAAATGAGACATTTAATAACCCTTTATTGAATGCTAGTAAAGTCTGAATGTATAAATTAACAGAAACAAATTTAACTTTTGTGTGAAATGCAATGACCTTTTATTAGGCTACCTGGCAGAGCATCTCAGTTATAATACCAGAACTGACAACAAACAGTGAATTGTTTTAGCTGTGATATGATATTTCCCTATTTTGTTCCTACTTTCTACATGATGAAATTAGGTCTGATTGGATTAAGTCTCTGTCAAACATTTTCATCTGTTTTTATTTGTTGACGAAAATGTCAGTTAATTTAGTTTGAGATTTTGTCCGTGTGCACTTATTTTTATGAGTTATAATAATGAGTTATAATACAGCTCAGTTCTCCTTCTGTTCAGAAAAACTCAGGACATACACTAATGTTATACATTGCTGTACATGGTACTAGACTCTCCACTGAATTAAAAGAATTGTAGGAGAAAACAAGCAACAAAAACAGTGTGGAGTCGTCATATGCTCCGAACAATTTGTTTACATACACTTAATTTTCCACCACACCATCACTTTGATCAGGCACTGTTTTGAGACACAGCACAGCCTACGTGTCCTTCATCATCATACAATGACCTGATCAAGTTAGTGCATAGCTGTGGCAAACTGTGTACACAATTGTGGGCATCCGTGACACAGTCTGATAGTGCGTCTGGTCGGTGATCAGAAGGTTGCAGGTTCAAGGCCAGCTCTGCGGTCCTGTTCTTCCTCATCTGGTAGATTAGTGAAACAATTCAGTTGGAATAATATCAGCTAATACATACAAATATATGACATATACGGTACGATATGATATGATGTGATATGATTGCGGTGAAACTTGAGCAGGCGTGACATCACTTAGCATCGCTATGGTGACAATATTAGCTATTTATGGACAGGCAATGCGACTTGGGTGGGTGATGTGATGTTGGTCTCCCAAGTCGCGTTCGGTGTAAATTCACCTTTAAGTAGCTTTGAGTAGTCAAAGACTAGAAAAGCGATATATGAGCTCAAGTCCATTTGCCATTTATCATTGTTGTTTATTTAATCATCATTAAAAATAATTTAGATCATTTTCAGCATTTTTGTCCTGGCAAATGGGCCTAGGCGAGAATCGAATCCAGGCAAGAGCCTTCATGCATGGTTGCTACCCACTCTGCCAAACCAGTTCCCGTAATAATCATGATTTATTAATAAACTATAATAAGTTATTGCATTGGCCCCCAGACCATTTTTGTTGTTCTTGTTAGCAGTTGATTGGAAACCATTATTTTAAAAACACGATAACTTTTAGCTTTAGCCTAAAATCCCGTAGACTTTGGGCCCAGGACCCAGAAGAACTAAAATACTAACTTACTTCCACATTTAAGGACTCAGTCTTGCAGTATTCTATTCTTTATGCCGTCAATGATTTTACTCCGAAAACGCAAAAGAGAGTTAGCATTGTGGTCATTCCAGTTCCCACTTCTCAAAGTTCATGGGATTTTTGATTGTATTTTTTAAATGAATGCCTGAAGTAAGGTTAGTGGTGAATACAAGCATGAGAGAGTTTGCATAATAATTAAAATCACAACTGTTTCTAAAGATGGTTACTAACAAACTGCTAAATAAGACATCAGAAATAGTCAGGGTCATCAAAAGTTATCATTTTTTCGGTCTTCAGAAACACAATATCAAAACAGCCTATGAGACAAAGATGATACGGTCACATTGAGAAGACAGTCCTCTACATAAGAGGTAAAAGCATGAGATAAAAATTGAAGCTTTGTGGCGGTGGCTTTAAAGTCGGTCCCCTGTGACATAGTTCTATAGTCGCTGGACACTAGCTTTTTATTACCGATAATTACGTTCCTGCTTCAGAAATTATGAAAGTTGTGTTTCTTTGCAAAGATTATCTGCCATCCACCAAAGCTGTGGTTGGGGTGTTAGAGGATAAGAGAGATGATAAAAGATAAAGAAGATGTAAAAAGATAGAGAGGCTGACAGAGGCAAAGGAACCAAAATAAAACATTTTATTATGAAGATAAATGTAAGGCTGGCCAGACCACAAGTTTGTCCTTGTCATATTTCTCTCTTATGATTATTGGGGAAATATAAAGATAGTACTGGCATTAACAGCTACGGACAGAGAGATCCTATATTAACATTAACAGCTATTGTGATTACAAAAAGGAGAACAATGGTGGGGGGTTTAGCAGACATTTTTATCCAAAACGATGTACATCTGAGAGTGACGATCAGTGTTAATTTTGACAGCACTTTTTAATTTAGTTTTAGTTATAGTTTTTTGCCTGAAATATCTTTTAGGTTTAGCCATAATTTAGTAATCTAAGTTGTTTTTATTTTAGTCTAGTTTAAGTTGATAAAATTTCACAACATTTTAGTCGACCAAATCTACTGTAAATTTAGTCGACTAAAATATGAAGTGTAAAGTGTAAGACATTTTTTATGTTTCTTTGAATTTCCGAAGTCATGTTTTACACTTGGATAAAATGAGACAACTAATAACCCTTTATTGAATGCTAGAAAAGTTTGAAAGTATAAATAAACAGAAACAAATTGAACTTTTGTGTGAAAAACAGTCACTTTTATTTAGGCTACCTGGCAGAGCATCTCAGTTACAATACCAGAACTGACAACAAACAGTGAACCTGCTCCACATGGATATATCAATTCATAAAGAGAGTAGCTCTGATTGGACCACTTCCCAACTTATCCCGCCACCACAATGCTAAGGCAGTTGTGACTAGGTTTCCCTCATAACTCATCCAACCTTTCCATACAACCAAAGTAACTGTGAATCTAAACAGGAGGGAACAACATCAGTAAGTGCAGCAAACTTATCCAAGTCTGATGTGATGCAGGTGATGCCATGTGGTGCTAGACACTAATCTGTCACACCAAATGGACTGTTCAATATATTTCACTAGTTCAGCTGGGAGAAAGTGTTTGGGGAGGGCAGAACCCTTCAGATTACAGGTCATTTATTACGAGCCAATCAGATAATGTCGTAGCTACTGCACTATAGAATGTGAGCCACTTCGTAAAATAAACTCTGGTCAAAGCATGTTAAAAGTGAAGCGAAAATATCCTTAAGTTTGTAGTGTTGCTATTTGTTGTTTAATCTAATAAAGAAATGCGGTCATGATCTGATAAAATTGCTACTAAAGCTGTTAGCATCTATGCTAATCTCTATAAGTGCAATCACTTCCTGCTGCTGTCTTGCAGGCAATTTGCATTTAAGAATGAACGGCTCAATCACAACTGCGAAACAGTTCTTATCGTTCACTTAAAAGAGCTGTTCAAAAGACTCAACTTGTTCCCGAACATCATATCTCTAGTGTAAACTACTGCGGAAGTAGGTCAACAAACAAAGCCTCTGTTTACGTAACATAACGCCGTAAAAATGTTTTTTTTAGTAATTTGTAGATCATATTGATTAGCTAGAAGTATCATAAAAGTGTGTATCAAATATGATACAAAAGACAGAGGCAGGCTAACACTTCCCATTCACTCCCAGTGATTCAGCTAAGTTTATTAGCGATGGGCGAGCTTTGCCCGTCTCTTCCTTGTTACTGCACGCACAGTCGAAAGAATGGTGTCTATCTGCTTGTCATGGACTCAGGACATGAAAAGAAAAAATATGTTGGCGTATCCCTTTAAGGATCAACCTACTCAGTGCTGAGTTGCTCACAAAGAACTGGTCTTAAACCAACTAACTCATTCTACCAGAGGAGAAGAGCCAAACTAAGTTCAGAAGCGTTCCCTAAACAGGCGAGGCTGTAAAGAGGGTTGAATGGAGTTGGGAAGCTCCTTCCACACCACTGAGGAACAACAGAGGAGAAGGATCTAGCCAATGATTTTAAGCCACACTTAGATGGGAACACCAGACATCTTTTACAGAGTGTAGTGGGTGAGGGGGAGTGTAGATCTGGATGAGGGACTCGAGGTAGACAGGAGAAGTTCTTGTTACTGTTTTGTAAGCCAGAAGAAGAGCTTTGAATTTGATTCTAGCTGCAACTGGAGCCAATCAAGAGAAAGTTAAAGCAAAGTATTGTGTGCTGATCTGGGCTGGTTAAAGATCAGCTGTGCTGCTGCATGCTGGATCAGCTGCAGAGGTTTAAATGTACATGCAGGGAGGCCTGCTAGTAGGGATTTGCTGTAGTCAATGTGTTAAATCCCCAGTGCCTGTAACAGAAGCTGTGTTGCCTGTTCCTGCAGTCAGGGTCTGATCCTCCTGATGTTATAGAGGGCATATTGACAAGACCGATGAGGTTACATTAAATTTAAAGGTCAGCTGGTCATCAAAGATGACACCCAAATATATGGCAGAGCCTGTGGGCATGAGATTATTGGATCAAGTTTGATATTGATCCATGGTAATTAAAATAGTTTTAGACTTAGATTTAAAAAGTAGAATGGACATTAAAATTTGTATGATGGATTTAACAGTGGGAGGCAGGCAGGTCCACAGCAGCAGGTCACTGGTAATCATGGTTACTATATCACCATATGTGTGATATTTGCACAAACTACCATGTATTTTAATAGACTAGTCCTTCTGAGGATAACATTAATAACTGTAATTATAATAATTAAAAAAAAACAAGTTAACATAAATAAAAGGCTTAAATACTAGCTACTCAGGTTCACAGCAGCAGGTTGTTGGTAATCATGTTTATTGTAATATATGTGTACTTGCAGGAACTCCCATGTATTTCAGTTGAGTGGTCTTTCTGAAGGTAAGACTTACATCTGTAATTAACATAAATAAAAGGTTAACATAAATAAAAGGCTAAAATACTAGCTACTCATGTCCACAGCAGCAGGATGTTTGTGATGATGGTTTCCGCAATACAGTATATGTGTGATATTTGTAGAAACTACCACCTATTTTAATAGACTGGTCATTCTGAAGATAACATTAACAACTGTAATTAAAACAGAAAAGGTATAAGTAATTTGCTAAGCTAAGCTTTTCAGTCCAACAGCAGCAGGTCACTAGTAATCATTTGTATTATATTTATTACCATGTGTTTTTAGACTGGTCACTCTAAAGATTACATTAACAACTGTTATTTTAACAGAAAAGATACAGATTACTGCTAAAATAAAAGCTATTCAGGTCCACAGCAGCAGGTCACTCACTGATAATCACGGTTACTCAATGTGCTATATGTGCAGAAATTACCATGTATTTGAATAGACTGTTCAATCTGAGTTTAGTATTAACAACTGTTATTATAACAGGAAAGATAAGAATAAAAGGCTAAAATGTACGCTACTCAGGGCCAGAGCAGCTGGCCATTAGTAGCCATGGTTACTGTAACATATGTGTCATACCTCCAGGAACTACCATGTGTTTTAACAGAGTGGTCATTTTGAAATTTGTATTAACAATTTTTCTTTTAATTGAAAGGGTATCAATGAAAGGCCAAATATAAGTTATTCAGGTCCACAGCAGCAGGCCAACCACACCTACAATCCAGAGCATGTTGTGACAATTAACTTACAGTTTAGATAGATAGATAGATAGATAGATAGATAGATAGATAGATAGATAGATGTGTTTATATCCACGAAGATATGACCTGAAAACACAGCACAGTAATTTCAGGCTTACTTCTGCCTCCTAGTGGTCGAGCTGGTAAAGAAAAAAAGTGTGTCTTTGCTGCAGAGACCAGCTCCATTAGCGAAGTCCTGTTCTGGGACTAAAATTCCCTTTTTCCTCTCTACTTGTATTGATTCAAAAACACTTAAAGTGCAGTGTGGACAATGTTTGAAAAGGACTCAATGACTGATTCTTATTCAGAATGTGGTAATGAACCTGCCACACCACTGAGTCGCACAACAGAGGTCAAAGGTGGGTGCTTGTCTAATGCATACAAAGCAGGAGCAGACACTCTCTGTGTGTTGGATCTTTGAGCATATACACATTCATGCATTATTTGCAGATGGATGCTCTTAGACCAAACAGCAAAAACTGCAGGTAATTTGTCAGTCTGCCGCTGGAGTGAAAACTGTAATGATCGACCGCAGCTGTACTGGGGAATGTGTTTACTCAAAACAAATGAAAGCAAAAATTGTCCACGATAAACACTTCTGGGAGGTCGAAGACCCACTCTAACTATCAGCGTTCAGCTTGATCTATCTCTGACCATAACAGTGTTATTAGTGTTGGGGGTTGCAAGGTTGTCCTGACTCCTCTAGTCATTGACAGAATGGATAGCCTGTGAGCTGAATTTCAATTGGCTCATAAAAGGAAGACTTACATCTCTTGGCAGGTGGAGGAGTTCCAATCTGTTAGCTTGTGCTCCTGCCTTCTGCTTGTGGAGGCTACTCGGGACCCGTAACATACAGAGCCACTGTGAGGGATGAGCAGGTGCACATGAAGGGGGGTATACAAGGCCCATAAAGACGGACACATTTTCAGCTCTGACAACAATAACTGATCACCAGTGCTGAGTAATCCCTCTGTGAAAATGAAGGAAAAATCACGCTCAGCCAAAAAACTAATACTGGGTGCTGTATCAAGCATGTGATATAATGTGTTTTTAGTTATTCTGGTCCTTAAAATGTGTGTATTTTTGTATTTTGTGCACTTTTTGTATATATTCTTGACTAACCTGTACAGATACTCACGTTGGTATCGTATCTGTTGGAGCTATTTCTGATATTTTGCCTGATGTAATAATCTAAATGTAGTTATTTATTGAGTTGCTAGAATCCTGTTTCAGGATGTTGAAATTTTATTTATTTCTTTAGATTTAGATTATGAAATAATTTATTTCTGCTTTTATGATGATTTTGTGATGGGTATAGATCAGGGGTGGGCAACTGGTGGCTTGGAGGTCACATGCGGCCCTTCACCTCACTCAGTGTGGCCCACCAATCATTTTCCTAAAAGATATATATCTTATTAATTTTTTATTAAATATTTCTACTGACCTTAGAATGCTGGTACATGTTTTGTTTTTTACAAGTCATTAAAGAACCTCCTTTGCTATGATTGTAACTCTAAATATTTTTTTATGATGTATTAAAATATAATATACAGTATTAGTAAAAACTCTGTTTGAAAGCAGTAAAGAAGCCTAAAATGGCTTTAGTTATGTGCCATGCTTATTAAATCATGAATTTTTTATTTTGTTTGAGATAACATACACTAATGTCGGTATAATCCTTTTTTTTAAAGCTTTATAGTGGCTATTTTTTGTTTATTTTTATATTTTTTTCTAGTTGGGAGTGCCCGACAATATGAAAGAGTGTGGCCCTCAGGCACTGAAAAAAAATATATGTGGCCCTATCAGTAATCAAAGTTGCCCACCCCTGGTTACAGATGCTAGGGTGGCTGGGCACCAAGGGAGGTGAATGTTTTTTACCAGGAAGGCAAAGAGCTGACCAAACATGTGCTCACAAATCTGACATGATCTGCCTTGACACACCAGATGGACTGTTCAAAATATTTCACTAATCCATATGGGAGAGAGCACATAAAGTGTTTGGGAGGGCAGAACCTTGAAATGGTCACCAGCCAATCGCAGAGCCAAATAGAGAGACGGATAACCATTCACAGGCACATACCTAAGAGCAACATGGAGTCACCAATCAACTTAATGAGCATGTTTTTGGTCTGTGGGAGGAAACAGAAGTGCCCAGAGAAAACCCATGCATGCATGGAGAGAACATGCATGCGTGTGAGAACATGGCCCAGGATTCGAACCAGCAACCTTCTTCCTGTTAGGCACATGTAGTGCTTGCTGTGCCATCGGATCAACCAGGATGAGATCACCAAACTAAAAATCTAAGAAAGAAAACATGAGAATTTACAACATAGGGTAAATTAAGTGTGTACCTGGTGTGTTTCTTGAATGTGAAGCACACAGTGTTGGTTACTGGGTCGGTTTTTTGGAGGTAGAAATAATAACATGCTTCAGTACAACCATTGGTTTCCATTCTTCCATGTTTTATTTACTTCATTGAGCAGTTTAACATGTGTACCTAATAAACTGGTTGCTGAGTGTCTAATGTCCAGTGTTAACATGAATAATTTGAGTAAATACCTTTGACAATAGATGGATTACCCTCTTGTCCGGGTTTTTCTCACTCAAGGTCAGGTTTCTGTTCTGCTTAAAGTGTTACTGTATTGGTGTCTCTTTACTTTTTTATTTAATTTGGGAAGAGTGTGCACTGAAGGGTGGAATAAAAGCATTCACATCCCGGCTGAAATCGCCATAATGGGAGTAAAAGGGCAAACAGCACATTCACATTTTGTTACTCCTTAATGAGCTTTACTGAGGAGTACTGAAGTCATCTCTCCAGTACCTGTCAGCTCTGTTAGAATAAGCACTACCTGAATGTCACTTACTTATGACTGGATGCAGAGGACATTAACCCTTACCTGCACTGTTCTCGCGCATCTCATTATCGAGGAAGGGTTTAAACCATTTTTTAGGCTCAATCAGCCAGTTTTCAACTGTTTTTGCAGCATAAGCAGAAGAAGTGCCTTGACTAATGAATTTTCCTTCTGCAAGCAGCGGAAAAAGACCATCACAGTGCATTTTAAATTTGTCTTTATGAGAGGAGCATAACACTCCACATGCTTCACAAGCAATTCATTAAAATTCAGGCTGTATAAACATGAAAGTGTTTTTTTTTTTTTTTCTTTTACTTTTAAAACTGTTTTTTCAGTTTGTTTTGTTCTTCTGTCCACGTGTAAATGGTGGGATAGTTCACTCCTTCAAGAGTGAAGATTTTAATAGCTCAGTTCTGGTTGTCTGCAAGGAGTCAACGCTTTTGGCTCAAAACATCACACTCCTCAGCATGGTGTCACTCTATGCAGCATTATCAATGTTGTTCACATGTTGCTGCAGACGTTGCTTAAAGGGACAGGAAAACGTTTTTTTTTTTCTTTTCAAGTCTTGCCTCACTCCTGAGTCCATGACAAGCAGACAGACACCATTTATTTGACTGTGAGTGCAGTTAACAGGGAACAGATAGGTAGAGCTTGCTCACCGTGTATTAGCTTAGCTCAAACACTGGGAGTCAGTGGGAAGCGTTAGCCTGCCTCTGCCTGCACTCATCAGATAAACTCTTCAGGAACTTTAAACAGCTCTGTACGCTTGTAGTGACTCGTTGTTGTTTTTTCATCCGCTTATGTTACGTTATCTTTTTTTAGACTAAGATTAGCACTCTATGTAATTTTTGAAAAAAATACACAAGAAACTAAACCACAGGGGGCATACTCAAACCACCGCCTGTAAGTGCCTGTAAGTAGGTCAACAAAACAAAGCACACAGGACCACACAGGGAAAAAATATGAAACTAGAATAGCACTCCAAGAGCACAGACCTCTGCCAAGCAGCTTAGTTCCAGCCATAAACTGTGATTTCCACCCAACATTATAGTCCTATATTTATTTTATACGCATATTGTAAAATGAAAAATATCAATCTGCAAGAAGTGTGATTATTGTTGATATAAAGATCATCCAATAGAGTGACCTAGTTAGTAGTGGGTCTTGTAACATGTTGATTGAACCAATTTGCTGCTGCTTGTACAGATGTTGGTGTTGTGCGCGCCGTGGCGCTTCCAGTGGGCGATGTCGCCAGCCTGTCAGTCAGAGCAAAACCACGGTGCTACAGTGCATGGCGCGTTTGCTCTATGTGGACTTTGGTGGTTAGGTTTTTACACTCACATACACAGACTTCTGCTATGATGGATTATTTCCGTATTGATAATATCAGCAACCTTGTTTTGAGTGATTAACAGGCACATCTGGTGGCACTGCGAGTGAGCAGGGCTGCCCGTATGTTTCTATAACGTTAATGGGCTCACAGTAATGTTACTAGTAGTTGTGAGTTGTAGAGGACTGGGATGTTTAATACAATTTCAGGAGAGTCTGCTGAGGAACCAAGGCTCCAGGAACAGCGGCTTCTTCATCGGCAAAACGTTTCCTCCTCTCCGCTGTGTTTGTGAGTAGAACTGCATGCCCCAGCCTTCACTGCTGATTGGCTGATCTCTGTGCCCTGACTCTGCGTGTAACCAGAGCGTGTAACCAATCGGATGGTGCCGTGGGTGGGACAAAATACGGCCCAGTGTTAAGTAATGGGATTTCATCATAAACTTCAATGTTTTTTGTATCGTCAATCTGGATCGGATCAGCACCAAAATGAACTGGCGTCTTCCTTGGACCAAACCACACCTCTGTTAAAATTTTCATGTAAATCTATCCAGTAATCTTGCTAACAGACAAACAGACACACAAACAAACAGACAGACTCCAGCGAAAACATCACCTCCTTGGCAGAGGTAATAAGGTATGGCTTTTTGTTGACAGGGATGCTTTGAAAAGCTTTATACAAGTGGACAGAATTCTTTTTGAAAACAGAAGAGCAAAACCATGTCTTTTTTTTTTAAGAGCATTTTTTGGGCATTTTGTGCCTTTATTGATAGGAGAGAGAGAGTGACAGTGTGAAAGGGGGGGAGAGGGTAGGGAAAGACACTCTGCAAATTAGCCACAGGCCAAACCCAAACCCGGGCTGGCAGAAGCCCATACACATGGGTCCTGCCTGGTTGCCCACCACTCTGCCAACCAGCACCCAGCAAAACCATTTTTTTAAAATACCCACATACATGGAGACCCAGCCTCAGACATCTTTAAAGATTTATGCAAGAGAACTCAAAGAAATTCAGTCTTATTCCTTAATCTTACAAGCCCAGCAGACATTGATCAAACACAGTCATAACCTTATCAGCACAACAGTCACAAGGAAAGTGTAGGAAATGCTACAGAGGAAGTGCTTTTTTCCTTTGGCTTGAGGACAGCGAGGTGGGAATAGGGAATACAGGGGAGTGGAAAAAGGAGGAGACGGTGCAGTGGAGGGGCGAAGGTGTTACAGACCTAAGCAGGTGTGACAGTTCTGAGAGCTTTCATAGGGAAAAAGGTTTCTCTGGCCTTGTGCTGATGCTAAACCGAGCGTGACCCTCAGTCATCTCTCTTGCTTGCTTTCTTTACTAAACCTCAGGAAAAGCCTCCGGTCCACAGACAATGTGGGAACTGAGCTTACACAGTCTTTATCTTAGTCTGTTTACCTCCATCATTTATCGTGTCTTCATTTTATAAATCGTTTACTAACGTCAGAATGAGGGGGAGATATTATTCTAAAGTTATATTATAACTAAAGTTTTCCCGTCAGATGTGTAAATGTCATTCAAAGAAAAAAACAGGAAGCATTCCATGTTCCCCAACATTCCCCACTATCAGATTTACACATGTATTTTTCTGTATATTCAGTAAATGCTGCATATTGTATTTGGTAGTACTATGTAGCATTACTGTCAAACAGGTTTTGTTTTGCAGTGAGCTACACTGATTCTTCTTTTTGTTTTCTGGCGGGTGGCGATAATCGTTTATAGCTCATTACTGCTGCCTACTTGGTCCCTCCGATACCAGAGATTTATGTTCTGTAATTAATTCTTGTAGGAAAAATATAAATAATTTGGGGTAAATGTGTGGTATACCATAAACAGGAATACAGTGGAAAGTAAAAATGCTAGCACAAACTTGTCCAAATGCTTCCCGGTTGGTAGGAACTACTTCCTCTTCTGCCTGTCATATTCACATGCGTAATACGGCTCATAGTCACAGGCTTGCTGCCCAGTGCTCACTCACTCAGTTTGACTGACAACGGCCAAACACAAACACAGTCATGTGTGGAGCTTTTTTAAGCTCCATAAACGCAGCATGTGATGTGTGTGGGAAGACGGTGAAGTATTGTGGGAACACCACAAACCTCCTCACACATCTGAGAATTAACCATAAAACAGAATATGATGAGGTGATGATGTGGCAATCTGAAAAGAAGGAAAGAGAGACGGCTGCTGCTCGGGCAGACGACACTTTCCGAGTCATTTAGTGCTGCAGGCACTGCAGGCAGGAACTATCCAGGTACAGATAGAGAAAATAAGAGATAAATTTGAGGACAGGTTGAATTCAGTGGAGCCTGATTAACATGTTACTGAACACAAACATGTGATTGTCAAATGCTTGTGTTAAAATGTTCAGGTAAGCAGAGGCTGTCAAGTAACTTGTATGATAATTCTTCATAATTAAACAATAACAACAAATAGT
Source organism: Cetoscarus ocellatus (assembly GCA_037902135.1). NCBI lineage: Eukaryota > Metazoa > Chordata > Actinopteri > Labriformes > Labridae > Cetoscarus > Cetoscarus ocellatus. The sequence continues at coordinate 478,490 of JBAMNC010000098.1, read as the reverse complement.
CTGATGCCTTGTATTCATAATGAAGCCACAATTTTAGATACACTACATTTTAGTTTATCTTTTTAACAAATATCAGTATCAGATCAGTATCAGCAATAACAGCCTAAATTTTACTTGGTATCAGACCAGAAAGGAAATCAGTGGTATCTCACTTCACTACTGGGCGTAAGTTTGGATCAGAGCATTTATTTCTACAATACCAAAACTATCAAACACATATTGATATAAATTATAGGCTTCTTTTAATTATGCAAATATAGCTGTGTGCTTTCCCTCCTTAGTCCAATCATTTAGCTGATTTGTGTTTCTGGTCATGAATATAAAAGTAAATGATAACTTAGCCAAAGGATGGTTAGCTAAATTAACACCAGTTAATGGACTAAAAGAAGTGTAACAAGTGATTTATTTGTTTTCATAATTATAACCGCTAAACACATACACGAGAAATGAAAAACATCCATGGAAGGACTCAAAAAGTGTTACATTACCTAGTTTGATTTGCTTTGTTGTTTTAAATGGAACTAAATCGATGCTAATGCTAATACTGCTAAGGCTGGATGTCTGCCATTTTGATCCCTGACCCACTGCATTGTGGGTAACAGTTTGCAAGATAGACTGTTCTGATACATATGGCCAATGTTTCCCGCAGTAATATGACATCCAGGTTTTTTTTTTTTTTTTTCAGAAATGTTAGCTTTTTTAAAAACACACAAGGGTCTATATGTCAGCCCTTTTTACATGTGCAACCCTGATAACTTTTCCTCTCAGCAGGGAGTATGTCATGCTGCAGAAGTAGTGAATTTCCGACAGGCAGCACACAATGTCAAATATTCTTGGCGGGAGTGTTTGTAGTATGAGAGCGGATGAACAATTTGTATCCATACTTCAGTGATACTTGTTAAAAAGTGTATCAGTAGCATTTATTAAGCAGTCGAGAGGAGCACTGAAGTTCACAGAAGTGAAAATGAAGCAGCACCATTACTTCCACCATGGTTATACCATAGAGAGGAAGCTGCAGAGTTTGAGCCCTGTATCCAACAGCTGCTCTTTGGATGTGCAAGATGGTGATTGTTTTGGAGCAGATGATCTACAGAACTGATGTGCAGTGGAAACAACACATCCAATGTCCAGACACACATTTGAGTTTGTTTTGCTCTACTTACAATCAGATAAACTCTACAGCGGTTGTTTATAGCCGTCCTGGCAACTCTCCTTTTTCCTGGTTTGCCTGGTTGCACAGGTTGCTGTCATCAGGCCTCACCATTCACCTCAGTGCATTTCCCTGATGATTCGCAGCAGTGTTCAGATATGGGCCTACTCGGACTTTATGTAGATAAAATACTAGGGAGGTGCAAAGAAATTGCCCGGGTAAAGTACAGGTGAAAAACCATTCACACATACGTCTTGCCCTTGTAATGTCTGGATAATTTCGGGGTTTTTTTGCAAGTGTAAATGGGGTTCAAGTCAGCCCTGTGATGACTTGTGAGTGATTCAGGGTGTACCTCTGCTCTTGCTGAATGATGGATCTTCTCCCATAACCCATAGCCCTGACTTTACAAAGCAGCTGGATCTGCCTTATTGAATGTCTGTAATCATGCAGATCCATCTTGCTAGGCTCCAATCTACAATGATTATGAGCGTCTCAAAGCGGGATGGCCCTGTCAGAGTCCTTTAGAATAGGAAGAGGTGGGAGATATGATCGACATGACAGAAGGAAGTGATATTTTTGCTCAATTTCTGACATGTTTGGACAAGAGTTTGTTTTACAAAGTGGCTCACTTTCTGTAGCACAGAAGCTTCCACCTATGACATTATCTGATGGCCCATAATGAATTTTGATTGTCGGAACAGTTGTCCAATCACCTGCGGGATATGCTTCTGAAAGGCTCTACCTTCACCAAACACTTTCTATGGGCTCTTTCCCAGGTGAACTGGTGAAATACATTGAACGGTCCATCTGGTGTGTCAGGTTACTATAACCCCACAAAGAGGGAGCAGTTTAGATAATGAATGTATGGGAGCAACGTTTGTTTAGCAGCAAATCCGATGATCCTTCAGAGAGCTGCAAAGGTCTTCTGTTTAACTGTGAAAAAAAGAGCATGTGTTTAAACTGTTTCGATTATATATGCTTGTTCCATTGGGATGGAGAAAGGCTCTATCTGTTTAACAAACTTGATCTTTTTATTACTCTCACTGACTTGTATGTAAGTGCTGTTCTGTCTGTTTGGGGACACCTAACAATGTGGACATTTCCTCTGTAGAAAGTGTTTTTCACTCCCCTGAACAGTATGGATTTATAGTGCTTAGCTTCATTGGGCGTAAATGAAAAGCCAATAAGATGTTCATGGCCACATATATATCCCCACATAATGATCTGTGGCTTGTTAGCTTTTTATGTTCTGTGTTACCTTTGGGAGATGGCCCGGGTCTGTTTGCATTCAGCTGTGTTGCTGTGTCATCACTGAGCTAAAGGTGAAGTGGCCAAGGGAAGGATTTGCAAATCTGTGGTTCAAGACCTTTAACATTAAGTGTTACAGCTGCTTTTTCAGCTTGTCATTCAGTTCAATGTCTCAACTCCACAATGCAAAAACAAAATAATAATAATATAGTCGATTAATGTTTGATGGTGATTCTAAATAATGATGTAAGTCAGTTTAATAAACAAACAGTTTATAATCAAAATTATAACAAACAAAAAATAATATTAAGCATGCAGGAGAGGAAAAGTGTGGGTTTGAACACTCATATCATCAGGTGCTAGTGGCAGGTTGGACCTGGAACTGCTTTAACCCGGATCTCCACATACTCCGAAAGTGGCTTTGGTTTGGCCCACGGTGCGCTGCCTGCGGAGCGCCACAGCATGAGACAAAATCACAAACGAATTATGGCGTGCAGAATAACAGCTTTGTTTATATAGGAGGAGCAACATGTAAGCAACTGGTTTGAAAATGAATTTTCCACTTATGACTTTAACTATTTTCAGTGCCTTCTCTGCTTTTACAATGGTTAAATACATTATGGATTAAAGAGCTTTTAACACTATATGTTCATAGCTTATTAATGCCTTAAATGTGTAATATTTACATTTTATTATCATAACTTTTTATACATAGACAAAGGAGAAAACACATCCACTCATTAACTGTAATCTCTTTCATTCCTATGATATGATATGATGTTCCTACATATAGTTGAAATGGTCTGGAAGCTCTAAACAACTGTTGTCCTGTTTTGGGTTGATCTGCCTGGCGGTAATTGGAGTGAAGTTGAAGCGGTTTGCACAGGACGCTGCTGGTATGTGCCTTGGATGGAGCAAGGCACGGGCTGTGGAAATGGACCAATTCAAGATACTTGGGGCGATTTGCCGATTTGCACAGATGGAGTATGTGGGAATTAGGGTTTAGTCTTCATGGCATAGATTCTACAAGGTGCTGAAACATTCCTCTGAGATTTTGGTCCATATTGGCATGAGAGCAACACACGATTGCAGCAGACTTTTTTCTCTGTCGTGTTTAAGGAACCAGTTTGAGATGATGTTGGGGCTGAAAGGTCTCCAAACATCAGGAAAAACGTGCTTTATTGTATTATACTCTTTTATGTAGGAACCAAATGTTATCCATCCATGTTTGGAGTTGTTTGTCTTAGTAGCTCTTAGGGGACTAAGTGTTGTACTGGTCTGATGGTGAGCACATCCTTCTTCTGGTCAATGTGACCTGGCAAGTTATGGCATGATGGGGAGGTTCGGATAAACTTCTAAAATGACTACTCCAGGAAAGGAGTTTTGGCATGTCGACAGGCTCATGTTCAGAGTGGGATAGGAGAGTTTAGGGTTCGATGGCCTTAACAGGAAATCTAATGACGCATGAACATACTATTAGAGTGGTGTCAGAGGACAGAAGATCAGATCCGTCTCATAAAGTTTATTCAGGCTCTGTTCTGTACTTTCTCTTGTCTCTCATCCTGAATAAACTCACCAGACTTCAATTGCTAAAAGCTGTCTCCGCATTGTTTAGTTCTCGGTCTTCGTGTTGTTTATCCACACTTTTTTCGATCGGAGCAATTCTTCATCAATGATTCAAACTTTGTGGCATGGCACATTATCCTGCTGTAAATCTGCTTCTTCACCAAGCAGTTAGGTTCAGTTTGGTGCACAATTACAGGCGTTTACACTGCCCAATGAGGAGAAAGGGTACCCAAAAAACCCACCCATGCCAACCGAAATGGTGGAGCTAAAAGCAATGCAGTCTGTTGACTGGTCACAAAAATTGTGTGACAGAAGGTAAAACAGAGGACAAACCTTGCACGTTCAAATAAGCCATGGATTTAGAATGATTTATTCACTGCTTTTGCTGCAAAGAATATCCACACAAAACAATGCTCCTTAGAGAACTGGAGTGCTGGAAGTCCTCCATTGCTATCTTTATTGCTATTTACAATCCCCTTCTACCTAAGAACCCTTCACACTGTTGAACTACTGTGACATCACTTACTTACCTAGCTGGCGCAACCCTCTTTTCCTGGCTTGCATCCCTGCCCTCAAGTTAAGATATGGCTGGTGGTGAAAATGCAAACAAGATCAGGGTTAACCGCTCCCAACTGTACTGAACCAAACCAGAACATTCAGTGGAAATAAGGCTTGATGGGTACACTGAAATAGACATGGTTAGCAACACTCAGGTAAGCTGTGGCATTTTAACAATGCACAGTTAGTACTAAGGGGCTCAGTGTGTGCCAAGAAAATATCCCCAACACCATCGCACTACTAACCTTGCAGTGCAGACAGACCTGCCTGATTCATTGTCTGAAATCACACAGATCCATCTTGCCAAGCTCCAATCTCCTACGACTTCATGGCCAAAAGCCAGATGGCCCAATCAGGGAGGAGGAACTGAAAACATGATGACAGCGGGAAGTGACTGCATGTTTAAAAACAATGGCAGCTTCTGAAGCAGTCTCTGTAGATGTGGCAATATCTGCAGTTTCACCAGAGATGGACTCAATTTCTTCTTTAAAAGAGGAGCAAAGAAAGGCACTTAAAGCTCTTCTTACAAGAAATCATGTTTTTTTTTTTTTTGTTTTGGACGATCAAATCAGAGAAGCGGGGAAGCCGGAGATCACTGCTGGGAAACTGGGAGAGAATGTGAAAATCCACCACGGACGATGCCGGGTAGTCTGTGGTAGCACGGAGTCGTGGTCACTCAATGATGCCAGATGAAATATGCTCTCCTCAGAAGTTTACCATGAGAACTTGGTGGGGATTGTCATTGACGAGGTTTATGTCACATTTAGGTGGTAAATGATACGTCTGTGTTGTATAATTTAATGTAAGATGATAGTCTAAGAAACTAAAACATGGTTTAAGTTACCGGCTTCAACTATGAGTAGTGAAGTATTTCCATGGCGGATACATGGAATTGTCCGTCTGGAGTGCCATTTTATCACACTACCACCCCTTGTCTAAACTCTTGATGGGTCCATGCGTTCATGTTGGCTATGCCAAATTATTCTGATTCTATCAAATGAATATGGCAGCAAAAATTGAAGCTCATCAGACCAGGCAACATTTTTCCCACATTCCAGTGTCCAGTGTTTCATGCTGGAATTTACGCTTCATTTTCGTTACCTTAGCCGACAGAAGTGCCACCCGCTGAGGACTTCTGCTGCTGAAGCCCATCTGTTTCAAGATTCGACATGTTCACATATCATCTCCTGCAAACCTTGGTTGTAATGAGTGGCTATTCTCCACTCACCTCTAGCATCTATTAAGCATTTTCACCTTAAGAATTGCTGCATACTGGACATTTTTTCTTCTTCTTTTTTTTTTACCATTCTTTGTAAACCCTAGAGATGATTGTGTGTGAAAATCCCAGTAATTCAGCAGTTTCTGGAATGTGGACTAAGGCATCCCAGACCACCCACAAAGGTATAGGATACCAAACCATTTTTCAGATTGTGTGTGAACACAAGGATTAGGATTATTACTTGGTTTCCAGGTTTTTGGGGTACTCTAGAAACTGGACCTACTGAACAATTTGAACTTTGATTAATATGCTATGTTTCCTATGCCATTTAATAAATATTGAGCAGCTGGAAACTTTTGGCACAGCGACACTTGCAGTGAGCAGGTATCTTGGCTGAACTGCATGATCATTTAAAAAGAGAGAAAAATAGAACTTTCTACAAAGTGAGATCCACTTCAGAGCTTATGTCCCACTGTGTGTTTATTTTCGTTCTACTTTATGGAAAGTTTGCTGGAGTCACAGACTCAGTCGCTATTATAATGGAGCTGCATGCCTCTGCGACTCATCTCCTCACTGTGACAAACATTTTGAACAAAGCACACCCCCAAAATTTGCAACTGTGTGGGGCTTATCTCTGGGGGAGATAGCATTAATAAGCACCTAATGACAAAAACCTTGATCCCAATTACGTCCCTCCACGGAGAAATTACACCACATGGCTCTTTGGTCATCCTTGCAGCATAAACAGTAATGACAACAAATCCAGACTCTGTTTCAAGCTCCTGCAAACAGTTCCCCCTCACAACACAGCTAATTGGGTTTCTCCAATACATTGCATTAACGTGATTCGACTGAACGCTGCTCAGCAAGGATGCGGACTGGAGTTTGAGACTCTGACTTGAGTCACACTGAAGTCACATCCAGAGGTGACTTCAGACTTGACTTGAACTTTAAGACTCTTGCCCAATCATTTTATTACGTACCTCTGGCTCACTGTAGTTACAGGCTGCAATCATGTGTCATCCCCTCACATCTAGAGATATGACCTTCGCAATTGAGTCGAGTCTTTTGAACAGCTCTTTCAAGTGAACAATGAGAACTGATTTCAAGTTGTGAGTCGTGTTGTCACGATACCAACATTTTGGTATCGATACCAGTACCAACATTTCAGTACTTTTTGAAACTATTCGATACTTTTCCAAATAAAAAGAGAACACAAGAACCAAAGGACCAATGTCTTTAAAGGGTATGGTACTATGCTGTAGTCTTCATAACATATTAAATGGCTAAATGTGTATGTAAAAGTTTTTTATTTCATAAAGATCATGCATGTGTGCATTTACAATTCTGGAAAAAAAATTAAAGGATCACTTCAAATTGATCAAAAAGCAACATGTTTACATGTATGGCAGAAAGTTTCAAAATAACTGTGAGAGTACAAATACAATATAATATTGTATATAATATAATAATATAAAATAAAATAATATAAATGGGCTATTTAAACCAGAGAAAGTGGTAGCTAATTGCAGTGTGGCTTTTTTTTCCCACTTTTGTGGAGAGTGAAGGGGGGTGACGTTGCTTGCTTTTAGCACTGAATGTGGCTTTTTTTTCATGGGTATATAAGTTATTACCTGTCTGACCCCCTGATGCAGGTCTAGGTGTTTGTCCTTCAAGTGTTTTGCCAAGTTGGAAGTGTTTCCACCCTTGTTTTGTAACACTGTTCGCACAGTGGTGCTTCTGTGTTAATGGCTTTACCGTGCTCATTTGTTTTAAAGCTGAAGTAATTCCACATACCACTTCGTGCACCTGGTTTATCTACGAGTTGCAGCATGGTGAAGGTTGCAGCAGCTGCCATTCTCTCCCTGCTCCTGTCTCTCTCTCTCTCTTTCTCTCCTTTCTCTCTCTCTGTCGCCAGGCTCCTAACCTGACATGCCAGACGGACAGTTGCATACATCCGCCATGAAAATATTTCACTATTTCAGACAATGAATCAGGCAGGTCCATCTGCTCTGCAAGCCTACCAGACTCCAGCTCCATTTGCTGCTCCACGCTGCTCGCTCACTCGCTCGCCTGCTTGGTCAGGGTCGCTCGCCTCGGCTAAAATTACAGTGCAGTGACTTCACTCTGCGATGTAACAAAAAAAAGTACCAGTCTCATCCAAGCGCCCCAGTACCCCAGTAATTCAGTACTGGGATACCGAACAAGCCTAGCTGTGAGTTAGATGTTCGTTTGTGAGCCATTCTTGAATGCAAATTATCCACGCTGCCTTCATGTGTCATCTGTGTGCCCCATGAGTCTGAGTTGCAACAAAAACGTGAACAACTAATAACATCTCCAAGTTTTGAGTTGTCCACAGCACACTCCATTCACATAAACACAGCTAAACAAATGCACATTGTGCAGCTAACTTGGGAAGGAAATATTAGCGAGCACCGCTGGACTGGATTGAAGACATTTGCCACTGTATTATCAGGGAAGAGGAGGACAGAAAGTAATGAGCACCCAGCGCCACCCAAGTCTGACTTACTGGACTGGAGCCAGTATTTATGGATATATCAGGGAGGAGGAGGTAGTGACTGAAAATAAACCCCACAAAATGAGCCAGAGTCATAAACGTAGCAGCATTTGGATGCACTTCTCAGGGGACGAAAGGCAAGGTAAAGCTCAGTGCAACATTTGTAAAAAAGAAAAAAAAAATATATATATCTTTTAAGTCTGGGTCAACAAATCAACGCCACCACAGGAAAACTCAGCACCGTACAGTACGTGTCAGAAGTCTGACAAGAACAGACTGACTCCAGCACTATTGAGAGTGACTTCTCTGTAAGTCCGTCCACCTCCACTGAATCTGCTACCTCTGCCTCCACATCAGGTGGTGGTAGACACCAGGCCACTATTCTGTCTTCAGCACCAGCTTCCCTAGAATTGTGACGTTAGCGAACAAAACAATCTTTTGAACAGCTCTTTGGAAAGAACGGCTCCTTGAGGTCCGACTTCCTTCAAAGAGCCAAAAATCCCACCTCTACTCACATTGAACTCCTGGTCTGTAGTGCCACATGGAAGAGGAGCACTGCCCCAAAACCCATACTCTCACCCTGAATGTTATAAAGAAGCCCATCACAGTATAGACGCTCCCTCGCTCTCCTCAACATCGCTGCTTTCTTCCCTTTCTCTTGCTTATTATGCATGGCCTGAGAGAAATAACAGATTTTTCAAATGAAGTGGAGCTCTTAAAATAAAGAACCAAGAATGTAGAAAGCCATGTGCATTAACTTTTTTAGGAAGGCCTTATATAACATGACGCACATTTATCTACATCGATATTACAGACTCTTCATCTCAGTTGTAGAGCCTGTTCATGCCTGCATGAAACACGCAGACAGACAGACAGACAGACAGCTATGTGTATGATGGAAAGAGACAGATTAAATTGAGACAGGGACTGGAAACTGTTGAAAATATCAACAGCATGCTGTATAAGCTGTATTAGATGTGCTCAAGGAGTCTATTTTGGTGAAGAAATCATATTACTGCCACTACTTGTACAACCACAACTGTACTAATAATCTTCTTCTGCAGGTGACCAAAGTGTAAAGAAATCTGGCTTCAGTAACCATCCAGTGGGGGAAAACGGGGACAAGTGTAACAGGAAGGTTGTACTCAATGCCCCCTATAAGAAGGAAGCTTAAAGGAACACGCCAACGTTTTTGTTGTTTTTGTGTCTTGCCTCACTCCCGAGTCCATGACAAGCAGATAGACACCATTCTTTTGACTGTGCAGTCAGGAAGATACAGACAAAGCTTGCCCACCGCTAGTTAGTTTAGCTCGAACTCTGAGAGTACATGGGCAGCGCTTTAGCCTGCCTCTGCATACAGTCATCAGATAACTCTAAACAGTCCTGTGTGCTTGTTGTATTTTTTTATTGACCACGTTTACTTACGTTATCTATTTCAGCCACAGTAAATGGAGTTTACTGTGCTGTCTTATCTAAAGGAAGTATTTGAAATAATTATCACATGATTCATTTACGTTACCACAAATTAAAACGCAAGTTGTCTGATGTGACCTTTGCACTGCAGCTAGTGCTACCTGTGTCGGTGGATACAGTGGCTGAATTGGAAGGGGGGTCGTAACTCACTGAACTGAAGGTCAAGCTGTGTTGAAGGAAATGCTTCGTCATGTCAGTTTAAATGCCTTGTATGAATCAAATGTCTTTCCCGCAGTAGCTGTCATGATATTTTAAGCTTAAGTTTAGTAAAACTGTCTGTGTCTTCAGTCCTACATGAACATCCTCCCGAAACTGTGTATGCGCTACATCACACATGATGTAATGCTACGGCACACAGCAGGTCCTCATGGTTCTGATGTAGACTTGTTTGCCCTTGACTGTATCGTACCGTCTTCTTCCCCTTATCTGTTGTCAGGGTCATGGGGACAGCAGCCTAAGCAGAGAAGCCCAGACTTTCCTCTCCTCAGCCACTTCTCAGGGGATCCCAAGGTGTTCCCAAGCCAGCTGAGAGACATAGACCCTCCAGCATGTCCTGGGTCTTTCCGGTGGGACATGCCCAGAACACCTCACCAGGGAGGTGTCCGGGAGGTATCCTGATTAGATGCCCGAGCCGCCTCATCTGGCTCTTCTCAACACAGAGGAGCAGTGGCTCTACTTCGAGCCCCTTCCGAATGATCGAGCTTCTCACTCTATCTGTAAGGGAGAGCCCGGACACCCTGGAAACTCATTTTGGCTGCTTTTACCTGTGATCTTGCCCTCAACTGCATATCCCTAAAGAGATCATAGTATGCATTTTTTGAGTTTTCAGTGCCCTTTATTGTGTTTTTAAGTCTTTTCTACATAATAGAGTACTAAAATTCACAAGACAAGAGGGCCATGACATCAAAATTCTCACCCTCCACTGTTTACAGTGCCAGTAGCTGCCTTAAATGGCTAATTCCTCTTAAATAGATGTGGTGTCCTACCAATGTTTCATCAGCAGTTTAAGTCTATTGGCCGAGGAGCCTCAGTTTGCTTTATAGTCTAGTGACAATTGTCCTTTTTTTAACTAGCCATGTGCCAAATAAAAGTTGAAGGCTGTGGTTATAGGTATGACTATGGGACCTTATGCGTGCCAAAACTATACATTTTTTTACATTTTCTCCTGACATAGTGTTAGATCTATTTACATTTTCTACATTTTTCTATTTATGGTAATTACCCTATCAACAACAAACAAGAAAACAACCTTATGCTCTGGCTTCATTCCAGCCCCTTTATTCCCTGGAAAGGCGGACTGTCACAGTGAGCACTGAGACCTTGAGCTGCATGCTACCTGCTCAGTGACACAGCAACATCAAACAGGACTCACAGCCCATTTGATCTGTCAAAGCCCGGGCACTCCTGCCTGGGCTGAATACTGTCTAAGAGGCACAAATGCTGCACATAATCTCTGGGACCAATAGAGGATTTAACACTTGGTTTTAGGCTCTGGTAATTAGAAATGCATTTAGGTCTTCAAAGCCTTGGCTTTAGATGGAGATCAGATGCTTTTGTTGGCCATTAAGCTCTGTCAGGATTTTTTACCTCCCTTCACCTGCCTCCTACCTTCAGGGCATTTATAGGAATACGGCCATAACTCATTCAGCCTTCAATGATCAAAAATAATATACCTGTCTCTCCAAAGCTCTTTTTCATATTAAGGTGAAATACAGCGTAAAAAGAGGAGATATCCTGCCTTTGAGCCCACGTCACAGCTCCCTTTGATCAAGGTTAATGTGTGCACACACAGTATGCACTTGTGACTTGCTGTTGAAAATGAACAGAAACCAGGTCCCCATTTAAGCAAAGATTTGTCATAAAATTCAAATCTCAGAAAAAGAGAGAGAGGGGGACGTGTGTGAGGTATGTGCAATGAAACGAGAAGTTTCAGCTCTCCCAAGCTAATGACAGGACTTCAGAAAAACTTTATTCAATGACAAGAAAAAAGAAGCACCGCAACACTCAGCTAACTTTCCCTGCATCATTACCCATTTCTTTTAATGTTTCATGAACTCAACAAATGCTGAGAAGCTCAATTTATCAACCCTGCTTCACACAGAGCAAAAACTATTCATGGAAAGTCAGACTAATGTGGAGGAAACCTTCCCTGCTCTGTCCCTGAGAACAATTTTCTGTGATTTACACAGCCTTCTAACCTGGCACACCAGATAGACTGTTCAGTATATTTCACAAGTTAATTTGGGAAAGAGCCCATAGAAAGTGTTTGGGGAGTGTTTTGGAAAGAGATTAGCATACATGCAAACAGCTTTAGTAGCAGGTTTATTAGATCTGGGCTGCATTTCTTTATATAATGAAAAGGCATTTCTCAATAGAAAGGATATTTTACCTCCACTCCCAACATGTTTTGGTTCGTTTGTGAGAGTTCATTTTGTATTTGACACTGCAGCATTAGCACCTTCTACATCAGCTAATAGGCCTATTTTAAATGTGATTGACATATGGACCATATTTTAATTAATTTTATGAAATAATTTAAAAATTTAAAAACAAGCCACGAAGGATTATGACACTTTATCAAACACATTTTCAGAAACATTGAACACTGATTATTGCAGGTTTCAGAGCTGCAAACTGTATTTTTTACATGTTTACAAATAAATAAATGTTTTGGATAAGAGCCTGAAATGAGGTTTGTAGTAAACACATGCACATAAGATTTTTAATGTTAAATCTAAAATAATAAAATTAATCTGATGTTGTCTGCTTTTGAATCTAAAACCATTGTTCATTTATAACAGTGATTGCTAGGGATCCAATAGCAAGCATCTCTGACTGTTTTGAAATAATTAATTGTTCATACACTGTTGCCACAGCCATGAGGACCAACTTAAAAAGGTCAATTGATTATGAGGAAATTCTCAAACAAGACGTCACAACAAGATGTTTCACGATGGATATATTATGGCTGTTTCTAAGTTGAACTTAGTCATTAAGTCCTCATATATGTCTCTTTATGGGGGTGTAGTGTTCTCAGCCAGCATGCAGGAACTCCTAAACACCAAATTAAACCATGGCCAATAATGACAGAGTTGTAGCAAGATTCAACATTTACTGTGGCTTCTGCTCCATTAACAATCACACCAGAGTGCGTACATATAACTTGCAACAACTGCTTTTTAAACCTAACTTCTTTATAATAATCAACTTATGGCACTGGATGACCAACACTCAGTAATGAATGAGACAGGTTCACTCAGCATGCTCACTACTCTCCTTAGTGCCGATCGGACCAAAACCGGAAGAGACATCGCAAACTCGAAGTGACACTGAAACACAGTTGAAAACTCTTAATGCCTTATAGGCAGCATGAGGGATTACACAAAAGCCCATGGCTTTCTCCGACTCACAACATGAGGACTGCTTGTAATTCTTGGCTGGTATAAATAAGGTTTGGGAACTCTGACTTTTCAACCTTAAAGTAGGTATTTAATAGTTACACCTGTTTATGCTGTACATCTTATCATGGTGCCAGACTTTCTTGGCATGCATGGACAAAATTGTAACTCACTGGTTGGCTGGCTGACCGAGTCAAGAAGAGGCCATCAGTCAAAGTCCAGGGGAAGTCTTTGTCTCCTCACATGTACAGAACCAACCATTGTCTTTGCATTTAGGTTAGGGGGTCTTTCCTTAATGTCAAGTTGAATTTGTCTTGTTTGGCCTTTAGTAAAAGCATGCACACATACACATGCACAACTCAAGCCATGCGTCACATGCCTGAATAAAGAGACATTCACGCACAAGCCGTGGGTGAAGCAGAGGGTGAGGCCTCTCAGCTCAGACAACACCTGGATCCAGACAGCAGGCATTATTAGGTCTGATGTGGCCTCGGGCATCTCAACTCTGCATTCTCAATAGACCTGCTCCACTACTTGCTGTGTTTCCACAGCACTGGGGTCAGACAGACTGTCCAGGCTCAGCTGCCAAGGCCGTACCTTAGATGAATTTTAAAGAGAGAGTTTTTATTGCACTGCTCTTGCAGTGCTCTGTGGAGCTGTATGAATTCTATCTGCTCACATCCTCCCCACACCAAGAGGGTATCTCAGACATTTATGTTTCACAAACTAAAATATAACATCATTGAATTTTGTTTCAAATGTAGAATGAATGGTTATTTTCAGACCGTTTTACTTCATTAATAAGAAGGGATTCTTGTGCAACCGCTAAGATGATTTCTGCTGTAATAACTTTTTTACACATCTGTTTCTATAACAGGGTGACACGGGGGTGAAGCAGGTCGCAGGTTTGATCCACGGGTCAGTCAAGGCCTTTCTGTGTGAAGTTTGCTTGTTCTTCCCGTGTATGCATGGATTCTCTCCTGCACTCCAGCCTCCTCCCACAGACCAAAAACATGCTCATTAGGCTGACTGGTGACTCCAAATTGCAAGGTATGTGTGTGAGAGTAAATGATTGTCCGTCCCTCTATATGGCCCTGCAATTGGCTGGCGACTGATTCTGGGTGTACCCTACCTTTTACCCAACGTCAGCTGGGCGGCCTTTAACCTGCCACAGTCTGTGCCTTGTCAAGTGCTCAGCTTGGTCCTCCTCTGTAGTTCCCCCTGTCAGAGGTGCGCAAAAAGACCATCGCGGACAAGATTGAAGCTTCATCTGCAAAACTGAGAGAATTTTAGGTGAAAACAAGCCATTTAAAGAAAGCAGGGAATTCACAACTTACTTACTACACATTTGCAACAAACTGCTTTTCACTAGTATGCCTCTCTGTTGACCATATTTCAGGTATTTAGTTGAAAGGCTATCATAAAATCCCATGCTTTTGGCCCTGGGAACCAGAGGTGCCAAACTGCTAACTCATCTCCGATTTTCTGTACTCTCTACTGCACCACTAGAGAGTATGTACATGGCGTCACAGGATTAGTGATTGAGATGCCTGGCATTGTGTGGCAAAAAGCACAGATTGATAACGGCAATCAGTGAGAATTAAGTTATCAAATAAATAAATTCAGCTGTAAAGTTTCAGTTTTTTTGTTATTATTTGATGGTGTTTACTGTGGGCAGTGTAGATCCTCAGCTGATGCTGTCGGAAAATCTGGCACTCCAATGTCACGTTTTTAACTAAGATGAAGCCATGATGTTACAGCAGCAAGTATCATGTGATTAAGTGTACACACATAATAATGAATATGAACTCCACTTCTTTCCCTCTTGTGGTTCTTACATTAAAGGGATCCTCTCAATATCAGCAAATCAGTTATAAATTAAAACACTGATATCTTGGATGATGAGACACTGAAGATTGTGTGTTTATGCTTGTAGCTGATATAAAACCCAGCTAAGTCCAATGACAACGGCTGGCTTGACTGAATACTTTTAAGAATTACTTAAGTCTGTAAGGTGATGAACAGCATGCCTCACAGCAAGAGGGTTGCTGGTTCGAACCCTTGGTCAGTCAGGGCCTTTCTGAGTTTGCATGTGCTCCTCTTGTATGTGTGGGTTAGTGCTTCAAAAGACGCCATCTAACGGGTGAAACTCATTTACAATGGAATAGTGTCATTACAAAGAAAATCAAAAGATGAACAGCAAAGAACTGTTGCACAAACAAATATAAAATGAAAAATAAATAGAGCGAGATGGTTTAGGACCTCTGTAATGAGTACACACACGCACAGGGCCACATAAAGAGACAGACAACCATTCATGCTCACAGGTACCTAAGGGCAATTTAGAGTCACCAATCAACCTAATGAGCGTTTTTGGTCTGTGGGAGGAAGCCGGAGTGCCCATAGAGAACCCACGCATGCACAGGAAGAACATGTTAATACAGACAGGAAGAGTCGTTGGACAGTTTCTATCTTTTCTGTAACATATTCTACTGCTGTGGACACACACCAGCTGGTTTAAGGTAAATATGGCTCTCTGTTTGCCATTGTCTGTCTTTCTTGGCTGAGAAACATTGAAAAATAGGAGACATGCCTACTCTCGAGATCTTTCTCGAGAAGTGTGATAGGCGTTGCTCGCACTTGCAGTCTAGATGCTCAGACTTAATAACTTGCACGCTGAGACTGAAAACAGGCACTCAACGCTGCCATCACACAAGTAAAATGCTTCCAGTGTGAAAAGGGCCTTCAGTGTTCAGCCAACTGAAATCCCTAATTAAGTGGATTAAAACATTGTAGTTTGCTGATTGTTTGGGCTTAAAAAAAAAATACAGAAATACAGAACGTGGTCTCCGACAAAGTTTGTGATCTACAACTCTCAAGAATTTCTTTTCATATTCTTTCATATTTTGTTATTCTCTATCTTAACTTGCGCCTGAATAAAGTTACAGTGTCCAAATATCATATATTTTGTTCTACTCAAATTTAAGGACAATTTGGTTATGTTGAACAAGTTTTCTATCCTGTTTCTACTGGATCCAGAAGCTTAAGGTTTTGCCCAGACCAAAACAGGATGGTATTGTAACCCAGTTCACAAATCATAAAACTTTTGAATTTAAAATGATTTTATTTTGTAAATATCTTCTCAATTTTAAAAAATATTATTTTTTATAAATACCAGTATTATTGTAATTATATGCTTATTTTTCGATGCACTCAATTAAAAAATACTTTGAATTCAAGCCATTCCAAGATCCCGCGTGATTTCACAATCATGTTTATTCATCTTTTGATCACGCAGCATCTTGGCTACTGAGCTGGATGTCAACAAACCATTTCAATCATTTCAATCATTTCAATCATTTCAATCATTTTAATCATTTTAATCGTTTCATTTGAATTGGCCAGGTCAAAGCTTTTTTTTTTACGAAATTACCTAATTGATTTGGTCCTTTAACTAAAAATTTTTTGGTTTTGAATGTTTGAAAAATATTCTGTTTCCAATCAATCAATCAATCAATCAATCGCTCTTTATTTGTAAAACGCATTTCATAACAAGTGTTATCTCAAGCCACTTTACAATAGAGCAGGCTGAAGACATACTCTTCATTTTATAGACACATATATATGAATATATTTGTATATAGATATGAACATACATATATATTAATCCAGAGATGTATCACTCATGGATGCCCAGATCATAAATCTGTACTCACCACATTTGTCTCTGCTAAATATAGACACAATAAATCAATCCATCAATCTTTATTTGTGAAGCGCCACATTTGTGCTGGTTGAATATAAATTTATCAGAAGTTAGCCCCTTTATATGTGGGATCTCATTTTTAAAGGGTCCTCATGTCTCCATGGCTGTAAAGATAGTTACTATGGATGTATAATTAATACAACCATGGACAGAGAGATCAATCTAATATAAAAATTAATGTCTATAATGAATATAATCTGGAGAGGAATAATGTTGATTAATATAGCAGCATCTAGCTGAATTTCCATTAAATAGGGTTCAACTCATCTTAAAATATGAATTTATGTTAAATGATTTCATTTCTGTGGATGGTTGATGCAGGATGAAGCACTTGGAGTCAAGCAGGTCCACAGCAGGTCTTCCAAGATTATGTGTGAGATGTTTTATTTAATTTTGTCAATGCAGGCATTTTGGTAAGATCAATTTCAGTGTCCTGATTTTTATTAAATATTGTTGTCAGTTGTTTTTATTTCCTCTTTCTGAGTTTAGTTTCTTCTGATTAAGAATTTAATCATTTTGTTTGCTGCAGGTTTATGTTAAGTGGTTAACATTTAAGTAAACGTGCTACAGTATCATCGGGTTTTTACCTCTAATTCCTGATCATTTTGATAGCAATAAAAGATTTATTATTGCTAACTTGTCTATTTTTTATCATCATCAGCCCTCCTTCATGAGCTACAAGAAGAATTTTGATCAGATTTACAGGCTAAGCTATTACAAGTGCCCACACTTAGTCTTACTTAATTGACCTCAGTGCTTCTCCCTGCAGGAAACGCAGCCAATCAAATGAGTCAGTGATGCAGTCACCTCTAAACTTAAGCACTCTTCCCTCTTCACCATCAGGCTCAGAGCTGCATGAATTCCATTACAGTATCCCACCCCCCATCACTTCCTCCGCATGGTTTTGATAATGATATGAGCTGAAGAGTTAATGAGCTTATTAATTACCTATGGAGGAGACAAACCAGTTCCCAGAGCGACCCCTCTTCCCTTCCTCCCCCTCTTCCAGCAGAGCTGGTTCTACCACATTGTGTTTACATGAGCCATCATTTTCCAGCCGTCCTCCAGGTCAGCGGAGGATCAGCTACAGGCACACTTGCCACAGGAAGTCTCATAAGTACCTCTATAATGAGAATAATTAGAATAATACAAGGTCAAGCAGGACAATGCAGAGAAACAGAGACAGAATGAGAACAGAATAAATGAGAAACTTGATGTAATCCTCCTGGAGACTGGAGGGATCACAGCTTTGAACCACATTTCTAATTACCTCTGTAAGAAACTGCACCTTCTGAGACACTCCACGAGCCAAACGCACACGGACACACAAACTGACAGGAGGCACACAGAGCGGGACAAGTCTTCAACCTGTCAGGACATCTCTGGAAACAGTGTCAGACCACATAGGTTTACTTGATGTGACTAGATGTCTGCCACTCTCAACCTCACACAAAGCCTTGCGCTGTGCAACAACAGGGTTTCGCCTCCAAGTTTTAACATGGACGTCTGTGGTGATGCAGGCACGCTGGGGCAGAGGTGCCTTATCACAGCGAGAACAGAAGGAGAAAGCCAAAAGCACAGTGAGAGAAGTGAAGCGTTGTCTCAGGGTGTGCAGCACTCGCAGCCAGAGGTCAGGAGAGGTCAGCTCACAGGAGTAGCCTACAGTCCGAATAATGAGCCGAACAAAAAATTGGACTTTATTTTTCAGATGAAGACCTTCTCCGAATGCTAACAGAATGTGGAGGACTAACTTTTTCACACCAAACCAACTTATTTACTTATTGTAGTGACTTTCAAGTGGGGTTGTATGAGGCAGAACTGCCAGCATAGAAGCTAGGGCAATACTTTGCTGCGGATGGTCCTACTGACACTGTGGACTTAAAGAACTTAGGGTGGACACAAGCCATGAAAACCTAAGGAAACGGTACAGTCAACTATGGAAAGCTGTTTGGGCATGAAATTGATATCAGTGATATCAACCACAGCTCTACTAGTACTCAAATTTGGAGTACATGTACTCAATTTTGGTCAACTAGTGCACGAGTAGACTTTCCTAGTGAAGCAAAAAGTGTCACTAGTACTACTAGCAGACTGTTTTGCATCTACTAGTGCCACTAGTAAATTTAAAAAACGTTCAATGGTACTACTAGTTAGCCTTAAATGCTAATAAGGGGCAGGAAAAAGCAAATTCAGGCTTCCCATTGGCTTTCTAAAATATAACAACCAATCAGGGTGCTGGATTTGGCTATAATCGCTCCTACTTCATTTGCATTAGGTCTTCTAGTAATACTAGTTAATCTTTTTGCATTACTAGTGCTACTGGTAGACTTAAAACAGTCTAGTTTTACTTCTACTAGTAAAATATTTTGAGTTCACTGGTAGTACTAGCAGTAGCTGTAAACAGAGTTTTTTTTTTTTACTAGTAAAGGTTTCTGGTCCCCTATCCCTGGGTAGACCTTACTAGTCACACAAAATCCCCTACTAGTAGAAAATTTTGTGTTACTAGTAGTTCTAGTAGACTAAAACAAGTTACTAGTAAAAACTCAAAGCTTTACTAGTAGTAAAGTGCTTGCTAGTAGGTAAATAAGCACCTTTTGTTTGTGCATGCACCCTGCGGTTTAGATTAATATGTATTTCTTTCAAAAACTACAAAAAGTGCTAATTTTAGTCTAAAATTCATAATGTAACATAGACCGTTAAAAAAATTGTGTCTCAAGCAAACAGGACTGTTTAGAGTTGCTGAAGAGTTTGCTGACTGTAGGCAGAAGCAGGCTAGCACTTCCCATTGATCCCAGTGTTTGAGCTAAGCTAATTAGCGGTGGGTGAGATCTGCCTTCTCTTCCTTGTTACTGCACACACAGTCAAAATAATATTGTCTCTATCTGCTTGTCATGGACATGGGAGTGAGGCAAGAAACAAAAACAAACAAAAGGTTGGCATATCTATTTGGCAGACTGAGCAGAGTATCAAAGAGCAATTTGAAGGTTGGTGACCAACTAGAACAATGTGTAGGAGAATAATTAAAAAACTTTTTTTTACATGAATTTTGTAAATTAATTTGCTACAGGGCGAAATACACAGCCATTTGCTCCAACCTAAAATAGTGCCAAACACAGAGACTTCCTGGGAAGAAAAATCAAGCACTCTAAAATGTTTTGCCCAATGGTACATTCGATCCAATGTAGTATTGATGCTTGTTTTTACATAAAACTCACACAATTACTCAAAAAAACAATACACACCAATAGCAGTGTACCTTGCTGGTAGTCCAGGCTCAGTCTCTTAAAAGTGCAGCACTGCTAGAAGTCCTTTCAGTCACTTCAGTGACTATTGTCAAGTACCTTATACAGCTCAACTTGAAAAATACTGAAATGCCCCTTTAAGAGAAGAGAAAAGTGTCCAAGAATCCTTATTCTATACCACATTTCTGATGCATCTGTGTTTTGAAGCTCTGGGTCAGTGCACATGATGATTGACGTGTATGTCTCATTCATACTTCAAGGTAGCCAGTCCAAACTCTCCTATTATTGCCACACAGAGAAGTCCACTTGTTTTTCTTGTTCCTCTTTTCTGCACACAAGAGCCTCACTCTCAGGGCTTTTGTTGAAGCCATGATTGACACTCCTTGACCAGCCTTTCCAACAGCATATGACCTTGCACACAGACACTCAGGAAGCACACAATAACATGAAAACAGCCCAAGGCGATTGGTAGGAATCACTCAGTGGTGGCAACCATGACAGCACATGAATTTTATAGAATTGTCTGGCATGGATCAATCATAAAAGACTAAAAAGTATGATGCAGTCTGATCGGGCTATTAGTGAGCACTATGTCACACTCAGATAGAAGATAAAAAAAATACTGGGCGTGGGTATATTCAAAAGAGATCTAACCTTGTTTTAAGCTGCAGGCAACAAAGAGACAGACTAACATTTCAGACAGAATAGTTGAGTTTGTCGGGCAGTCGTGGTGATGACAAATACATGAAATACAAGAGAGACTTTCAGATTCTGCTCAAGTCTTCATCCTTGGATTTCTTTCCAACAACTGATGGCTAAATTTGGGCAGATTCTGTCCTGACTGAATTTCAGAGTTGTTAAAAAAACTCTAAAAAAAATCAACATATCTGACTCAAACATTTCAATTTTGCCTTTGTTGGCCTTCTGAATGGTTTCCTGGTCCACCAATCAGAATCCCTTCTCTTGGCAGCCATTGCTGAGGTACTCTGGTTAGACAAACTCCAGTCTTTTCATTGAATTGCAATGAAATTACAATTACAACCTTACTTTTGTTTCTTTATGCCATTAAACAGTATGCTTGGGGACTGCTTTTCTGACTTCTCAGAGAATCCCAGTGAGTCAAATTAGGTTATAACAGGTGTCATGAGTTTGAAGTTTCTTGTTCCTGTTTAAAATGTATGTCCATAACAATGATATTTTTGTAAGTTTTTGAAGGATTTCTAGATTTATGTTTACTCGTTTTCATGACAGGTGGTCTTTTGTTAAACTCTGTAAATATTTAAAATAATATTTTCTGCAGTTTTTTCTGCTTTAAAAAAGAACAACACAGAAGTGCCTGAAATAAATTTGAAGATAATTTTCTCCTTTCACTATTATTACTGACTGAGTGCGTACTAAAACTGCATAAAATGCAATTAAAATAAATCAACTTTCTAATTCAAGATAAGCATTAAAGAGGGAGAACAATCCTCAGCTCATGATGGAATAAACAGAAGGAGGTAGATATAGAGTTTAAATAATCTAGCTATTTATGAAGTTTGATGTCATACCCATTAAGCACCTATTTTTTTATTTAAAAAAAACAAACAAAACAAGCATTGACTTTTGTCATTTCCCTGTTCTTACAGTTGACACTTTACTTTAAGGCAGATGTTGAATCACCTCCATCTTTACTCTGTTGCACAACAACCCAGATTTCCCATCTGGGATATCAGAATCATTTCCAGGCCTGGAGAAATAAAGGAGTATCTAATATGCAAGACTTGCTTGAAGGATTCATCTTGAAGTCTTTTAATCAGGACAGTGAAACATACAAAATTCAAAAGCAGGATTTCTTTTTCCTGGCTTTACAAGTAAGAGATTTTATTGCAAAAGACAGTCATAGAGTTGAATGTCCAAATATTTCAAACTGAGAAGAACTTTTCCTAATAAAGTCTGGCACTTCCATTTGCTCTTTCTATAATATGATGCCATAAACACTCCTATCTAGAAGACTTGAGAAAAAGCACCTCATATTAATGCTGTGATACTTATGATAGTTGAAATGTATGTAGATTGGAGCTTTGCAAGATGGATCAGTCTGTTTACAGAAACTGAATCAGGCAGATCCAGCTGCACTGCAAGGTTATGTAAGAGGTGGGGTTTGTGTAAAAATCAATGTGGGCCCTAAATCAACAGATTCTGTTTGCTTTTTGTTTTAATTATCCCTTTTGTTTAATGTGGAAGATTTTGATCTGTTAGAGTTTGAAGTTGTGGCTCTGGACTTAACCCTTAAATGCCTGAAAACACAAAATTATAGCCAGGAAATTATATTTTTTTGAAGATGAAATGTTTATTTCACTTTCTGCTGAAATCCTAAAAAAACAAAATTTCCATAAAATGTAACATATATTTTTTGTATCTCATTTGATACATAAGGTGTTTTTGGCAACTGCATTATCCAGTTTAGGATGTTTTTTTCATCATTTATCTGATTGTATTCATATGATTTTTTAGTAATTTGTTGATCATATTGATTAGATAGAGGTATCATAAAAGTATGTATCAAATATGATACAACAGGCGTTAAAGGGTTCAGTCTTTTATTCGAGACTTAAAAGAAATTGGTGTGTGAGTTGTCATAAGATATGAATGATGAAAATTGATTCCGTCTCTCAATTTGCCATCCCTGTCAATGCATAATGATGCTGGATGGTCTGCAAGAAGGTCCTCTGGATGAATGAGTCCAAGTTTTCAACTCTGAGGGTCAGATCCAACTGTACCCCTTGGCCCTCCCACTTCATTCATCTTACCCCTTTGTCTACCCCCTCCCCTTGGCCTTCTGTTTTGAGGGCCAAGGGGAAGGGGTGAAAACATGCCCCTAAGAACTGAGATGCCACTCGAGCAAAGGATTGAATATCTGATAACAACACGAGTATCGTTCTATGAAAATCAATAATTGTGCTTAATTACTTACATTTATGCCATTCCTTCAGTCTCCGCTCTGCCATCTTGTCAGAGGGCATGATTTATCACGGGTAATTTCTCATACACCCTCCTTTCAAGTGAGGTCCTGGTTTGTCTTCGTTTCAAGGGCTGTGTAGCCCTTCCCCTTAACCTTACAGAGAATTGGTATACCCCTTCACTAGACATGAATGCACAAAACCAAGGGCTAAGGGGTACAGTTGGGATTGACCCATATTGTGTTTATGTCCACAGAAAAGCTGAAGAACATTTTGATGCCTGATGCACCAACAGAAAAAAAGGTGCAGACTCCATCACGATTTTGGGGTCCATTTGTGGAAACAGTGTGGGCAAATTAGTGAAGTTCAATGACATCATGAAAACAACCTCTACCACAACATCTTAGGGCATTATGAATCTTTTCTGGACTGAATTTGAGTGGCCATGGGTTCAAAATAGACAATGACCCCAAGCATCCTTCAAATCTAGCGTATCTGGAGTCTGGAACTGATGGACTGGCCAAGTCAAAGTCTGGATTTGAATCCCATTGATCAAATATGGGATTTAGCAGACGCAAAGATTAATTGCGCAAACGTGTCATCTAAAGCAAGTTTGTGGGGACAGCTAGGAACTATTTGAGCTCAATAACAAAAGTACGGTGGCTGATGAGGGTTAACAGCCTACAACTACTTGATGCAGTTCGATAGAGGAAAACACCTGCAATAGCGGAGCCGCAGCAAAACCAAGTACAACAACAGAAGAGCTCCAGGCCTGCAGAGGGGTCTGGAGCAGAGAGAGACAGACGAGAAAGCCTGTGGTCAAGCCAGCCGCTCCTGAATTTGAAGTGTTCATGTATTTGGACCTTTACGGTAATGCTACTTGCAGAGTGACAGGGGGATGACAAGCAGGCTGAGCAACATTATCAAGTTCCTGTTTTCCTTTTACCATCAAAAATGTGAAATATAGGAGTCTTGCCTTAATGTTGGCTCCAAGATGACTTTTTTTCAGCATGACGGAACAGAATGTGTAATAATACTGTGTCAGATACAAGTTGATGATGCATGTTGTGTTTATTTTGAGCCTTTAGGGCAGATATTAAAATAAAATAAGATAATTTTCTTCCATTTATACCTGATCAAACAGACATTATTGTAAAGAGCCTCCTGGACAATGTGTGCAAGCAGTATGGACTACTTTTACGGTGTTCATTTTGAGTAAGTAATATTTTTGTGTACTATAAAAAGTGATTACTCAAATAGTTAACAGTATTATTATGCATTATGTTCATTCATGTAGCAAAAAGAGGGGTCTTAGAGCTAACGTTAATGCAAAACACATGTATTTCACACTTTTGGCGGTTAAAAAGCAAACAGGAACATGATAATGTAGCTCAGGCTGCCTGTCATTAACCATAAAGCTTCAAATACATGAGCACTTCGAATTTAGGAGCAGCTGGCTTGACTGCAGTCTCTCTCATCTGTCTCTCTCACATTCTCTCCCTGCCACAGCGCCCCCTGCAGGCCTGGAACACTTGTTGTACTTGGTTAATCTGTGTTTCTGCTCTTGCACGTGTTTTCCTCTTATTGAACTGCCTTGAGCCGCTGTAGTCTGTTTGTCCTCGTCGGCCACCGTACAAAGGAGACTGTTGATAGGGGCATAAAAGCAATGCTGCAAGACTGCAAGCTGTTAACAAAGTAGGGCATACAATATATGAATTTTTGGTGTTTTATGTGTAAAAAAGGACCATTTACATGTTTCAGTTTGTTATTAACCAACAAAACACGTTTATGAGAGATTTCTAAAATATTTGTTTTCTCTAATTATTATGATTGGTGGCCTGTTACACTTGTTAATTCTGTATATATATATATATAAAACGTCCCTCTAAAACAATAAAATGTCAAATATGCTTACATTTTATAGAGGATATCCATGGTACAGTGTTTTGGAAGCTTTTTGGCCTTAGAAGCCATTATTCTCAGCCATTCAAGTCCTGACTTCACTTTTGTCCACCAGTTGATTATCTGAACTATTTGCTGCTGAAATATTTTCCTTTCAGCATTTTGACCTTGAGTGCGGCAGCCTTCTGTCAACAGTAAGAATGAAGCCCAGTGACTCCTCGTCTTCCCTGAATCGATCCATTTGGGGCCTCTGGCACTGATGTGGAGTTTGCTGCTTGGAAGAAAAAAAAAATCAGTGCAAATACAGAACAGATAGCGGGCCAATCCAATCTCCAAGAACAACACAGAAGTGCTGAACTGCTGTTTTATACCCCCTTCATAAAGCAAACAATAATATGTGCAGCTTGATAGATTACAGGAGAGAGGTCACCTCGTGCTCCGGCTTGGCCACTGCAGCTTTATTATATAGTTTTTCTGTTTCTGTGCGTCTACGTCTCTGCTTTCTCGTCCTTATTTGCATATTTTGTATGAAATAAAGCTGCAATAAAAGTGACACCGGCAGAAGGCTGTATGAATGGTCTTTCTTAAAACTAATAACGTCAAAAGCTGGTAGAAATAGTGGGTGTGGGTGTGTGCTTGTGGTCGGTGTGGCCGCATTACTTTGCTACACATCATCAGTGAAGTGAAAGACAGCATTCTGGCATCTTTTACACTCCAATACACCGGAGAATAAATTCACCCATAGGACCACCCTTTCTCCACACACAGGAGCACCGAGCACACGCACACACAGCCTTAAAAAAAGCATAAATAGCAGGCGTGAGGAAGTTGCTGAGAATGGAAAAAGCCGTTTAAGCTGTTGATCCTGTTTGCTGCTCTAAAATTCTTCACAGAATCTTCCATTTCAATCTTTTCCACTGAGGGATGAGTGTGTGGCTAAGAGTGCTGTGAGAGACTAAGTCTTATCTATTTCAGGGCAGAGTAGCAATTTCTAAAGCTCAGCACTCTCAGGTGCTTCATCTCGTGGGTCTTCTGCCAGTGAGGTTTAACCCTCATAGGACTGGGGCCACTGGATCAGAAAATCCCAGGAGAAAGGGCTGTATGGAGAGACAGTATTTATGGATGCTTATGTAATACCAGTGTGTAATTGTGAGGGGATTGTTGCTTTTGTAAGATCTTTGTGGGACGTTGTTTCCATCATGCCCACATGTCTACGGGTATTTTTCAGAACAAAGCTTTTTATGTGTGTTGGTCTTGTGTACATTAAGGATGGAACGATGTATGACCCTGCCTCAAGGGAAGCAGCATAAATGAGATGCAGGCTTTTAATGGATACGCCAACTCTTTTTTTTTGTTTTTGTTTTCGAGCCTTGCCTCACTCCTGAGTCCGTGACAAGCAGACAGACACCATTCTTTCAACTGTGCGTGCAGTAACAAGGAAGAGACGGGTAGAGCTCGCCCACTGCTACTTAGCCTAGCTCAAACACTGGAAGTCAATGGGAAGTGTTAGCCTGCCTCAGCCTAGAGTCATCAGATAAACCCTTCAGAAACTACAAATGGTCCTCAGTGCTTGTTGTGACTCCATTTTTTTACCATGTTATGTTACATTATCTATTTTTAGACTAAGATTAGCGCTTAATGTAATTTTAGAAAGAAATACATACGAAACTATACTGCAGGGCTAATGCATAAACCACTGCGGAAATGCTTGTAAGTAGTTCAGCAAAACAAAGCATGTGGGGTTTGCGCATGTGCCTTATAATAATAATAATAATACATTTTATTTGGGGGCGCCTATCAAGTCACCCAAGGTCACCTTACAGGTTTATTAACCTTTCTGCTATTATTTGTTGATTCTTTAGCAAGATTACGCAAAAACTACTGGACAGATTTTGCTGAAATTTTCAGGAGATGTTGGTAATGGCCAAAACTTCAAAATGATTCAATTTTGGTGGTGATCCAGATAACTGCATGAGTGAACCATCGTTTTTGCTCAATAACTGTCATGAACAATGGCAAAGCAACCCAAAGAGGCAGATGAGGCAGGTCCAGTGAGCAAAAATCAAGGTTTTTATTTACAGTCTGGGTTCGGTACACTAGGCAGGTTCTCAAACAGGCAGAGGTCGGCAACAGAGGTGGTAGTCAGACAAACAAGGTTTGGTACACGAAGATCAATTGAACAGGCGAAGGGATCCAAAAAAGGGCAGAGGCAAAAAGCTAGGTCGATGAACAAAGGAGGTCAAGATCAGACTGTGACTTAAGATAACGCCTAGAGAGTGACTTTAACAGAACAAACAATCCGGCAACAAGACAGGGGAAGACACGAGGGTTAAATACAAGCGGTAATTGGGGTAATGACAGACAGCTGGGGAGGGACAATCAGGGAGCGGGTGTGACAAGCCGGAACAGGAAGTAAAGCCTGGGGAGACAAGAAAACAAAGTGAGTTTCAAAATAAAACAGGAAGCACACAGACAAACATAAAACAAGAACACAAGCAAGGTGACTTGACAACAAAGCACCGGATCATGACAGTACCCCCCCCTCAAGGGCCGACTCCTGACGGCCCAGGCTGTTGAGGATGGGAGGCATGAAAGTCTGATATTAACGTGGGGTCCATGATAAAACGTGAAGGGATCCAGGATCTCTCCTCTGGTCCATATCCCTCCCAATCCACCAGGTATTGCAGGCCCCGTCCCCTACGACGCGCAGCCAGCAGCTTTTTAACCGTGTAGACGGGGTCCCCATCGATGACCTGGGCGGGAGGAGGGGGTCTGGCCGGAGGGCAAAACACACTGTCCTTGGCAGGCTTAATTTCACTGACGTGAAAGGCAGGGTGAACTCTCATGGACCTAGGTAGCTTGAGACGTAATGTGACTGGATTGATAATCTTAGATATAGGAAAAGGGCCCACGAACCTGGGAGCGAGCTTCTTTGATTCCACTCGAAGTGGGAGGTGAAGCGTGGAGAGCCAGACCTTTTGGTTGACTTTATAGGTGGGAGCGGGCGATCGTCTGGAGTCAGCCGCTTTCTTGTAAACCTGCGACTGACGTAGGAGTTGTTTCCTCGCTCGCTCCCAGGCTCTCTTACTCCTTCTTACTAGGGCCAGGGCTGAAGGGACTGGGGAGTCCTGTTCTGAGGAGGGGAAAAGGACAGGTTGGTAACCATGGGCAACATGATATGGAGACATACCAGTAGCAGAAGAGGGCAGGGAGTTATGGGCCATTTCGACCCATATCAGCTTGGCTGACCAGGTATCCGGATCTTGGGAGGCCAAACAACGGAGACCAGTCTCAAGGTCTTGGTTAAGACGCTCCGACTGACCATTAGATTGCGGGTGGAATCCAGAAGATAGGCTGACAGTAGCCCCCAGCAGCCCACAGAACTCCTTCCAGAACCTTGAGATGAACTGAGGGCCCCGGTCCGAGACTACGTCCTCCGGAAAACCATGGATCCTAAAAACATGCTGAAACATGGCCTCTGCCGTTTCTCTAGCTGAGGGTAGTTTGGGCAGAGGGATAAAGTGCACCATTTTTGAAAAGCGGTCCACAACCATGAGTATGGTGGTGTTACCTGAGGAAACTGGGAGCCCCGTGACAAAGTCCATGGATATGTGAGTCCAAGGTCGCTTGGGAACAGGAAGAGGCTGGAGGTGTCCCATGGGCTTCTGATGGGAGGACTTGTTAGTAGCACAGACAGTACAGGCAGCAATGTAATTAGCGACATCGGCCCTCGAGCCAATGTCTCCATTCCTCTAAGGCCATTTTAACAGCTAATAGTTCTCTATCGCCTATGTCATAATTTTGTTCTGGCTTGGTTAATTTCTTGGAGAAAAAGGCGCATGGATGAAGTTTGCCATCTGAGGAACTGATCTGAGATAACACTGCCCCCACCCCCACATCTGAGGCGTCGACCTCCACCACAAACTGCTTATCTGTCTCAGGGAGACAAAGAATAGGGGAAGACGTGAATCTTTTCTTGAGCTTCAGGAAAGCCTGATTACACTGGGGGGACCAAAAGAAAGATTTCTGGGGAGAAGTGAGCTCATGGAGAGGAGCAGCAATAGTACTATAATTCCTAATGAACTTCCTATAAAAATTCGCAAAACCAAGGAATCTCTGAATATCCTTTCTGCTAGTAGGGGTGGGCCAATCTGTGACTGCCTGAATCTTCTCGGGATCCATCTTGATTTCTCCCTCAGAAATTACAAATCCCAGAAACGACACAGAGGACTTGTGAAACTCACACTTTTCAGCTTTCACGTATAGTTGGTGATCCAGCAACCTCTGGAGCACCTGCCTGACGTGAGTGCGGTGAGTATCCTCATCGGGAGAGAAAATCAGGATGTCATCTAGGTAAACAAACACAAACACATTCAGCATGTCACGGAGAACATCATTCACTAGATTTTGAAAAACCGCGGGGGCGTTAGTGAGACCAAAAGGCATGACTAAATACTCATAGTGTCCACTAGGGGTGTTGAATGCTGTTTTCCACTCATCCCCCTCTCTAATGCGGACGAGATGGTATGCATTACGGAGATCAAGCTTAGTGAAAACCTTGGAGCCCTCCAGGAGCTCGAATGCCGATGAGATGAGAGGTAAAGGATACCTATTCTTAACTGTGATGCCATTAATGCCATGGTAATCAATGCAAGGCCTGAGAGACTTATCTTTTTTCTCCACGAAGAAGAAACCAGCTCCGGCAGGAGAGGAGGAGGGCCTGATGATGCCAGCAGAGAGAGACTCCTCAATGTATTTGTCCATGGCCTGCCGTTCCGGAGCTGACAGAGAATAGAGCCTTCCTCTAGGGGGTGTAGTACCTGGCAAAAGATCTATGGGGCAGTCATATGGTCTATGAGGAGGTAAACTCGTAGCTCTAGTCTTGTTAAATACTTCAGCTAAATCTCGATAGCAGTCAGGGATATTTGTCAAATCTATGTCTTGGTTGATTTGTCCTTTCCTATAAGACTTAAAACATGATTTCTGACACTGTGATCCCTATGCTAAGACTTGTCCCGAGGTCCAGTCTAGTTGAGGGTTGTGTCGTTCAAGCCAAGGGTGCCCGAGGATGAGGTCATGAGTCATAGTGTCAAGGATGTGAAAACTTAAATGTTCAGAATGAGAGTCAGGAAACGATATCTTAACTGACTGAGTACGGTGCGTGATTCTACCTAGTCCCGATCCATCCACTGCTTTCACCTGGAGCACCAAGGGCAGTCGGAATATTCTGAGTTTTAATCTCCTGACAAGAGAAGGGTGCACGAGGTTAGCGTCAGAGCCTGAGTCAATGAATGCATGAACATTAAGACTGACGGAGTCAGAGCTGAGCGTCAAAAGAGGTTCAAACTGAGCAGGGTCATTTAAGGTTATGCTATGACTCACCCTTACTAGTCGTGGTGTAGGTCTGTGGGCACCCTTGACATGACAATCAGCTACGGCGTGTCCTAGCAGTCCACAGTAAAAACACCGTCCATCCCTCAGCCGGCGGAGTCTCTCCTCGGGGGTGAGGCGCGTGCGCCCCAGCTGCATGGGCTCCTCGACGGGAGGTGATGGTGGCGCTGATGGAGCTGTGGTGATTCTCTCGCGGATGGAGCAAACTGAAGCGTGGTTATCCCGATGACGCGGAGGGGAGATGCGGAGGCGGGGTCATCCTCTCTCTCTTTCTCGGTCGGCGAGTCGATGATCCACCCGGATAGTGAGGGCGATAAGCGAATCCAAGTCTTCGGGAATGTCTAGCGGTATTAATGCATCTTTAACCGGAGGTGACAATCCCTTAAAAAAGGCGTCGGCGAGGGCTGCATTGTTCCAACCACAGTCTACGGCTAGAGTACGGAAGTTTATGGCATAATCAGTGACCCCCCATTTCCTTGTCTTAGCCCCTGCAGCGCGCGCGCTGCTTCCCTGCCTGAAGCGGAGTGCTGGAATACCTGGGTGAGTGCTTGTGAGAAAGCGGAGAGGGAAACACACACACTGGACCGGCGGCTCCACTCTGCTGTGGCCCAACTTTCTGCTCTGCCCGTGAGATGGGAGATAAGGTAAGCCACCTTGGATCTTTCTGTGGGGAAAGCGGATGCTTGCATCTTGAAGTGAAGTTCACATTGTGTCAGGAAGGGTCTAACATCCCCGGAGTCACCGGAGAATTTCTCTGGTCTGGAGAGTTGAAGGCATGGCGTGGCTAGAGTGGCACCAGCTGCGTCTGACGAGGGATCGGGATGAATCCCTTGGGAGGGGCTGAAGTCAGGAGGTGAGAGGGCAGGAGCGATCTCTGGCTCCCTCTGGAGGGTTGAGGAGAGAGAGCTGAGCTGGATCTGGAGTTCAGCCAACATGGATTCTTGGCGATCATGGAGTTCTTTTGTGTGAACACACAGGGCTGCCATTTGTTCTTCTTGGTGCGCCAATCTCTTCCCCAAGGCTCGTAACGCTGCACGAACAGGGTCCTCATCGGCGGGTTGCATAGCTCTGGCCGGATTGTTCTGTCATGAACAATGGCAAAGCAACCCAAAGAGGCAGATGAGGCAGGTCCAGTGAGCAAAAATCAAGGTTTTTATTTACAGTCTGGGTTCGGTACACTAGGCAGGTTCTCAAACAGGCAGAGGTCGGCAACAGAGGTGGTAGTCAGACAAACAAGGTTTGGTACACGAAGATCAATTGAACAGGCGAAGGGATCCAAAAAAGGGCAGAGGCAAAAAGCTAGGTCGATGAACAAAGGAGGTCAAGATCAGACTGTGACTTAAGATAACGCCTAGAGAGTGACTTTAACAGTACAAACAATCCGGCAACAAGACAGGGGAAGACACGAGGGTTAAATACAAGCGGTAATTGGGGTAATGACAGACAGCTGGGGAGGGACAATCAGGGAGCGGGTGTGACAAGCCGGAACAGGAAGTAAAGCCTGGGGAGACAAGAAAACAAAGTGAGTTTCAAAATAAAACAGGAAGCACACAGACAAACATAAAACAAGAACACAAGCAAGGTGACTTGACAACAAAGCACCGGATCATGACAATAACTGTCTAACTAATAATGATATCATCAAGATTCTGAGTGCTAGGTGTGGGTTTTCAGGGTCAAGGAATCATATTATGATGGTAACTTTATCATGGAACAATTGCTTATAGATGTAACAGCAATATGTGAGCTACCTTGGTTGAGATTTGTGCTCTCAGAGTGCTTTCTATTTTTATAAGTATTTCTTTCAAAATTAAAAAAAGTGCTAATCTTAGTCTAAAAATAGATAAAGTAACATAACGCAGGAAAGAAAGAGTCACAACAGGCACACAGGACCATTTAGAGTTGCTGAAGAGTTTATCTGATGACTGTAGGCAGAGGCAAGCTAACACTACCCATTGACTCCCTGTGTTTGAGCTAAGCTGATTAGTGGTGAGCAAGCTCTGCCCATCTCTTCCTTGTTACTGCACGCACAGTCAAAAGAATGGTGTCTATCTGCTTGTCATGGACTCAGGAGTGAAGCTAGACATGAAAAAAAAAATTGGGGTAACCCTTTAAGTATTTGAGAGGGTTGACCGTAGCCTTGTACAACAAATCTGCCTACCACACACATGAGCCTCCTTTGTTTTCATACAGACAACCAGCTGCAAGGACATTATAGTAAAAGAGAGAAAACTTTAGAGGGGTCAAAGATTGTGACCTCTCTAAAATTCAACCCTGTTGAACAATTCAGCACTAACATGCTGTTAGCACAGATGAGATGCTGCATAATATTTGACTTGTTAAGCATTAGCCTCAACTTTTGCAGATGGGTTTGTGTTGATCAGTATTTCAGTGGTCCTTGTTGCTGTGCCCGTAATGCCGGAGCACAGAGACTTTTTGCTTTGCTTGCTGCTGTGTTCCTTGGGTAACTGCAAAGAAGAAGGTCTTTTTTGAGCGCATCAGCATACCCCCAGTAATCATCAAAAATCAATATACAGATGCAGCCCCTTCAATCATCCCCACTTTCCCTGACAGGGCCTTGGCAGGTCCCTGACAGATCTCTAACGGGGCCTGCCCTCCTGACAGTCATAGATTGTAAACCAGGCAATGTTTAGGTGAATTTGTGGTGTAATGTTTTCTCTTGTTGATTTGGCAGATGATATAATAACTAAGGAGAAGGTTGAGGCTCTGCAATCTTGTGAGGAGACACCCTACAAATGCTTGAATAGATTTGTTTTCCACCTCAGAGAAGTAGGGGGGCTTTCAGTGGCTGGAAGTTGGCTGGTAACTGGCTGGGAGGGGAAAATTGAAGCAGCTGGTTTTAATGAACCTAGACCTCAGCGTCTTGAGCTGGAGCTGGCAGGTTTTGGTTCATGTATCCAGTGTGAAACGACTATTAAAGTGTGAAAGTAATGAACTCTGGTAATGCAACGATAAAGACTACGGCCAAAATGATGCACTTATGTCACTGAGAATTGTAATGCTTTTGATAAAATGTAGTGATATGTCATTCAGAAGCATTTTAAAGACCTTAAAACTTTAAAGTTATTTTCTATTAATTGTGAATTTAAACCAGAAAAGATTCTCCAGCAGTCAAACCTTTCACATTTCCCCGTTTTTCTATTCTGTTTTATCTCGGCTCATGTTCTTTTGTTAAACAAGTGTCCTACAAAACCACGTCAGGGAAAACAGGGAATTGTTTGGAAAGAGCACACACTGAGGAAAAAAATAAAAACCCCTCCCCGCATTAAAAAAGGCAAGTATAAAAATAAACATGAAGCTGTCATTTGTAATATCTGAACATTTGATGGCTTATGGTTTGTATGTCAGTTCCAAGAAGTTGGATTTCTTTCAAAATGAAAGCCGTTTTCCTTCTTCTCCTTTTGAAGTCTGCCACCCCACTGAGGGGAATGATGTTGGAAAGAGCAAAGCAACAAGAAAAGGTTCAGGGGAGAGAGACGGGGGGGGGGGAATGAGTGAGAGAGAACAAAAAAAGAAACATATCTGGTTCATGAGAGAAGCTTTGAGGAGTTTTGCTCATTTTAGTTGAACCAGCTCATGTTCAGATAAGAAGTTGTTCCCTATACTGCTGGGAGATGCTCTGAATTAGGAGGAGAACAAGTTGGAAAAGACATAAAAAAGTATGGAGGGTCCTTTGTGAAAATTCCAATTTAACCGGAGAAAGGGTACCAAGGCCCTGACAGATTCAGGGCACAGTGTGTCGCTCGAGTGTGTGTGCATGTGTGTGTGCATTTCTTCCTTTTATTTGTACCGCAAAATAGGACATTGTAAAACCGGTCTTACTCAGCTAATCTTGTGTAATTCTCTCAAAGGGAAGAAACCTAGCACTGGAGTCTTATTTAAAACGCATGCAAACAGACAAAAATGGAATTAAAGATACAAGCAACGCAAGCAGGATCGAGCTACCTCCCACATCCTTCAGTTCGATGGGGAGAGCAGTCATGCATATCTATCCATTATCTATACCACTTATCCCTTTTGGGGTCATGGGGGTTGGAGCCTAACCCAGCTGACATTGGGCGAGAGGCAGGGTATTCCCTGAACTGGTCGCCAGCCAATCACAGGGCCACAATGAGAGACAGACAACAATTCATGCTCACACTCACCTAAGAGCAATTTAGAGTCACCAATCAACCTAATAAGCATGTTTTTGGTCTGTGGGAGGAAGACAGAGTGCCTGGAGAGAACCCACTCATGCACTGGGAGAACATACAAACCCCACACAGGA
Organism: Cetoscarus ocellatus; assembly: GCA_037902135.1. Taxonomy (NCBI): domain Eukaryota; kingdom Metazoa; phylum Chordata; class Actinopteri; order Labriformes; family Labridae; genus Cetoscarus; species Cetoscarus ocellatus. The sequence goes on along the minus strand of JBAMNC010000098.1, from coordinate 443,829 downwards.
AGACCCTCACCGACACAGGTTTCAAACCAGCAACCTTCTTGCTGTGAGCCATGTGCACTACCTGCAGTGCCACTGTGCTGCCCCCACATGCACATGTAATACACACCTAGTTAAGCTGCGATTTTATTGAAATCCTTTGTTTTAATGAATTAAATTCAATTAAAATATCAAGGTTCAATTCAAAAAAGAAAATAAGGTTTTAAGGGGAAAATAGTTCAAGTAAATAAACTTAGGTTTGACTCATGAAGCTCAAAATGAATATGTGAAATCAGGACAGAGACAGAAATGAGTTCAGAATATAAATTATATTATAACTCATTTGTAGTTTTCAACAAAAGAAATACAAAAACCATAAATAAGTCCTTAAAGGGATAGTTCAGTATTTTTGAAGTGGGGTTGTATGAGCTCCATATGAAATGGAGAGGAATCCTCAGTGGAAGCTGGAGGTCAAAAAAGAGTCAGAGATGCACAATGGTGCGAGTGTATGAACTGCAACTCAATGCCCACGGAGCCCGAGTGCTACTGCTGCCACTAGTGGAACTTGGTTACAGGCCGACTTCAGGATCTGTCAGAGTCAGAGGTCTGAATCACTCATTAAACAGATTTTCCTGCTCTTCTGAATCCTGGAGTTTTGCGGACATTCTTCAATTTCCCAAAGATTAACTGGAAAAAACGTGCCAAACCTGAAGGACCTAATGACAGTTTATCCTCAAAGTAAATAACAATGATCTGTCAGAGACAAACAAGCAGAGGAGAGGAGGCTGTTTACCATAACATTTCAGACTACTTGTGTGTGTGTCTTTTTCTCACACACACACACAACCATCACTGTTGTGTATTAGCATTGTGCGGCTCGTGGTAGCGTTGCACGGAGGAATACGTGACGTGAGTCGGTTAGTTCCAGATCAACTTAATTTTTCCGAAAAGTTAATGCACTCAAAAAAATTTCTAGGTAGCGTACTCTTAAACTGTGGTATTATTTTTTGATGGGAGTTCTTGTAGGTGGAGAAAATGCTCTTTGTACTTGGTATAATACTTCCCTGTTTGCGGCTAGTTCTGCGTAACAGACTCTTACAGACAGTGGCTTACTGAGGGAGAGGAGAGAACGTTCTACTGCATCTAAGGTACTTAGTGGCCATATGGAGCTCATACAACCCCACTTTAAATAAACTGAACTATCCCTTTAAAAGTAAATCGGGGAAGAGTCTTTTTCTTCTTTGGAGGGAAAAAAGTGATCAGGTCACTGGGGTGAGTGATGTAGGAAGTGGATCTCTCATACTAGGGCGGGGGAGGAAAACCAAAAGTCCATGTTGCTAGCTCGCCTTTGCCTTTGTCTTCAATCTTCCTATTATTGTTACTGGGGAAAAAAATACCATATTAAAGAGGTCAAACTCAATTGATCAGTCCTTTACAAATCTAAAACAAATCATGTGCCTCGTTTACCGCAGGCACAGTAAACAATATAAATAGACCTAAACAGAACAAATACAAAAATACAGCTCTCCTTTGAGATGAGTAAATTGTCTCAGGTAGTGTGGGCTCTCTCAGAATGTCTCTCCTTGCTGTGTCTGAGGCTTCACCCGCAAAGAAGTGAAGAGCAAGTGCCCTCGTGAACCAGATGTTTTAATGGTGGGTGTGTAGGCTGTCTAATCAATGAAGAGTGGGTGAGTTTTTAGAGATCGTAATAGGAATTTAAATAATCAATATAATTCAAAAATGAATTAACCTGAAATAATTGAAATAAATTCTGGTCTATGGAGGTTCACGAGGGCCACTCAGACACAGCGGAGGACCACAATTAAACAAAACAATCAAATAACATGGGTTACACACACAACACAAGTAAATCTGTGAACATTTTCAAGGTGCGCTGCATGTGAGGACACAAACATGGATATTTCACATTGGCTTTAACCAGCTCTCAAAATACAGATTAGAGTAGCTATCAGTACCACATAACAGCAGTTGCACTCACATTGTAGTGGCATTAAAAACAGTTTTTATTCTACTTTATTTATTTTATTGTTATTTTCATTTTTCACAGGCAAACAATAGGTATCAAACACAAGGAGCACATTATAGTATCAGGTTCTCTCTGCCTCTGGCTGAATTATTGTCCCAGCCTTTAAAGTCTTTAAATTTTGTTCTCAAATTACACTCATTAACACAGATCACTTTTTATATTTTACAATGTCAATCTGTGATCAGACAGGTAATCATTTTTATGTTCATCTCATTCACCTAAACACCTCTGGATTGAATGGTTTCCTTATGTTGAGTGTAAAATTCAGTCACTTTATTTATTTAGACTGAGATTTTTCATAGGAAAGTAGGTGAGGGCTTCATTTGCACAAAATACAGATGGAGCCATTTTACTCAATTTCCTTGGCAGAGTCTTGGCTGGTCCATGACAGGAAAGTGCTTGGACCTGCCCATAATGGTTGTAAGTAGATCTCAATCTAAACATGTAACCCTTACCGCCTACATTTTATAGGATATATGAATGAAAGTATTGGTTAGCATGGAAAATGCCACTTTTTTCAGAAATTTAGAGCAAAAACAAACAAAAAATAACCCTTATTTAGACTCTCAGTGACTGGAAGTTGTCTGGTAACTGGATGGAACTTGGCTTGCATTTGACTGGAAGGGGAAAATTGAAGCAACGGCATACAGGCATAGACTGGTTTATCAGTCCATTTGTAATCAATCAATTGAACTTTATTTGTTTAGCACTTTTCATACAAAATCTTGAAGCGACAAGTGCTTTACATAAAAAAGAAATAAAAAATAAAAAGTCAAAATCTGAATACAATGAAAATACAAGACCCCACTCACCCTCGTGAAAACAGAATTAGAGGACTGAGGAAACACTATCTCAAATAAAAAATGATGAAACATGGGAGATAAGACTAAGCTGATAAAAACATGATAAGAAATAAGATAATAGTACAATAAGACAAATGAATAACTAACTAACTAACTAACCCAATATAATTAAATTAGAAATAATAATATGGTAAAATGAGATAGAGATGGTGGTCCACTAGTTTGGTCAAACTGATAATATTTTAATATTCAAGAGAATTCACCAAGGACAGCAGTGCCTTGCATGGTGGTGCTATAAATGGTTCCTTTGTTCCAAAAGGATCTTGACCCATCCTCACCTTTTATTCATACCACTATGGCTGATATAATTTCCACAGGCATTCAAAGAAATTCAAACATCTGAAGGCTGTCTGAAGGTTACCTTTCCCTCCCTCCCTTTCCTTTTGTCAGTGGGACGCTGTCTCTCCTCTTCTTTTCTCACCGTTTTTCTTTCTCTGCACAAAAGGACAGATTACTCAAAGATGAGCCTGAAATGAGATGATATATAATCAGACAGAGGAGGAACATCTCATACATCTCCGAGGGGTGGATGTAAACACACTCCCTCTGCTTTTAAAAACAGTTCAAGGGACAGCAAACTCGACAGAAATGCCTGTAATAAAAACATAACTATAAATGCCTATGCCTCAAAATAATAACCGCTGACAAATTGAATTGCATACTTTTCATGCCCCCTGTGTCATTGAGTGTTTTGTGAGGCAGTTAAAATAGCTGGAAATTGTTTACCAAGGCAGCGGATGGCCTGTGCAGTCAGCAAAAAAGGTGACAGGTCATGAATTCTGTTTTCCACAGGGAGGAAAGAAAGATGAAAAAGACTTCAGAGGGGGTGAATGATAGAAGAGCCATGGTGGGCTCAAAGCCTGATGCCGCCAAAACACACCTGTGCACTTGTGTGTGTTAAAGGAGGGCGTCTTTTCAGTTTGAACAGCACTGCTTGAGCGGGAATGCATCACAGCGGTGCCTGACTCACAGAAATTGAAGAGGGGGGCATACCGAACAAACTCCTGTTGGGTCCATGTGAAGCACTGTAGCCTGTGTCGGCCATGGGGGACACTTGTAGCATGTTAAATTGTCCTGTATAAGTGTTAATTTATTAGATATTAATGGACATTCATTTAAGGAATTAATATTCATTTAAAAACATTCATCTAATAAGAAGAAAAAGGATCAGTTCCCTCATGTTCATGATGCCAATGAAACCATAATGAGTTCAGCATTGTTCAACATTTAGTAAAGTTATACAGCAGCAGAAAAAAGTTACTGTTATGAGGCAGGAAATCTTAAGTAGAACCAGACTCATGTTGATCAGCCATTCTCCACAGAGACAAAGGAAGAAAATGGACCAATTCCCTCATGTTAGTGATGCCAATCAAACCATAATGAGTTCAGCAATTTTAAACATTTAGTAAAAGTTTCAGCAGCAGGAAAAAGCTACTGTTAAAAAGGCAGGAAATCTTAAGTAGAACTAGACTCTTGTTGGTCAGCCATCCACTGCGGAGGCAAAGAAAGAAGAAGCATCCATTTCCTCATGTTGATGATGCCAAAACGTGACCCGACTATCTGAAAATTACAGCGGAGGTCAAGACTTATAAGACCAGGCAAATCAATTATCATCCAGCTATGATCTGCATAGGCAAACTGTAGCCTCACTTTCCTGTTTGGACTACATTATTCTCTTCCTTCTTGAACTCAAACTGCTTCTAATTTTTGTTGGTTTTTTTGTACTTTAAGGTGAAATGTTTTGTTATTCTGTGGTGTAATGACAATAAAGGCTTTCTGCTCTATTTTGTTCTATTATTAGCTGACAGGAGTGGCACCAGGCAGGTGACATCTGTCAGATCATTCAGCAGTTTCTGAAACGCTTAGGGTTTGTCCACACATAGGCAGGTATTTTAAAAATTGAGGCTTATTTGACATATCCTTTCCACTTCTTAGTGCTGTTATTACCTTGTTATGTTCCTGATATGCAACTTTTTTTTTTTTTTTTTGCAGTGGCTAGACTAAAGCTGTTTTCCTTTCAGAGGGGCTGGTGTTCCTGCTCGGCTTGAGTCTATGTAAACTGGTGATAGCAGGCGTGTTGAGCATGTGCTAAAAAGTCAAAATTACAAAAATAAAACGCCAACATTATAAAAGATGAAGGTCATACTCATGATTAAATAAGTCATAATTCTGATATAAAGTAAATAAACAACAATTTGACTCAAAAAGGAAACATTATGAAAAAGTCTAATAATGTAGCAGAAAAATCAAAGTTATGAAATGAAATGTCTCCATCTTGAAATAAAGTCATAATTGTGATATAAAAAGTCAAACTTATGCGACAAAAGGTCATAATTATGACATAAAATGTCATAATAATGTCATAATAATGAATGAATGATCAACATTTAAAAAAATAAATTACATTATGAAATAAAACAAAAAATATGAGATAAAAATTCAAAATTACCTAAAAAGTCAAAATTATTAAAGGAAAACTCTAAATTGCAATAAAATGTCATGAAATAAAAGGTCAAAATTATGAGGAAAAAGCCAAAATTATGAAATCAAAAGGCCATAAAAATAAGACAAAAAGTAAATATTATGGAATTATATGTTAACATTATAACAAAAAAGTCACAGTAATGATATAAAAAGTCAAAATTAAGAAATTAAAATGACAAATTTGTAAAATTTAATTTAAATCAGGAAAAAAGTCACAATTATCTGAAATGAAGTTGTTATAAGGGGAAAAAAAAGTCAGATTTAAAAGGAAATGTCTTCAAAATTATGGGACACTGAGTCACAATTATGAGAAAAAAAAGTCCTAATTATTTGTTTAAAAAAGTCATAATTACGAGATTAGATGTCATTTTTAAAATAAAAGCATTAATTCTTAGATTTAAAAAAAGTCATAATATTGAAATAAAAAGTAAAAATTATGAGATGAAGTGATTGACTTGAAAAAAAAATTCAAAATTATGGGACACTGTCACAATTTTGAGATAAAATGTCATAGTTCTGAAACAAAAAGCTGCAGTTGTGAGAATAAAGTCAACTTGTAGGATACAAGAATTAAAATACTGATTTATACCTCATTTTTACTACTTTTATTTTTATAATGTATTAAGAATCTTGATCTTTTTTAAGCACTCGGTTTTCTCTATTTTGGCAAATATGGCCCTGCATAGGTTTCTGCATGAAGACATTTATTCCCTTTTTTACTTTATTACACTTAATCTGTTTGTCTCATTGAGAGCCTGCTCTAATTTGGCCCTCTGAAAGAAGGAACAACATTAATGTGGCCCTCACGGTCTCCAGATTTGTCCCAAAACTGGTTATGTTTTTAGAGACAACTCCCCACATTTGTTTTCACCTCCTAAAACTGGTTTACAGGATGAGACAAGACAATCCACAGCCACACAGATGTATTTGAAAGTCAAATGAAGCCATCTCTGTGTTTGTCTGGCTCTCTGTGAAGTCATGTTGCTGTAAAACCCCGACCATCTGCTCTGATCAACAGTCTGAAGCAAAAACCCGTGAATTAAGAGATAGATTGAAATGTAAAGAACGTTGACCCCTCCATATTTTACTTTCAGAAAAATCGATATAAAGCAGAATCATTCAACTTAAAAGAGGAAGAGTTTGTTGGAGCAGGGAGACCAGTTTCTTTTATTTAAAGAGGAAAGCGAAGACTGCACATTAAAGCTGCCGCTGATTTTATTTCTCACATTTCATCTTTATCAGACCGTCAAGGAAAGAAACAATTCTGACCAGTTTTAAAACACCAGTGTGATTTTTAGCACGGCCTCCAGCTTGTTTAGTCAGTGAGTGATCATGGCAGTGAAGGAGCTGGGAGATTTCCAGTCTGGCTCAAAATTTTCCAATTAAATTAGAAACAATTATTCTGTTTGGATGTGAAATCTGGAGACCAGGACTACAACAAATGGGACAAAACAATGTTGACTGAACCAACACACCAGATGGACCATTCAATATATCTCACTATAGTCCATCTGGAAAAGAGCCCATAGAAAGTGTTTGGGAATGGGCAGAGCCTTTCAGAAGCAAATAACAATAATAAGAAGCGGTATAGCTAGCAGATGAATGGATATTTGCCCTGTCACGCTACTAATAAAAAGCTGTGATGTCTGCTGTTTTGATTTCACAGTGGTTTTACTGGCTTTACTACCTTTAAGGTGGGATGAGGTGGCTCAGGAATCTTATCAGGATGCCTCCTGGATGCCTTCCTATTGAGGTGTTCAGGGCACAACCCACCAGTAGGAGACCTTGGGGAAGACCTAGCACATGTTGGAGGGTCAGCTGGCCTGGGAACATCTTGGGACAAGGGTCGGCAACCCATGGCTCTGGTGCCACATGTGGCTCTTTTGTCCCTCGCCAGTGGCTCTCTGGACTTAAAGGATAAAGCAACTCTAATTTATTGATGTTGTTCATGCATATTTTTTTTGTGTTTTTACTCTTATTTCTTCGTTTTTTATATCTTATCAACTTTAACGTGAGCCTCCCATGACCTCTGCGTGACCTGCAGCAGAGGGAGAGCAGGACGCATCACTGATGCATCTTTAGCTGTGGGCTCACCTGTGATGACATTTTATGCAGCTTAACCAGCCGATGATTTGCAACTGTGCAACTGTGACCTGGTAATTGAAGTGGGTGGATTTTTTTAAACAAAGATTTTAGGGGGGTGTTTTTTTTTATTACCATGTCTGCAGTGATGTGATAGCTCTCAGTCTCTCTCCTGACTACTACAAGTTACTGTGCTACATGTTCGTTGACATATTTTTAAAAGACATCAAGATTGACATGAAACTAAAAATTAATTAATTATTTAAGTGGGATAAGCTTCAAAAACACTGATGAGGTTTCAAAAAGCACCTCAAAGATCACAAGACTACCTCATTACTATTATGGAATTGTGCATTAAAAAGCGATTAGAATGAAGAATTGATTTAGTTCAAAAATGTCAGGGGAAGACCCTCTGACCTCCATCCCACCTGATGATGTCAAATAAATATTTATGATTCCCCCACTGCAATATAGCATAATCCTGTGGAAACGAACTGAGTAACAACAATGACAATAACAACAATGATGACACAGGCTAATATTAATTGAATAATCTTTGTTGACGAACCCGATAATCAAAGTAAACATACCATTGTTGCCATTTTAGTTCTACATTAATTATTGCAAATATGATATGACTATAATGCCAAGTTAAAGCAACAAACTAACATTACCCATCATAGGTGGTGAAGCAGTTTGTTTATAGATCTGATATTATTATAATGATGTAGAGTCGACAGGTGCTGCTGTCTTCATTTAAGGTTCAAATGGGTTTTGTGGCTTCAGACAGATTTTTTTGATGGGCAAAAATGGCTCTTTTAATTGGAAAGCCTGCAGACCCCTGCCCTTGGAAGAGCTGGACAAAGTGGCTGGGAAGAGGGAAGTCTGGACTTCTCTGCTTAGGCTGCCTCCCCACAACCCGAACACGGTTAAGCGGAAGAAGGCGGACGGCCCTCGATGAAAAAAGTCTGGACACCCCTGCTACAGGGTTGAAGCAGCCCCTCTCCTCGACCACATGCCCTATCAAAATTTGTTCAGGGGTCTAAATCCTGTCCTGATCCACTTTGGGTTTGCATATATTAGATCAAGTCTGTTCTTTAATGGTAAATATTAAACTCTGAGCAGCCAGACTCTCCTCAGGTGTGGACTGATTAAAGGAATGCATTATTTATGAGGACTTCAGTAGTCTGGGCAGTGGTACATACCAGACAGTCTGTGAGGTTTAAGCAAATGTAAAACTTTACAATGCAAACAAGTTATCACAAGTATTCCAGTTTGACATTCAGCTATAAAAGGAGCAATATTTCTGACACAAGATAATATTTGAAAAATATAACCTGGCATTCTTCTTTGGCAAATATCCTCTTGCCAGTCTGTCAAACACACCAAAACAATGAGGTTTAACATGATCAGTCTTTCATGCTTGATTCACTTTTTCTATTTATGGCCGTTAGATCAGTTTCTAATGTTCATATAAACATGAAAAACATGTCACACATCTCAACTCTAAGAGAATAGAAGTTACAGATATGAGGCATAATTAAGACTTTTCTTGTTTAACTTTTGCAACACCAGGACATTTTTTTTCTTCTGCAGACAGCTGAAATTTTTGGCATAGTAATGCATGTAAGGGAGGCACGGTGGCTCAGCAGGTAGTCTACCTACCTCACAACAAGGAGGTCAGCAGTTCGATCCTTGGGTCAGGCAGGGCCTTTCTGTATGGAGTTTGCATGTTGTTCCCTGTGCGTGCTTGGGTTCTCTCCAGGCACCCCAGCTTCCTCCCAAAGACCAAAAACATTCTCTTCATGTTAACTAATAACTCCAAATTGCCCTTAGGTGTGAGGGTGAATGGTTGTCTGTCTCTGTGTCCTGCTTCTTGCCCAAAGTCAACTGGGATAGGCTCCAGTCTGCCAGCAACCCACAAAGGGATAAATGAAATAGATAATGGATGGACGCAGTTTGTCTGCTTTCAGTTTTATAATAGACATTTTGTTTGAGTGCCATTGATTTCACTTGATGCTGCTTTGTCCAATAAATTCTATTATGATGAAGTTTTCTATGATTGTTAAGCATGTGGATCAAATAACAGGCTGGTGTACAGATTCAAGCTTTTCTTTTCACTCAATTGATTAATTCTACCAAACATTGATGATATTTTTTTTAAATCTTATTTTATAAAAATGATTTATTGTGAAATTTGTCTACTTTTGCATATTTCTGGGCTGGTGGCCCCAAGGTGACAATTCCAGTCCACAATGTTAAGTGATGAAGAGTAATGACTGCTTTCAGGAGTTGTTAAGATTATGTGCTGCTGTAGCATCAATAAATGAGAAAGAATTGATAAAAAAAAAAGACTGATCTAAATATCAGATTTAGTATTTCATCAAATTTTCAAATTAACCCTAATTATGTTTAATAATTACAGGGAGAAATGTTTATCCATTCTTCCATTTGAGTGACCAAATAACCACAAAAAGTTGTAACACAGTAATTTGCCAAATGTGTATTTGCAGCCCTGCACACAAGCACATGCGTCCATTTTCAATCAAGTTAAAGACATCTTTTTTTTTCTAGGGCAACCTGGACTTTCAGAGTATTAATGCTGAAATGAAGTCGGATTAATGTTTTAGAAGACGTATGACTGTAGAGATTAAAGAAAACACAATATTTACAATTTAAATGTTGCAGAACTTTATACAAATCCCATACAGATCAACAATCAACAACATGGTTCGCTTAAGCCTCGTCTATACAGAGAAAAAAATAAGTGTGTGGACAAACTCACAACAAAAACTATTCACATATTTACACTTATTTTCCCAGACTTCTTTGTGTTCTGTTGAGTTATTTGTGCCACTCTTGGATGCATTTTCTGTCTCAGTTGTTACCAGAGATTGAAGACTGAGTTCTCTCTAGGCTTTCCACTAAACTCATGCTTATTAGGTTGAGTGGTTACTTCAAATTGGTTTTAGGTTTGAGTGCCAGCGTGAATGGTTGTCTGCCTCTCCATGTGGCCCTGCGATTGACTGGCCACTTGTTCAGGCTGTACCTATCCTCTCGCTCAATGCCAGCTGGGATAGGCTCCAGCCCCTGCGACCCTGAAAGAGATATGCAGTTATAGATAATTGATGGATGGATGTTTTTCAAAAAGGGAACGTGATAAAAGAAATGCCTCATCAAACAACAAATGTATTACTGTGGATCCACAAATACAACATTTTTGAAAAACAAAAAAACCCTGAAATTTGAAACATTGTTGAATGGGATATATTTGACCTGAATCCCCAAAAGATTGACAAAAAGAGTGAGCTACATTTAGTTGGAAGAGTGACCATCTACCCTCTTTTGGCAGGTGGATTTGTGAGGTCATGCACTTTCATAAATAATAGAAAGGAATAGAAAATATAAGGTACATGCTACAGGGGACAACCAGAAAGTTTGATGCAGTTTAACAACCTTTTATCACTCCAACTATTGACATATGAGGTGGATATTGCTTTGTATACATACAGTGCTGATGTGTGAATGGGCATTTAATTATCATTATAACTATTATTATTATCATTATTTTCTTTCTCCTCCCTTCTGTAGAATTGTTTATTATTTCCTACGTGACTTGTTTATTTTAGGTTTTCTTTTCTCTTACTCCACATTTGTGTTTTTGTCCTTTTTTGCACCCTGTTCTTACAAGAACAAAAAAAAAACTAATAAAAAATACACTGAGGGAAAAAAGAGAGTGAGCTACAATATACAGTTGTCCCTATTAAGATATGGTTCCAGAGACATTCATAGTTAAACAACGCAAGTGATAAAAATTGGGGACAGTGGCGATCCAGTTGAGTTAGGAGCGTGAAAAAAGCCACTTTTCCAACACTGACTCCGGCTGTGAAAAAATATGCGATAGGCATTGTCTCCCTCTTGTGGTTTGGCAAAGAATAACAAGCCAGAAAGAGGAGCTACTAAAACCAGCAGAGGACGTAATTAAATTTGTCACATCTGCATAAAAACAGACACACACCCTCAGTTACAAACATTCAGACAAACACACTCCCTCACACAGATATGCTGATTCAGTAAGAGGATTTGAACATTTGGTGCTATCCTGAAGGCTAAACATGAAGTAAATCATTACAGCGTTCTGGGGATTTTGAGCAAATTTGATCATGTTGCCATCACATTACATCAGCATATGTGTCTGCTGGCTGTAGGTACTTGTGATTCACTAAATGCAAATTTTCCTAAGATAAGTTTACCTCCGCATTTGCATTCAGGCAGGAGCTTTACTCATGTGTGCTGCTTGATTAACAAGTTGCTACATACAAGTATTAACTTTTCAAGGGTTTTCCCATCCTTGTTGGAGACAATCAATATATCTTTATTGACAGGCGGCTTGCCAGTCTTTTAAAGTAGCTGTAATCAAACTTCTTCTGAAAAACCTTCCCTTTATTCAGGCCCATTGGCTAACTACAGGCCTTTTTCAAAGATCCTTGAGAAAGTGGAAGGTAATCAGCTACATGACTTCCTTCAAAACAACAGCTTGTTTGAGGATTTTCAGTCAGGATTTAGAGCTCACCATAAAACAGAGACTGCTCTAGTAAAGCAACAAATGATACTCTCAGCTTCAGACAGTTGACTTCTCTCTGTACTTGTCTCTCCAGATCTCAGCACAGCTTTTGACATCACATTGTTGGAATGACTTGGGGTGACAGGTACTGCTTTAAATTGGTTCAATTCGTAATTATCTGATCAATACCAGTTGGCAAGCCTGAACAATAAGTCTTCGGTGTTCCTCAAGGCTCTGTGCAAGATCCAATTCTTTTCCCCTCATATATGCTTCCCCATGATGATGTCATGATGAAACACTCCATCAGTTTTCTGTTTACAGACACTGAATCAGGCAGATCCAGCTGCTGCGCATGATAGGCAGTTGTTAGGAGCTAGTAATCTAAAAATGCTGACCAGGCAACTGGTTGTGTTCCAAATGTTAGACAAAAATCAAGCTGGTCAGGGTGCTTTTTCTTTCGATGTGCCAACATTGGTTAACAGTTATCCTCAAGGGATAGGCAGGTATGTTCTGTGGAGGTATTTAAAGCAAGGCCAAAGACCCTCTTGTTTATTGCTACATATTAGCCTTATTGAGTTGTTTATCTCTTAGTCTGTGTTTAGTTGTTTTAAATGTATTGTTTTAATGGCCTATGTTCAGCACTTTAACTAAACTTACTGTAAAATAAAGTTATTATATTATTATTATTTTAAATCTCGATCAATTATGGACCTCTCAGGTGTCATACAGAACTAAATTAATGAAATGTTAAAGCAACGAAGAGCTACTCAACGTCATCTGCAGTGACTACCTCCCTATTCCATGATTATTACAGATACTTGATACAGGTACATTTGGGAGATCCATGTTGGGAGCATCCCAGCATTGTTTCAAGAAATGTTGCCGTCCACATGAAAACACTGAAAATTCTGTTGTACATATGCCAGGCCTGTAGGTGGTGCTGTAACGCTGCAGCAGACATACACCAAAACCAAAGAAGATATGGAGCATGTGCATAAATCATGAGAAATATCAACAAACAGTGGTGTGTGCCACTCTCCATGTCCTCCTGCTGCTTATGGTTGTTGTAGAGGAGCAGAAGATTTTGTTGTTAAAGCCAAAACAAGCTCAGTAGCTTCTGCAGCATGAACGCAACACTGTATTCTGCCGTTGTTTCCGTCGTTGTCAGGGTTTTCGCATTCAGTTTAAGGAGGAGATGGGGCTAAGACATCATTGTTTGTAAAGCTATCCTTATTTGTTGTCCACACGGACACACAAGGCTGGCATTTTCAGATGTATTCACTCTGAGGCGTTTTCAGGCGTATTCATGTGGATAAAACGCCTTTATGACAAAAGCTTGTGCAGATACGTCTGAGTTTGTCACTGTGTAGACCACCCTTTGGTAGTTTTGAGGGCAAACTGTACAATAGAACTGAAAAGACTGCAAAGCCTAAGACTTTCAGCAGGTTCTGCTAATGTCAAAGTGGAAAGGAGCCTCTTTCGTGGGATACCCCCTGGGAACAACAGGGGGTCCCAGACTACAGAAGCCCTCTCAACCCATTGTTCTTTGCTGCTCTTGTACAGTCATTGTCATTGAGGGCAAATCTTTCTCTGCCTTGATTAAGTTTACCAAGAGACTTCTCTCCACCTTTTAGTTTGACAGCAACCTTTCTTTGCAAATTTCAGCGCAAAGCAAGTTAATAAGCTTGAAGAACAGACAGTGATAATTCCTAGCCTGCGCATCCCTGAGCACATCCCAACAAAGCACTTCACTCTGACCTGACTACTTCTTGAAGGCCAAGCTACTACTTCCTGCTGGAAGAAGAACACTTTAGACCACTGTCTAAAGTGCTGCCACAAAAGTATGATGGCCTTGCCACCCTTGGATATAGCCCAAGTATAGGCAGTAAGGTGCTGCCACCCTGACTCATCTAACTCATCCTAAACAGAGGACTTCTTTTCCCTCATCAACTGTGGACATGAATGAATGAATGAATGCTTAATTGTTGAACATGCAAAAATAAACATGGGTAGTCACCATAAACAGACAAATGCACATACCAAAAACCAAAGAAAATAATCAAGGTAAACCACATCCTGCATGTGCAACAAGTCCACATGCTCCAAAAGGAGAAGGAAGAAGTCTAAACTTATTTAATCCTACCGCTTTTATTACAATGTCCTACTGTGATGCTTTTACGTTCTACATATTTAAAATATTTACAAGATTCAACCACTTATTTAGATGCCAATGTTCTTTATAATATATTGACTATAAAATGTTAGAAACTACTTAAACACAATTACAAACATAATGTTTTACCTACATATATATATATATATAAGGACTGGATATTTGAGTCAATTTAGCCTTTCTAATACCAAGAACCACTCTGGCTATTATCCTCTGAGCTCTGGCATCAACAAGACACTATGACCCAGAGAACTGCCATTCACTGGATATTGTCTTTTTCTGAACCGTAAACCCTAAAGATGGTTTACTGTAAAAACCTTAGTAGACTCACAGTAGTTTCTGAAATACTCAGACCAGCATTTGGCACTCACAGCACTGTCACTTAAATCTCCTTTTTTTTCTCCATTCTCATGCTCAGATTGACCCTTAGCAGGTCATCTTCACTACATCAACATGCCCAAATATACTGAGTTACTGCCATGCAATTGGTTCATTAGCTATTTGTTAACATGTCAAACAGGTGTACCGAAAAAAGTGGCCAGTGAGAGAATATATCAAACCAAATTTCCACTCTGTTACATATTATTATTACGTTATGATACACAGAAAACTATTATACTGAAACTAATAAACCTCTGACACATCTCACTCCAGCTGTTGACCAGCACTCTTCAAAATGTGCTCACAATACTTACTCTGAGTACATTTTGAATGAAGAACTTTTTACTCCAGTAGATCTATAAGGTGATAATTTTACTTCTACTTGAGTAAAATCTTACCAGAGTAATTATACTTTCACTGAAGTACAGTATTTGTGTACTTTTCCGCCTTGCTGGCTGTTATAAACCTCAAGGAGGCGTAAAACCACCAGCAGGAGTTCACGAGTCACTGACATTTAGTGAAACTCAAATATCAAATAAAAATTACATTGTTATGAAAATTACATTGCTGAAACTGTTTGAGTTGTCGTAAAGAAATGTGAAATGAAGAAAGACGCAGACTTCTCAAGTATGAGGGACTTTATTTACAAATTTTCAGAAGAAAAGTGTGAAACAACAGCTCTACACAACTTCTTAATTCAACCCATGACTAAACAAGATTTCAAGAATCAATCATTAATTCTTATTTACAAAACAAAACAGCAACATCCCTTGTACCTAAATCCTCAAAGAAATCAACACAAAATCCAGATTAAGTTACACCAGTTTATAAGACGCTCTGTTTTTATGGCTCCCCCAGAGGAACAAGAGGTTTGAGTCAGTTTGCTCTTCTGTGAGCTGCAATACTGTATCTGAGCTTCCAGCCTGCAGTGATAGTTGTGAAGTACAGACTCAAAGCCAGCAAGTCACTCTGCCCACCTCCTTTGATCACTTGTTACCTTCGAGTGAGGAGTCTTTTCAATCAAACCAGCAAGACACAAGGTTCATGTACTTCAACAGTACAACACAGTTTTCTTTAAATGAAGGGTTAGGACATATTGAGGGAGTGAAGATATTCAAATATTGGTTTATATTAAATATTGGTCTTTGTCATTTTGATCAATGGGAGTGCCTTCTCATCAACATCAGATCTTGTGTAAAGTGTGATGTTCATTGCAGCACAACCAAAATGATCTCACCTTTTTCTACTGGTACGTTGGTCCCACCTTTATTAATGACACAGTCAACGTTTTAGGTCAACAAATAAGTGTTTAGAATGCATCTTATTCTTGACACATGGATTAAAGCAAAAAAAAAACCTTTTGACTGAATTTTTTTTCAGGCCAAATCATATTCCCCCGTTCATTTATGTGCTGTGACATATTTTGACAGTGGTTACTTTTTTTTTGCCAAAAGTTTTCATGTAAAAAGGAGTATAATGTGTACATGCCCTTAGCCCAAGAGACCTTCTGTCTTCTAATACAGCATTTAAATAGTAAGAAGGTTTTAATCTAAACCATTTTAATACTCTAGACCATTATTAAAAGAAGAGGACGATGTTGAACAAATTTCTATTGTCAGTTTGCTCTTATGTAATTTCAATGTTTTCAGTCTATTCAATAAAACCGATTCTTTTAGCAAGGCTTGACTTTGTATTGTGGTCAGAAAAATAATCAACCATCTACATAACTTTTCATTACATGTTTTTATTTATCTGACAAACACCCAATGGCAACTTTACTTGAGCCTGTTATAACTTGACAGAAAAATACAGCAACAGCACCAGCACTAAGTTGTGCTCAAGTTGTATTCTGTATATAGACGCACATACGCACACTTTGTGGTTGCACACATGATTAGCTATAGATGCACATGCCTGGGTTGTTGTTTCACCAGGCAGAGATGATGTGTACTGGAGTGAACAAACGGCAGCTTTATGTCTCTCTGCCTGATGGCACCTTTTTGCCATTACTGCTATAAAGAATTTTTTGTGGCATACCACACACATACACACACCTGGCAGTTTCATCTTCTTTCACCATGAACCGATAAGCTTTCCATTGTCGCCCTTGTTACATGCCCTGTGTGTGTGCTGCTGTGCTGTTTCCTCCCTTTCTCTCTCTCTCCAGGTTCCTCTGCTTCAGTGAGTGTGTGTGGCAGGTGCTGCTAGTTGTCTTGATGAGCAGCAGTCTATATGTAGCAGGAGAGAGCTGTGGTCTCCCTCTCTTTCTACTCCTCTTCTCCCTGCATGTGCTTTGTGGAGCAGTGGTCACCTGCATGTGCTTTGGGGAGCCATCCAGACTGTGTGAACTGTGTAGGCCTCCAGTGGCAGTGGAGCCTGCAGTGATTTGAGTGTTTCTTTTTCTACTTTTAGTGTTTATTCCTGAAGATACCGTCGGCTTTTGGGCTTGTTTTAAGTTGTTGTTAAGTTCTTTTTGAATAAACATTCATCACTTTTTTCATAATTTGCATCAACAGTTATTTAACCTGGGTTTTTCAATTATTGTTACTACCGTCATCCCCTTTAACATCTTTGGTTCGTAACAGCCCTGTTTCAATGAGCCATGCCCATCTTCATTTATTTTTTACATCTTTGTCGACTGATTTTGTGTCAGAGCCTTCCTTCAAAATCAGCGTGTCCATGCCGGAATGCTAGCTAGCTGATGATTAGATTGGATAGCCTTAACGAAACAACCACAAAAACACGTGTAGCCTTTTATTATTTTCATTTTCCATCTCATTTTTCTCATTGACCGAAATCCGTCGTAGCGACGGAGAACTTTAATCCATGTTGACTTGAAAATAACTAATAGATTGCTGTTATGAGATGGACCGAGATGGGTCAAAATCTCTTTTATGATTAAACATAAACGCACTAAAAATAAATGAGAACAGTTTCCACTCAGAGGTCACTGATTATATGAATTCTTGTTTTATTTCTCCATGTTGTGCTGTTTAAATCAGTTATTCTTAATGTGTTTGTGATTTTGACAGACTGCTGCCTCAGTCTAGTCTCCCTCCATAAACAGTTTCTGCTGTCAGTGGTATGTTCTGGTGAAATAATCAGAAAATAAAATTTCTCAAATGTGTCACTGAGGTTTTACAAAGAGGGCTCTTAGCATTTAAAGCAGTGTTTTACAATGTGTGAATAGGGTGATGTGCTCATCATACAGGTGCATACACACCAAACGCGACTTGAGCATCCTCGGCGACCACTCTTCATGTAAAGTCAATGTATAGTGATAATGATGGGGCGGGGCTGACCCTCTGGCAACACGACGGCCGCGATCAAGGCGACCACATCGCTCGTCGCTCCAACGCCAAAGCTGAAAAAGTTGATCTATTCAGGCGATGTCGTGTGTGGCTGAGCGGCAACAGCCAATCTGCAGTGTGTGGGTGTGTGACCGTACCTGTGACAGACAGTTTTTATTCCGGCCTACAGAGTAACAATCCATGTCTGTGTGGGAAACATTAGTCAGTGAGTACATTAGTTCTGCCTAGACGGACCGCAGAGAACTCACAGACAATGCTGCTGCAGGGCCATCAGCTGTAGTGTTTTGTGGTTGGTAGGTGAGTGAAAGGATACAGTTGGAATAATGTTATCTTACCCATCCTATTATATGATATATGACCAAAATGAGGTATTTATGGACACGTGGTGCGACTTCAGTGGCAACGCGATTATGGTCACAAAGTTACGTTCGGTGTGAACGCAGCTTTAAGGGGCTTGATCCAGTTTCTCAGAGAACTCAGAGTTGGTCTCAGAGGATGTGATTGGCTGAAAAACAAAACAAAGACAAGAATGTTAGTTTTCATTGTAACATACCTATAGTATTTCACAAAAGTAATTCACCCCTCACATTTCTGCAAATAGTTAATTAGATCTTTTCATGGGACAACATTGAGGAAAGGACACTTTGATTCAATGTACAGTAGTGAGTGTCCAGCTTGTATAACAGTGTAGATTTACTGTCCCCTCAAAATAACTCAACACACAGTCATTAATGTCTGAACTGCTGGCAACAAAAGTGAGTACACCCCTATGTGAAAATGTCCAAATTGGACCAAAGGTGTCAATATTTTGTGTGGTCACCATTACTTTTTCAGCACTGCCTTAACCCTCTTGGACATGGAGTTCACCAGAGCTTCACATTTTGCCACTGGAATCCTTTTCCACACCCCCATGACAACATCATTGAGCTGTTGGATGTTAGAGACCTTGTGCTCCTCCACCTTTCTTCTGAGGACGCCCCACAGATGCTCAATAGGGTTCAGGTCAGGAGACATGCTTGGCCAGTCCATCACCTTTACCCTCAGCTTCTTTTAACAAGGCAGTGGTCGTCTTGGAGGAGTGTTTTGGGTCATGACAGGACAAGTCCCACTCAGAACAGGCCTCGCCATGGTCTACCAAAGAACTTGAGTGCACGTGCTCAGGATCATATCCAGAGGGTGTCTTTGGGAGATTGCTGCCAACATTGCTGCAGAGGTTGAAGGGGTGGGGGGGTCAGCCTGTCAGTGCTCAGACCATACGCAGCACACTGCATCAAATAGGTCTGCATGGCTGTCGTCCCAGAAGGAGGTCTCTTGTAAAGACGAATCACAATCAGAATCCACTTCAAAATCCTCCTGTAGACATTTAAGGCCATTCACACCTGTCTGATCTCCTCCGCATTGCCACCCCCTCTAGCTCCCTCAGGTCCTCCACCTCCCTCCACCTCTCTGTTCCCTCCCCCCGTCTCAGCACCATGGGGAGCAGGGCCTTTAGTCACTCTGCTCCCAAACTCTGGAACTCGCTCTCACCAGACCTCAGAAATCTCAACTCTCCACCTCACTTCAAATCTCAACTCAAAACACATCTGTTCCGAATTGCATATTCTCCATAACTTCTTTGTTCCATTTTAACTCTGTGTCACTTTTCTCTGTTGTTTTTATTTATTTTAATTGTGTTTTAATATTCTGTAAAGTGTCCTTGATTGCTCAGAAAGGCGCTTTTATATAAAATGCATTATTATTATTATTATCATTATTATTATTATTATAAGAAAGTCTGCAAACAGTTTACTAAAGACAAGCAGACTAAGGACATGTGTGGCGGCAACCAGGTGAGGAGTACAAAGACAAAGTTTATCTTGCCTACAGTGAAGCATGGTGGTGGGAGTGTTATGGTCTGGGGCTGCATGAGTGCTGCAGGCAGTGGGGAGCTACACTTCATTGAGGGAATCACGAATGCCAACATGTACTATGACATACTGAAGCAGAGCATTATCCCCTCCTTTTGGAAACTGGGCGGCAAGGCAGAATGATAATGACCCCAAAACACTCCTCCAAGACGACCACTGCCTTGTTAAAAGAAGCTGAGGGTAAAGGTGATGGACCAGCCAAGCATGTCTCCAGCCCTGAACCCTATTGAGCATCACAACTACGTCCAGAGCACAGGCAGACAAGTGCATGAGCACAAGGTTTAACCTGGAGTTTATCTGAAGTTGTACTTTTTCATTCATCACATTGGTAACAAAAATAGAGAGTCTGTGCAGTCAAGCTACACAGATGAATATGCAAGGATCTGGTCACCCTTTCAAAATAAAACACCCCTCTGTCTCTGTTATTTAAAAAAAAAGGTGAATGAAATTTGTTGTTTTTGTTTCTCTATGGCTCGGCACCGAACAATCGACAGCCTGGTGCCGGTCTGCAGCCCAGCGGTTGGGGATGTTTGCATTAGAGGGCTCCAGAGAACTCAGGCTGTATACAACTACCTGCTGTGTAGGTTTCAAACTACAAACAACGCCTAAATAATATTAATATTGGAATCAAGACTAATCATATACACTATAATAATCAAAAGTAGCATTAGATAAAATAAGGCGACTGATGATCCGAGGACAAACCGCATCATCAGCACTCTGTTTCTACAACCTTTTCCTCTGTTAAGGAACATCAGGTGTTATGACTAAATAAGTGACCATGCTAGCTGGAGACACTGAGCCCACTGGCTTGCAGTGGTGCAGGGAAGACATATTTTTACAGGCCAACATGGGCAGGCATCATCAATCAGACTATGATAAACAAAGATTGATAGAGTTCTCCGATTAATTATCGAAAAACTTCAAACAAATAGGACAAAGTTTTGTGTTTTTGTTTCTTACAGTTTTTTCTTTTGTAAATCAGGAATCCAACGATGGTGAGAGCAAGAATGACGACCACAACGGTGCCGAAGATCATGGGCTTGTGATCCACTGTTGAGCAGATATGTAAAATCAACACATTAAATAACTGTCCTGATTCATGTCACATTTTCATCACCATATGATAATGATAAAAATAATACAGATGATACTAATAACAGAGCAGAACAAAACACAAAACCATGATCCCAAAATCAAACACATTTCAATGTTTGATTTCATTTTTTCATTGTTTGCTTAGTTTACCTGAACACTGGTTTCTCTACAGTATGTTGATGTTAAGCACTAAGACAGCTTTTGACAAGCACCTTTTATTTTTATTTCTGCATAGTGATGTTTTATTTTTCTGTTTATTACTTCTGCCAAGAAGGTTACACTTTTGTCAGCTTTTGTTTGTTAGTTTGTGAACAGGATAAACAGGATACAGTTATGAACAAAAGTTACGAACAGATGTTGATCAAAGGTTTCATTTAAAAACCGCCACACTGAGAAAATACGATTAATTAAGAACAAAAGTTTTGTTCTGTTTATGTTGTGTTTCATTGTATTGTGATATTCTGGTGAAATGTGAATTGAATCCCTGTATCCTACAGAGAATGGGAGTGAGAATTTGGCCTGCAGCTGTTTCATTTTAAGTTTTGTTTTATTATGTTTGTTCTTAATTAGTGTAAAAGTGGGGCCAATCATATAGGATTATTCTTCTTTCTATCCTTTTCATTTAAGATTTGACTTTTTATTTTTGTACTTTAATTGCTTCTTTTGACCAATGAAATATGATTAAAAAAAAGTATGGTCTTGTTATCCATAAATTATCCCCATCATGAATTCACATTATAGTCCCATTCTCAGCCTGCCTCTTTTTCCTTTTTACATCTCTCTTAAAAAAGGAAACAAATAAATGATACATTTGTTAAACCACCTGAGAAAACTTAAATATTTTCACAAATCTTGTAAAAAAAACGTTTAAACTGAAAATGTTACTGTTATTGGACATTTTGAACAGGAATGAGGAATTTCAAACTGAATTCACCTTTTTAGACTCAATTTGAGCTGCTCACTGAGCTTTTCTGAGAAGTCAGAAATTAATCAAGCATAACATTCAACCACTAAAACTTACTTTTCTATGCAGGAATACAAGTAATTAAATATAATTTGACATTTGAATCAATAAATAATCATGTGCTTTACTATTTATCTGCTTTTTGTAAAAACAGTTAATGGATTACAGGATAACAATAATAAATAAATATTTTAGCATTAAAAATATAATTCCATTTCAAAAGATTCTACATACTGGTGTATTGACAATTACAGAAACATAAAAATGACTGTTTATTACCAATGCTGTAAATTTGGGCAATTGTGGCATAAGCCTTACATTGGGTGGTGGTCTCAGGAATTTGTTAAGCACTGTGTGTTTGTATAAATATATATATATAGGGGTGTGTGTGTGTGTGTGTGGGTGTATATATCAGGGTTCCCACTTTTTTCCATAAACCATTTTCCAGGACCTTTCCAGCACTTTTCCAGTGTCACAAAACCAGATGAAGTTACAGTATCTGTGTGGGCAATTCTCAGGTTAATCTAGCCTTCTAAAAACAAGATTAAAGGTTGATGACCAATATATGTAGCTAGCTCCACTGAATCATACTGAACTTAAAAAATATTTATTTCTAACTCTCAAGCATGAACATTTACTAGCTATCTTTTTAGTCTGGCTTTTATGTTGTGTATCAGTATTATAAATTTACAGTTTATGCTTATTTTTTTTTTTTTATCTTTTTTTACTCTGCCTTTTTATAAATACATTTTGTTGATTTACTGTTTAAGTAGCCTAAATTTTATTTTGCCATTTTTTTTATCATTTCTTTTTTTGTCACCATTGTTTTGAGTTTTTTAATTTCATTCCTTAACTTGTATTATTTTATCTACTCATATTTTATGGCTAAGTGTGAATTAGTTACCAAGGTAGAGGGAAGATAAAAAAAAATAAATATATATATATATATATATATATATATATATATATATATATATATATATATACATATGTGTATATATATATATATATATATATATATATATATATATATACCTATGTACACACTACCGGTCAAAAGTTTTACAGACCATCACACATCCTCCTCCATGTTTGACAGTTGATGTCACACACTGTGGGAACATCCTTTCACCTACTCAACGGCGTACAAAGATCCTGCGTGATGAACCAAAGATTTCAAATTTTGATTCATCAGCCCATAATACCTTCTTCCAGTCGTCAGTAGTCTGATGGCGGTGTTTCTTGGCCCAGGCAAGCCTCTTTGTCTTATTCTGATGTCTTAGCAATGGCTTTTTTGTTGCAACTTGTCCTATCAAACCTGCAGCTTGAAGTCTTCTCTCACAGTTGTATCTGAGACTTGTTTACTTCGACCACTATTAAGCTGTGCTTGAAGCTGTTGTCCTGTGAGCTGCCTGTCATACAAACTGTTAACGCTCAGAAAGTTGTCCTCTCATTTAGTTGTGGCTTTGGGTCTGCCAGATCTCTTCCTGTCAGAGTTTCCCCAGTTTCTGAGTGCCTTTTGATGAAAACTGTACTCACTGACACCTTGACTTTCTTTGCAATTTGTCCGTAAGAAAGACCTACATTTTTAAGTGTAATGATGGTCTGTCTCTCTTCCATTGTTAATTGGCTTTTTCTTGCCATATTTGTAGCAACATCAGACTTTCTGCAGTACAATGCAGTTCTACTGATGCTCACAAGGGTATGGTACCACAGGGTATGCTTTAATGCAGACAGAGGGGGTCGTAAGCAATCAAGACAAGTTAGAACACCTGTAGGAATTAGTCGAGCCAGCTTTCAAGACTTGATCAACCTTCATTGCTGCAGAGCAGCTTTAAATTGTTCACCCTTTTCATGTTACCTGAAAGAGGCCTTTTTGTGTAATTTGGAAATGTACATAATTTTTCAGTTCTGAGTAACCTACCCTTTTCTTTTAAGCTATGGCAGCTTTTTTTAAAGCATCTTAAGACAACATCTGTTCTGTTTCTGATTTGGTGCTGTAAAAATTAAGACTGAATGACAGACTGATGATGTTCTGCAATGTAATAATGTTCAATGCGCATATCACAGTCATAGTGGATAATCAATATATTGCTCAGCTCTATGATCAATATTTGAATAAATTCTAAACAAAATTCCAAGGGTTTAATTAGGTCTTAATGTTTGTAAACAAAAAGAGGTCAATTAACAAATGTGAACAAGTTAAAACAAAAAAGGTCAACTTAACTGTGTTTGTATGTTTCCTAACTGATATTTTTATCTCCTCTGTCCTTTAATTAAATATATATTTATTTTCTACATTTTATTTCTACTATTAACCTTGAAATTCTCCAGGGTTTTATATTCCACTTTTAGTCTACTTTTACTAATTTTATTTTATTTAACGATGTCTTTGTTTTGAACTCTGTAAAGCTTTATGAATTGCTGTCTGTATGAATGGTGCTCTGTAAATAAAGCTGCCTTGCCTCTAAAATGAAAGACGCTAAAAGCACACTGTACAACAAACAAAATAAACTTGTGCATCACTTTTTACCTAAAAAAATTTCAAACTTCAAATTAAAATCAGGAGAAGTTTCCTTCTTTGACTTGTTGTCAGCCAGAGGACATTTGTTTTGGTTTGTGCTGATCTAAGCCTGTAAAGTCTTTTTCAAACACATAAATGTTGGCAGGTTTGGAAAGAAGAGACATAAACAAATCTTCACTTCAACTCTCCACTGTTTCAGTAAACCCCTCTGGTTCATCACTGCTGGTTCAGGTCTTACCGTAGTTGGTCTTGATGTCCTTTTTGTCCAGTTTGGTGACCAAGTCCATCTTCACACCAGAGAGCTGAAACACACACTCGTACTTCCCCCAGTCATCAGAGGGGAGCTCCAGGTCAACACTCATCTGGAAGGATCCGTCATGGTTGGGGAGGGTCTGTCCATGGTCCACGTTGTCATGAAGCTTCTCTCCATTTTTTCTCCAGAACAATGCAGCTTGGTCGGGGTAGAAACCTGTGGCGTGGCAGGTGATCCGAGAGGAGGGGGTCTTCTGGAGGAGGGACACTGTGGGGAGGTCTGGAGCACAAAAACAAAGACTGTTTCTAGTTTCTTTATCATTATTTACTGTTGTTTACAGTAACTGCTCCTGATGTCATGAATGTAAATGTCTCAGTAACACAAGAAAGTATAAAAAGAGTAGGGCTGGACAATGTAACACGATTTAAAGATCAATAGTTCATTACTTTATTAAAACTTGATCAGAGTTCAAATCATTTACATGAAGTGTTGAAATACATTTATCAATACTTGATAAATAAGTCAAAGAACTTTCATGTTTATACAGAATAACTCATCACATGAAAAGGTTTTTAAACACAGTCAATGACAATTAATCATCAGAAAATTGACATTTCATAATTCAGTTCATAACTTATACATTGTTACCTTAAAAAAATTGCTCATGACAATAAATGATCATCATGATGATGGTTTTGCATGCAGTTAACTTAATACATTCGGATCATGAAAAAAGAAACATCAACATTTTTTTTTACATTTAGGTAACTTGATTCATCATCATATAATTAACTTTTTGTTTTTTAATTCAGGTAATAACTTTTAAGATCATCATACAATTTATGTTTTTTTACTGATAAAAATGTTGGTAAATTGAAATTCTAAGATCCTTTTATTGAATTATGTTTTGGTTCAGTAAATAACTTAATAAACATCACACAATTTAATTTTCAATTCAGCTGAAAATTTAATAAATCATCATATAATTTATTTTTCCATTCAGCTGAGTTTAATAAATCATCATTTAATTGATTTTTCAATTCAGCTGAAAATTTAATAAATTATCAAATAATTTATTTTTAATGAAAAAATACTGATAAATTTAAATGATCTTTTTTAATTCTGTATTTATTCAGATACTAAATTAAAAAACCATCAAATTATTCACACTTTTTTACTGAATAAATATCCTGATAAATTCATAATTTCATCATCCTTTATTAAATTAATTTATTGATACTAGATGTCATAGTATGACTTAGTTTTAAATATATTTGTAAACACTTGATTAATCGTCACAGTTCATGTTTTTAAAGAATATTATTAAAATGTTTCATTTTATCAGAGATTATATTTTAAATACATTTTAATGTTTTTACTCATCCCAGATTTGACACGATTTTAGAACATTATAAATACTTGATGAATTGTCAAAGTTAACATTTTAAGGAGGTTTATTTCAGTAAAACAGGGTTTATTCAAACTTAAAGAGTCAAATTTATTCCATGCTTTTTCTTGCCTTTATTATGTAAAGAAGAGAAACAGGATGGAGTTGGAGTAAGGGTGAGAGAGGGTGAAGACGAGCAGCAGAGAGTGATGTTCAGACCTGAACTCACTCTGGCTGCAGCTTTCTGAACACAAACACTCTGACAAACCACTCAGCTGTCAGCATCCAAGACTTCTTCAACAAACCAACTGACTCCACTGATCCAAACACATACTGTGGATCATCATCCAGCTGAAATATGCTGAGATACAAGTTTTGGTCTATATCACCCAGCCCTTACAGAGTTAATAAGAAACGTTATCAAAGTAATATCAATGTCTTCATTAAGAGAAAAGAGGAGGGGCAGAGACTAAAGCAGAGAGCTGAGGGAGGGTTGACTTTAGAGAGACGAGAGAATAAAGAGAAACAACAATTAAAAGAGAGAAAATCAAAATAGGCAGAAATGCAGAAGTGGGAAACAGATACAAAATGTAGAAATCAGTTGAAGGATGCAGAGAGGTTTCAAATATTAAAAAGAGAAACAAGAGCAAAAGTTTATGAGAGAATTAAAAAATAAAGAGAAATTAGATAATCAGCTGCTGATGTGGATTTGACATGGACTTTGGTGTTTGTTCACATTAAAAATATACTGACCAAGCAACAGAAAAGGTGATAAGAGAACTGAGCTCATAACAACTTGATCATATTTAAGTTCTTTATAAATTAAATTTTATTAAAGTGAAGAATAGACTGATGTTAAATTTAATGGTGAAAATGGACAACATAAAAACAAGATGAAGCAGAAAGTCCACCTGAAACACAGTCCTGCTAACATTGTTGATTTAAGACAATAATAAATCACTAAGTCTGTCACTAATTAGATTATCATTAAACAATAGCAGTACTGATTATAAAATGTGAATTATGCATCACCAGTGAGCTCAAAAATAATCTTAAATTTTTGGTCCATGTTGTACAGCCCTAATGAGCTAATAAACATGATTAAAGGAGCTCCTCTTCATAAAGAGAAAAGAGGAGGGGGCAGAGAGGACAAAGACAGGAGTTGAGAGCTGAGGAGAGTTATTTTGGAAAGACCAGATGAAAACAGAGATGTGACCATTAAAGGGAGAAACTTTAAAATGGACAATAAAGCAGAGACAAAATGGAGGAAGAATTAGGAGAAAGAGAGAGATGATAAGAGAGCAAAGAGCAAAAAAAGAGTTTGTTAAAAATATATTGTAACGTCAGGGTGTGAAAAATAAAGAAACATGAACATGGTCAAGATAAAATGACATCAGGTCTCATGATCTTACCTTTTCTCATCAGAGAGTTCTTTCCAAACTCCACAAACTTCTTCAGGTAACCAGGGCACTCCTTGGTGAAGTAGTTCTTACTATAGTCGACATAAGCTTTGTTATTATTATACTTTTCTTTGGTGATGACTGCCTGCTGTTGAGGAGCAACAAATGTGAAGGTCTTCATGTCCAGGGCTAAGAAGTCTTCTCCATCATAACCATGCAGATAGAAACCACTGTTGATCTCATCAGTCTCATCGTCCCACTCACATCTAACCATAAACTGGTAAATGTGAACATCTGAGAGGGAGAGAGAGTTTTGTGGGTGAATCAGAGTAAATCACAGCTCAGTCTCACACGATCAGCTGATTCCTCATCTTCACCACAGAGACACACTGATCCACACACACCAACACAAACATCAACCTCACACCTCCTGCTGTGATTGGCTGGATGGACAACGCTCACAGCCAATCAGCACGAGGATGAAGAGAAGAGTTCAGATGAGAGAGAGTAGGGATGTGCGTTATTGGACTGTTGCAAACAGGCTGTTATTTACAGGCCCATTTTATACGACAGCTCTTTCTAACAAACCTTTTTATTGTGAAGAGCAGCGAGTCTGTCCTGAACTAGAGCTGACCTGTTACTCTGACTGTGACGTCCATTCACTTTAAAAACACTTCAGACAAAACCAACCCCATTTGATCCTTCAATAAATCACAGAGAGTTTGACTTTGTCCACAGAAATATTCAAGGAGGAATTACAGCAGCAGGTGTTTTTCTCAGTAAGAGGAAGAACAAGCTTCATCCATCATTTTGACAGCAGCTAACAGCTCTGGAACAACCAGCTGACTGACAGTGAGCCACGGAGAGTGCTAAATGATCACCTGATCACCTCATTTATAAAACACTGTGTAGGATCCATACTAAAAGTGTATGTGCACCCAAAAGCTGATGTTTTTGCATCGACTGCCTGCAGTCTGTTCCTGACACGGCTGTGTGTCAGATGGGGCAGCATTACGCCTTGGACACTTAAGGTCTGCTGAACCAAAGAATAAGAGGAACCTGTGTGTCAGGATGAATGAGTCATATGTTGGCCCAGGCTACATTTGTCAAAATCATGTTTGAGGAACAAATAATTTCTACACTAACTGTAGGCACATTTTTTTCGGTTCACATTAACAGATTTATTTTCACTCTGAGCTCTTATAGCAATGTGAGGGCAGACTGTCATTTGTGCCGATTACCTTTGGGAAACCGGACATTGCTGCAAATTGCCCTTTAATGTGCCTGTTCACCCACAGTGTAAGGAACCCTGATGTATCAACTGCTCATGTTTATAATGCCATCCAAAACGACTGGCATTATTGTGCTGAGGGATGCCTGCAATACCCCAGACCTAAGAACACAACTTAACTGTATTATATCATACCCAAAAGGGGCTTTACACAGAAATGTAACATTATATATCGTTAATCATATCAAACACATACCTGTCGAAGCCGGTTGCCAGAAACCCCTGGGTTTGTCAGCACCTATACGCACAGGGATGGCCCAGTTCCAGTGTGTGGTTTTGTTTAACACTGGGACCAGTTCGGCGCATAGATCCAAGAGCACTGCTCTGTGGTATCTAAATCGGCCTCAATCAGTGCTATTCACTACTCTATATTATTTGAAGGTGGAAGTATGTTTATGGACATTACATACAGTAGTAAGTCTAATGACTCACTAAAGGAACACGTCTATAACACTGCAGACTTGGGTCTATAATCTGATATGTGATGACATTAAATGTATGAAATGAATCTGGCTTCAATTCACCACCCCACCATCTGTGCCACCAGTTTTCCCCGTCTCCAAAATGTTCGTGTGCCTGCATCAAAGTTGACGTACTGGTGCGCACATTCTCCCACCAAGTTTTTTTTTTATAAATCACAACCTTTGCATGGGAAGTGACTTACGCCATTTTCAAGCCCTGTTTTGTGCGTAAACAAAGCTTTATAAATGAGGCCCCTGCTCTTTTTCATGGAGCTTCACACTGAAATGAATTCTTCTGATTGGTCACCAGGTTTGCAGAGTGATTCAGAGAGACAATCCTGACAAAGAGCTTTAAATGACACAAAAACACTTCCTCCTCAAGTGTTTCAAACCAGCTGGAGTTCACACCTAAAACTCCAGTCCTGGGAACACATTTAAAGCTAAAGAAATGAGGATAAAAATCTGTTGGTTCTGCTTAAACTCCACAAACTCACTGCTTAATCTTCTCTGGGAGACCCTGTGGTCCATGCAGATATTCTGCTGATACTGTATGTGCTGCAGGTTTAAGCTTTTATCTGCAACACCAACATCATGCCTATGATCTTCAGCCTCCCTCCCTCCCAGACTGAGCAAAGGCTGCTGGGAAACTGAGTGAGGAAACGCAGTTCAAACCCTCCACACTGAGCGCTCATGCTGCCCATCCGACTCAGATTAAACTGATCCTGGACTGAACTTCGACCCTCTGTGGGTCCAACCATAGATATATATAGAAATATAAGATGTCTCGAGGCGGAGCCAACGACATCCTCACATGGCGTCCATCTTGGAACAGGGCACGTCTGCTCTGCTCTATGGAAGGTAAGACGCCTGCTCAAACATATTCATGCTTTACTCACTAAAATCTTGACGGATTTACAAACGATTTGGTTTATTACAAACGGTATAAGAAATATTACATCAATATATTAATATTAAGTTTATAAAATTTTATAATCTTAAGTATGCAGTATTAAAACTACATCTCTGATGTTTCTGACAAAGTCATCCGTTGGTTGACAATCGAGCACACGGCGCTTATTTCTCAGTACATGCTCGACAGACATCAGTGTTAAGAGTGAGCAAGCGCCCTGTACCAAGATGGCCGCCATGTGAGGATGTAGGTCGCCATTGGCCAACAGCGTGCGTGAGCCATCTAGTGTTTCTATACATGTCTATGAGTCTAACATTCTCATTCTACAAACTCCACACTCCAGTGTCCTGAGCTGGTCTACAAGGTCACCCTGAAGAAGAGTCTCAGTCCAGGATCAGTCTTAAGACTTGTGGTGCTGCAGTCCACACAGGGCTGTGTGGGACCACAGCTGCTCACAATGAGGCTCGGACCACCACCACCATTATGGAGACAGGGAGGCAGTCTGTGCATCCGGACTGGTTCATCTGTCTGTCAATCATTCAACACTAACAGTAGCTCTTTCCACCTGCAGTTGTTTGTTTGATGCTTCCTGAGAGGACGGACCAACACCGAGGTCAGAGCAGAGGAGATAATCTAATCTAATCTGAACTAATCCTTATTTATTAAGAGATCACACTAAACATTATTGATTATACTATTATTATTGATTCATTGATGAAACATTTAGTGATTTAAAACTTAAAGACTGATGTGAACTTTTTCATTTGCTTCATGACAACACTGATCAGAATTTAATCTGAAATCATAACAAAAAGATTAAATTATCAGATAAAACAAACTGAAACTTTTCTTTAAAACATTTTTAAATAAAATACGCTTTAATGATTCACTTAATAACAAAGTTGATGTTGAAAGTTTTCTGTGGATAAACAAGTTATTAATTCCTCTGCCTAAAAGTTAATAATGACACACTGAAAGAATTAAAATTAAATAAATTAGTGAACAATTGATTTTTCTGTCTGAAGAGTTAATTCCAACATACTAAAACTATCAAAATTCATCAATAAGTAAACTTTTGCAGTTTTCTGCCTTAAATGTTAATTACGATGAACTAACAAAGTCAAAATTCAGTATATCAGTGAAATCATTGAACATTTTGACTTGAAGGAAATAATTGCATTAAAACATAATCCAAATTCAATTATTAAGATCAGTCATTGTTTCTGACTTAAATGTTAATACTGGCATGCTAACACCATTAAAATCTAATCAATAAATTCAGATAATTGTGTTTTTAAATCTTGCATGCTTCAACTCATATTAGTTGATTAAACTTAATTTTTTAAGCTTTTACAAATTAATTATGAAAAAATATGCACAATATAAATTCATCACATCAGTGTAATTAAATGAGCATATCTGCCATGAAAAAAAATTAGTTATAATACAAATTATATTCAAACTTATTAATCAGTTAATTGATTTTCTTCAGTCAATCAGTTCATTAAATTAATGCCTCTGCCTTGAAAGTTTATTATGACACACATTTAGGATTAAAATGTATTAATGGGTTAAATATGTTTCATTGCCTTTTTATTGCACAAAACACTTACATAATCAGTTAATCAGTTTACTGATGTAAGGTTTTTCTCAATAAAGTTAATTTAGACAAACTAACACCATAAAATATAATCAATGATTTTAACTTATTTTTTTCTACCTTGAAAATTGATTGTCATACTATCACTATTAAAATTCATTTTACCAGTTCAATAATTGAATTTTTCTGCCTTTGTTGTTAACCATGTCATAGTAGCGCTTTAATAATAATCATTTAATACATTTTTATGTCTTTACAGGTAATGATGGCGCATCAACACGTCTGAAATTCAACTAATCAGTTCATTTGTGAAATTGTCTGCATTTCAAGTCACTTATGTAAAAAAACACATTATTAAACTTCTACGATTCAGTCTTTTTTTTTTTATTAATTTGACTTCAAGTTATTTTTTACATTTAAATGTTGTTAAAGTTAAAGTTGAATTAATATGAAGTAATCTATAACTAAAATCTATGTATAGTACAGGATGGACACTGGAGGTCAGTAAAAATACAGTTTTTGAAATCTTAATTGTGATCATCTCAATATTTAGAGCTCAAACTAAATGTGTTTGTCATTTCTGAATATACAATCATGAAATAAAAGTCAGTGTCAGACAGTTTGATCTGTTAAATGTCAATAAAATGTAGAACAAGGTCCAAACAACTTCTCCTGAGCTGAGATTAAATCCTTAAACATCATTAGTTTGAGTAATTATGAACAGAGTTACACCAGTTTAACCTATCTGTCCTCATTTATTGCTGACATTTGACTTTTATTAAATATAAATACAGTGGCTGAAGTGAATCTGATCTATTCTCTGTTAGATATTCACACTTTGTAGTGAAGTTTGGCTCTTTGATCTGATCTGAATGTTTCTGATCACAATATCATATTAATATTGATCACGTCGTCCTGTCAGTCAGCTCTGTGATAACATGCTGCTCCTCCTCTCATGTGAGGATCCGGCAGAAGCGGCTTGTGTCCCACTTGGGGTCCTGCTCCTCAGGTTGATAAACCAGGCAGTAATGCTACTCTATCAGCTGTGTGTTGTTCAGCTGCTGTGATCATCAGGTTTTCTAAAGGAGAGTAAATATGGAGCAGCTCAGTGTGGACACTGCAGCAGAGTTATTCTCAGGTCATCTAGAGGAGATTAGGTGGTCCTAATCTCTGCAGATTATTATGGGATGGACAGAAGCAGAGCAGAGCAGTGTTGGTGCACCTGCCCCGCGCCGCACCAACGGGGTGTGTCCAGGGCATTTTGCAAGTTCGTGCACGGCGCAGGGAGGCGCACCCACGCCTCCGTCCTTCCCACTGGTGCAAGTGGCAGAGAGGGAGGAGAAAAGGCGTGAGTGGGTTTAACACAGCCGAGTGTAATCTTCACCAATCAAATGAACGCCTCTCCTCGCCTGTAAATGCGCTGCGGGCAAGGTGCAGTGACCATTTCACCCCAGTGGCGAAGAAGGTCAGAGCCGCTGTCACTTTTACAGCAACTGGGAGAGCGCAGGGGCCACCGGGCCGCACATAGGAGGACACGATGCGCATCACCGTGTGGACCACCTGTCTCATGAATAGGAGTACAAAATTAAGTGATAATTACATTTAAACACAGCAGCAGGCTAATCCATTCATCAGGCTTGTGATCCACCTGCATTCCTGGTCTGTCATCGCCAAATAGCAGAACCTTTGGTGAAAATATATCTCCTCCTCATCCTCCTTGCAATAATATACTCCATCTTTTTAGATCACGTAAAGAATAAAGATTAAAACAGAGAAATATGGGCAATCACAGATAAATCCTCAAGACACAGAGTTATTTATTCAGCAAGCGTCTCTCTCTCTTTTTTCTTTTCTTTTGAATTTCATAAGATGAGAGAAGCCGGATACTCCGTATCGGATGATGTGGCTGTTTGTGGTTGGCTGAGAGATGTGAACTCGTTAGTTTGCGTAACTCTTCCAGATGCCGTCAGGTTGAGTTTCCATAATGATAAACGTCTCTGATCTGACATCAGATGTGACGGGACAATTAATATAGATACAAATGTATGTGCTGGTTCAGACGGTTACATTAAATTGTGGTTGCTGTGATTGTTTATTACATTGAAATGTGTCTGACACTCTGGATACCTGCCTGTGAGGTTTTGGTGACGTGTGCGCACTGTGCACCTGTCAGCCAAATTACCACTGCCTTGTCGGCGCCGAGAATAGACCAGGATGGAGCTGGCGAGCTTTCAGCACACCTTCCGCGCAGTTTTTTGGCCCGAAACTGTCACTGCGCCAAGCTGAATCTGTCGACACCTCCCCCTGGTGCGCCATCACACCCATCTTGGCGCAGCCGGTCTACCAAATTGCTAAATTGACTGTGCACGGTGGTGCACCGGACAAAATTACCACTGCGCGGGGTGCGCCAGGCTGCACCACCCTGAGTTGCGCCAGGAAATTAGAGCCCCATGTGAGGTTTCTAAGTCTGACTGTTTCAGAGCAGAAGAGACTTCATCAGACTAATTCAGCTACAGAGAGGAAACTCACTCCAGACTCAGAGACAAAGATGTCAGAGGGTCTGAGTGAGTGTGGGTGTGTGTGTGTGTGTTTTCCTCATCAGTAACATGTTCACTAAAGGACAGGATGAAAATACAAATAATTTTATCTACAGTGTAGAAGAGAAAAAAAAAACAAACCTCCAGTTTGGTTGAAGCGCTCTTTTAAGTCTTCAATTCTGGCTTTGAAGCCCTGCTGGTTTGTTTTAGAGTACCCAGTCTGTAACTCCCAGTACTGAGGATCCACTGCTTTGTTCATCCAGTCTTGTTTGGGTTCCAGTATCTTGGTGTCACTGTTGTAATAAAATATCTGAACATCATCAACCAAAGCAACTGCAACAAACTCTGGGAAGTTTGGGACTCCAGAGGATCCGGTGTAGAAATACTTTAGAGAGTGACACGCTGTGGGAACAAAAATATTTT
This sequence comes from Cetoscarus ocellatus, assembly GCA_037902135.1. Lineage (NCBI taxonomy): Eukaryota > Metazoa > Chordata > Actinopteri > Labriformes > Labridae > Cetoscarus > Cetoscarus ocellatus. Next base: position 409,193 of record JBAMNC010000098.1, on the reverse strand, counting down.
CATTATTTCAGTTTTATTTCACATTTTACGCATCACTGGAAAGTCACCAAGCACACAGTTTAATACAGACTTCAAGCTTGTGGTCATAAAAAAGGTGAACTTCATGCTCACCTGAAAATAAAAATAATTAATTAAAAACTTTATTCTAATATTTTGGATGCATCAGTCTTTGGAAATGTTCTCATTTATCAAAGTTACACAGTTATGTGACAAACATTCATTGAAAAATTCTCTTGAAGAGAATAAACTGAAATGATTGTTTCACTTCAAACATTTCATTTTGAAGTGAAACTGCATTTTAGTGAATCAAACTATTGAATCACTGTTTGATTCACTTCAGCTAAAATTCTAATTATTTTAAATCTCATTAATTAAATACTTGAAAACTCAGACCAACATGAACCTGCTTGAGTATTTCAATTTAATCTTCGTTTAAAACAAATTATAACTCTTCTATTCGATCATAAAACATCTATTATAGTTAAATCAGAAACCAGAAAAGACTGAAATTACTTTAAAGACTAAATGATTCACATGTGGTTTATATGAGGCTGTTTAAGCTGTTGTCATTTTTAAGTCACATAATGAATTATCACTTTTATATGGTTGCCAAATCAGGTTGTTTGAGCCTCTTTTTAACACAAGGTTTAAAAATACAGCGATTAGTTGACAGATTGATTAATTAATTGATTGGTACATAAATATACCCTATTTTCAACACATAATATGAATAAATAAAGAGATCAGGAATTAAAGCAGTAAAAAATTATTAACATGAACCTAAACAACTTCGTTAACAAATTCACACACAAATGTCCTGTATTAATACAGAAGAAAACATTTAAAACATCATCTTAAAAGATACTACAATCCCTCATCTTCTTTATACTGATCAGAATACTTAATTTACGGACCTCCAGATCAGAATCAATCAAGTTATTCTTTGTTTTAATGTTCAGAGTGTTTCATAAATCTAGAGCTCAGATGTGAACAGACTGACTCCTCATTTGAAGAGAATTCAGAGACATCAGACTGACTTCTGTGCCTCACTGTCAGTCAAATGAGTTTGCTGCAAAGATTTTTGCCTTTTTATTCTTTCTGATATTAAAATGTTCTGTTCATTATAACAATAGAAGATATAAGGGAGACACAGTTTTATATTTGTGCAGTTATTTTAGTTCTGATGTAACATTTTTGACAAGCAAAGAAAATCATTTTTAAATTAACTTAATAATCTTTTAAAATTATAATTCATCCACCATTTGGGGATATCAGTCATCATATGTAAATATATTTTAGTATTTTCAATTAAAGTTCAGGAGGATTCATTTTCTGCTGTTTTATCTTTTTTTCTGAAGTTCTGCCAGTTTCATGAGGGATGCATGAAATTGAGTTTTTGCAAAAACTTGATATGTAGATATTTACGGAGTCATTACTGCTGAGAGCATTTATTTATTTTTTGTCGGCACACCAAGTCTCTTCTTTACTGAAAAAAGACCTTTTCCTTTCATTGTGATGGTGTATTTGTGTCAGAAACAAACCTGAAACAAGGGAAAACAATGTATTCTCTTACAAATGATTCTGTTGGTTTTTAAATGGAGATATTCAGTGATACTAAGGTGAAGCATTCATACATCCAGCTGATACAATTATATTATCAATATGTATGGATCATATATTAGTAATTAATATCTGAATGAAGTTTAATTTCTACCAATAATTTACTTTTTTAACCATTTTCTGATGATATAAAGTTGTTCATCACTAAATTTAGTAGCTACTCAATTTCTAAAACCTTCATTGTTTTCTGCTTTCAAAATACATTCACATTAATTTAAAAATACTGTATACTACTCCATATTCATCATGAAAATGCCAATAACTGAAAGAAAAATACAGAAGGAAAACTTTAATCATTTTATTTCAAAGTAAATAGTGTAAACAAAATGTGGTAATAAAGACAAACAAGAAAAGAAAAGCAAAGTTTAAACAAATACAAATCTGCTCAAATTTTTCCTAACCATGATGGTAGCTTAAGATAAATAACAGTAATAAATCAAACATTATGGATTTGTTAATACTGGATGTGTGAGGCTGTTGAATATGTTTTTTTATAATAATTAAATTTTTTAAATTATTTAAATGTACATTGAAAACAGAAAAACAATGAAGGCTTTTGACATTTATTAGTTATTAAATTTAGTGATGAACAACTATTAAAATGGTATCACCAGAAAATGGCTTAAAAAGTTGATTATTGGCAGATATTAAACTTCCTGCAGATATTAATTACTAATACACTGCCTGGCCAAAAAAAAAAGTCGCCACCTGGATTTAACTAAGCAAACAGGTACGAGCCTCCTATTGGATAATTACTGCATGGGCGATTATCTTTCAGCTGGCAACAAGTTATCAAACCCCAGCTGATGCAATGAGTAGCTTCTCATTTCTTAAATAACCATGTTGAAAGACACATCCTGTGTTCATGGAAAAGATGTTAGTCTGTTTAAGAAGGATCAAATCATTGGCATGCATCAAGCAGAGAAACCTTTTAAGGAGATTGCAGAAACTACTAAAATTGGGTTAAGAACTGTCCAACGCATTTAAAAAAAAAACTGGAAGGATAGTGGGGAACCATTGTCTTCAAGGAAGAAATGTGGTCAGAAAAAATTCTGAATGATCGTGATCGGCGATCACTTTAACGTTTGACCAAAACAAATCGAAGAAAAACAACAGTAGAACCTCAGGGGTGTGTTTAATAGTGAAAGTAAGAGCATGGCCAAAATGATAATCATGATTATTTTGATCAATGTTGTGATCACAATTAATTATCATGTTAGGGAAAACATCTGTATTTTTACTGCACTACTTTTTAAAAAACAATATGTGAGACAGTTTTAAGTTTTTTGTTGTTTTAATTTGGCATTTTTGTTATACCATATTATATTGCATTGATTAAGTTAGAACTAAAATAACAATTGTGTGTATACCTTGATAATAGGGCTTGTAACAAAAATTACAGTCAATTAATAACAGCCTGTGTTATAACTGTTCTTATTATTATTACTATTATTTTAAATATTGCTATTATTATTATTATTATCTTATTATTACTGTTCTTGTCATTGTCATTGTTGTTCCTCAGTGTTTTTCCAAAGAATCACGGTTTACTTGCCGTGGGGAAATCTTAAATATTTATTTGACATCATCAGGTGGGATGGGGGTCAGGGAGTCTTTCTCTGACAATATTTAAACTTAAATCATTTCTTTCCTGCAGTCTGATCACTTTTTATGCACAATTTCATACTAATCACGAGGTTGTCTTGTGATCTTTGAGGAGCTTTTAGAAATCTCTTATCAGTGTTTTTGAAGCTTATCTCACTTGAATAATGCATTTTTAGTTTCATCTCATTCTTTAAATCTTTTCAAAAATATGTCAGACAAACATATAACACAGGAAATTGACGCGAAAAAAAGGCGAATGTTAAATATGAAACTATCATCACCTCGGTTGAGTTTGTAGTTATTGAATTGGGGGTGGGGACAGCTATCACATTGCAAACATGGTAATACAAAACAGACTCCACATATTTCCTTGATTCGAAAATCCCCCCACTTACATAATTAGGTCACAATTCCGCTGAATTTATCGTCTCCCCCGTTTCTCTCGTCTTTGACAAAGCTTTATCGCCTACATGCCTTCGTTATAAAAAGTTTGACCCTCAATCCCTTCAGAGCAGCAGCTGATGTTTTAAAAGAGAGTACATCAAAACGGCATCAATTAATGTTCACTCACTAGCCAACGTGTCCTGGAGGAAAAATCCCACAAGAGTCAAAAACACCACAGTATTCATTTTGACCTGTGGCTTAATGATCTTTGAGCCAGCTCTCGGTCGTCCTGCTCCTGTCTGATCCAGACTGTGTCTGCTGTCGAGCTCAAAACTGCCAGGAGGTGTGGAGAAAAAGAGGGGCGGTCTTCAACCGTCTTAGCCAATCAGAATTTAGCTTTAATATGACGACACTGGTAACTGGGTAAATCTGAGCTGACCAGGTTTCGGATGAAAGTGAAACTAAACACAGCCTGATCAGAGCATGGGGGTATTCCACGAAGCTGGCTAAGAAAGGCTGGGCTATCGCCGGTAAACGTGGCTTGAATAAACGGCCACTTTAATCTCCCCTGCAAGTCGTGCCTCTAACGAGGCTCAGCTGTTTTTCAGAGACGCTTATTCTAGCCAGCCTGATCCAAGCTGCGGCTAAGCGCGCGTCCGGGGTAGATAAAAAGCACCGATGGCCCCGGTCGAAGTGACGAGATCAGGTCAAAACCACTATATGTATATATATATATATATATATATATATATATATATATATATATATATATATATATATATATATGCATGGATGAAACAGCATAGTTTGTTTTATAGTTTTTGTGTAATGTGATGGTGGTATTCACTATTTTACATGTAGGCCTAATTCATGTTCTTGATTTGACAAATATATATCCATAATGGATGAATACAGCAGCAACATAACACCTAAAACAAAAGTAGGCAAAGTAAGAAAAAAATGGGCTACTTCATGTGGTAATGTTTCATCAAAAACTGAATAAAACAGTAGAAAAGACACGTATAGAGGAGATGTCACTTTTTTTTATTAGTGATGATTGTGCTACAGTGCCCTACATTTCAATAAGGGAGAAGACATAAATGAGCTTGTACACAAATAAAGTAGTTATCTCATCATTTGGCACCACCTTTAGATTATCATCATGATCAGAATAGACCACTGGTAAAAAGAAGGTATTTTTTATGGAAAATTTTGGCTGTTGTCACCTTCTATTTTTATTTTTATAAGACAATTAGTGCCTTTATTTTGTTATGTGTTGACTGCACTTTGAGGGTGACAGAAGAAAGAAAACCAGATATTCTCAAATAGTTACCGGGTTGAACCCGCGGCGCAGTAAAAAGCTGTGGACCACAGCCCTGCACTCAAACCACTCACCCATTTATTTCAATAAACACTTGTTGAATAGTGCAGTATCTGAAATGTCTTGATTCACGATTATTCCAGTGTTGTTTAAAAAAGGTTTCAATTTACGTTTCTGGACAAGAATATCATTCATTACAGATCGAGATTAATTTAATGTGAGACATGCAGTTCACAACGCATCTTTCAGAAGCCCGTCAGACCTTCTGTAAGACGCAGCTAAGGTAAGCTTGACCGTAAGCCTGCCCGGGACCAGGCTTGTCGCTCTGGCTGATTTACCATGGTTACCAAGCCACGCTAGCCCTAAGCCTCGGTAGTGGAACCAAACGCTCACTAAAGTAGGCTAAGCTAACCGAAATAAGCCAGGCTTTGAGCTAAGCTAGCTTCGTGGAATACCCCCCATGACAGAGTAGGGAAAATACAGAAAGCAAAACACAGGAACTGGGGGACAAAAGGAACTAACCAACCACAAAAACAAACAACAAACTAACAAACAAACACAAACAGCAAAATAAACCCAAGCACAATTAGATTCTGTCCATATGTCATAAGAACTCAGCAACATAAAATGAGACCAAGAAGATCAAATAAAGCATAAAATATAAAAACAGTAATAAAAACAAAATGTAAATTAAAAAGGAGTAAAAGCAGAAAACATAACAGAATAAGAAGAGATCGGGAACATAAGTAATAAAAGCAGAAAGAATTAAAAAATACCTGTACTTTATATTGAATTAGTTAAGTTAATATTATTATTCAACAAATCAGCTCAAAGCATCAATGTAAATATGCAGGAATCAGAGCAATGACTAAATTTTATCTGTTGTCCTGAGGCAGGCTAATTAAAAAAAAAGAAAAAAAGAAAATGTTAAAATGAAATTAATAATCAGTGGTATCAAAAACATATGGACTTCTTGATCTTCAGTCTCATTTTCAACCAAAGGACAGAGAGCACTGTCTAAATTGCATAAATACATTGGAAACAGAAGGAAAAGTGAGTGGACCTGGTTCTTGCTCGTCACTGCTTCAACGCAACCTGACACATCAGGTAGACAGTTCAAAATATTTAGTACAGGATATAATATTGAATCAGGTGGATCCAGCTGCTCTGCAAGGTCAGGTTCAACCCACTTTACCAAATGCTGACAACATATTAGAGTAACTTTGACAGCATGTAGATGTTTGTCTGCAATTATCTGATATTAAAAAACTATAAATTACACAATAATGAGTGTTAGGACTTCCGTTTTTGTTGTTAAAAAAGTTTAAACACTCCTGAACACCCCAGGATGTTGAGTATAAAGACTGAAGGTTGGATGCCTGTTTTTAAGGTCTACGTAACCATGGCATAAAGTCATTTTAATGTTTAAAGAGAGACTCAAACAAAAAAAACTATGTTTTGAGTCCAGGAAGCACTCCTCTCTATGATTATAACTGTAAATACAATTTGATTTTAATGGAAAATATAATAGGAATAAAACATATAATAATAACTCCTGATCTCCCTGTGCATGAGAGTTTTTTCCAGATACTCCTGTTTCCCCCAGCAGACCAAAAGCATCCTTTTTAGGTTAACCAGTGACACTGATTTGCCCTTAGGTGTGAGGTTGTGTATGGATGCCTGTCTGTATCTATTTGTCAGCCATGTAGTTTGCTGACCAGTCCAGGGTGTTCGCCATCTCTCGCCCAAAGTCAGCTGGGATAGACACCAATTCCCTATGGCTCTGAAAAGTATAAGGTGGTGTAGATAATGTGTGGATGGACTTTAAATAGACTCTTTAGTGGTCATTCTGCAGATCACTGTTGGTGGTTCTGACAGTAAACAATCTTTTCACTGAGCTTTAGACCTGAGGGGTATTTCACAAAACCTAGATAGGGGATTAAGCCAGGATTTTCTAGTTATCCTGGATGATTGTGATTTGGTTTCACGAAAGTGGAGGCACATAAGTTACCATAGAGATGTATTCTGTGCAGCTATCCTGCTCCTGACCAGACTAACAGGCAGGCTTAATAAATCCTGCTGTTCAGTCAGCAGCGCTCCCATCTGAAATTAGTGTGTTTCTTACAGTTATCATAATGATAATGACTTTAAGAGTTACAGGAATGTTAATAAAACATTTCATATAAAAATGCTTTTTAAAGATCTCAGAGACAATTTAAAATGAGGATGAAAAAGAAAAGTGTTGCACAGGTGGTGTTCTCCTGCTTGGCATCTCTGCCTGTCGCACCTCCTTCGGTGCCCACAGGGTCAGCTGCAGGGTCGTCAGCTGGGGCCACCATTCACTGATGTTTCGCCCCCTAGCCAGTACATCTCCTGGTGGGGGGGGCTGGTGGCTGAATGGGGACGTCTCCCCACCACCCCCTGCAGCTGCCCTCACTGAGGTGTTTGACCCCATACCGTGTCTGTCCTCCGTAGCCACAACCAGTAGCTGGCTTTCTCCGCCTCCTCTGCCAGCTCCTTGATCGCCCTCTGCAAGATTGTCCCCGTCATTCCAGCTGCGCGGAGAAGGTGGATTGTTTACCTGCCCACGAAGCCCCTGCATCCAACCTCCACTGGGTGGATGGTTGCAGCCCAGCCCAGGTCTCTGCATTCTGTGGCCAGGTCAGAGTACTTCTGCCGCTTGATCTCATATGCTGCCGCCATTCCCTCCTCCCAGGGGACGGTGAGCTCAATGATGAGGACCCTCTTTGCCTCCTTGGACCACATCACCACATCGGGTCTCAGCATCGTCTGGGTGATCTCTGGTGGAAAGACTAGCTTTTTGCCGACGTCAACCCACATCTCCCACTCCTTCCCCGGAGCTAGCAGGACAGCTGGCCTACCTACTGTTGGCCTATCCCACTTTGCGCCTGGTCGGACGAAGGGAGTGACCTGCTGTGGGTGGCCTGCGGAATTGTTGGCTCTCACCCTGCATCTCTCCAAAAGCTCTGCTAGCTTCTTTAGGACCTGATTGTGCCGCCATCTTAGACGCCCCTGTGCCAGTGCTACCTTGCACCCAGAGAGGATGTGTTGGAGGCCTGCGTTTTCCTTGCTGCACAGGGGACATCTTTCTTCACTCCCGAACCACTGGGAGAGGTTCCGGGGGCAGGGAAGGGTGTCATAAACTGCCCTAATCAGGAAGCTGAGCCAAGCCTGTGGTGTCCGCCAGATGTCTGCCCAGCTTATGGACCGACTGGTGGTTTCTTCCCATCGAGTCCATGCCCCTTGCTTGCCCTGGGTGACTGCTTTGGTAAGGTAGCGCTCTTGTTCTGCCTGTGTCACCTCTTCCACCACCATCGTCTTCTTCTGCTCCCTTGTGGCTGTGGACCAGAACTGGGCTGGTTCCCCCCAGCCCAGCCCTGTGCGATTGTGCTGCACTCTCCCCAGGACTTCTTTGTGCTGCAACCTGCTGATGGCTTCGTCCACTTGAGCCTGTGCCTTCCACTTGTGCCCTGTGCGGACAGCCACCTCTGCACCCTTTACCAACTGGTCGCGGGACTCTCTCAACTCTGCCACAAGGCGAGCCTTCTCCTGTTTGTACCCGATGTTGATTGACTTCAGCGGAAGCTGCAGCGCGTTCTTGCCAAAGAGGCCTGCATCTGAGAAGCATCGAGGGAGGCACAGCCACTTCCTGATGTACTTGTTGGCGATGCCATCCATCCTGCTGGCCACCGATGATGGAACTTCGCTGACTTTGAGCGGCCACATTATCCGCTGGTACAGTGTGAACTGGTAACACCACACTTTCAGCTTCCCTGGAAGTTGGCTGCTGTCAATCTTTTCCAGCCCATCTGTCAGTTGCTTCTGTACTAGCCTTCCCATTTGTCTGTCTGAGAGCTCTGATGTGTACTGTCTCCCGAGGCTTCGGATTGGTTGCTCTGCCAGTAGAGGAATCCTCTCTCCTCCAGCCACAAACTCTATCCTGTCGCTTCTCACCCCCTTCCTGATCGACAGGCTCCGGGGCTTTGAGGGTTTGATCTTCATTCTTGCCCACCTTGTTAGTTCATCCAGCCGCTTGAGTAGTCTTGCTGTACATGGGGCAGTCTGCAGGATGCTTGTTACGTCATCCATGTAACTTCTCAAGGGTGGCAGCCTTTCTCCTGATGGTAGCCTCAGGCCCCTGGCTACTTGCCTGGCTCCAATCAGAATGATCTCAAAAGCAATCACAAACAGGATCGGGGATATCGAGCAACCCATGGCGATGCCGACCTCCAGCTGTTGCCATCCTGTCGTGAAGCCATCGAGGGTAAAGCACATGTGGAAGTTGTTGAAATACTATATACCATATGATGTTGGTAATGCGTGCTGGTATGTGAAAGAATTCCAGTGCGAACTCGATCAGCTTGTGTGGTACTGAGCCGTACGCATTTGCCAAGTCTAGCCATACCACATGTAGGTCACCCTTCTCTCGTTTGGCTCGCTGGATCTGCTCCCAGATCATGGCTGAATGTTCGATGCACCCTGGGAAGCCTGGAAGTCCTGCCTTCTGGCAACTTGTGTCAATGTAGCTGTTGTCTTTGAGGAAGTTGGACATTCTCCTCGCCAGAACAGAGAAGAAAATCTTGCCCTCCACGTTCAGCAAAGCGATGTTTCTGAACTGGTTGATGGATGTGGAGTTTTGTTCTTTGGGAATGAATACCCCGACTGCTTGTTGCCACCCCGCTGGTACAGATTGGTTTTTCCATACAACTCTGATAAGCTTCCACAAAGTCTTTGTCACCTGTGGGCAGTTCTTGTAGAGCTTATAGGGAAGTCCGTTGGGTCCTGGCGCTGAGGCTGATCTGGCCCTTCTGATAACCTCTTTGACCTCACACAGTCGGGGCAGGGAGATGTTAAAGGGGGTACTTGGTGGTGCTGGACGTGGCACATGTCCAGGTGAGCCCAGTGGTGTTCCTCTGGCTCCATCGGTGTACTGGCCCTTGATGTACTGCTCCAGGTCTTCCTTGGAGATGTCTAACCGGCCGCTTCGCTTCTCGTCCAGCAGCTGGCGAGCGTACTTGAAGGGATCCTTGAAGAAATCTCTCCTTTCTTTCTCCTTCCTTTTTCTCCGTCTCCTAATCCGGTCAGCTCGACGTAGCTTTGCAAGCCTCTGTTTTAGCTCCTCCCACAAGACCTTTAGGCCTGCCTTTTCCTCTGGGGCAGCTTTCCTCCATCTCTTGCGCAACTGGCGTCTGTTGTGTAGGAGTTCCTCAATGTGTATCTCCCGCCGTCCTTTCTGTCGTGGGGTAGCTGCTCACTTGATCGTGCATTCGCCAAACCTCTCTCTGCACTCCTCGTAGATGATGTTGCTGAGAGTGTTTAGCTTGCACTCAACTGACCCTCGCAAGGAATGTTCCAGGACTCTGCTCAGATGGTCATCGAGCAAGCGCCACTCCTGTTGGTTCTTTGCCTTTGGCCATTTTATCTTGCTGCGTCTTTCCAACTGCTTGGGCTTGGTTGCTTGGTGTGCATTGAAAGGGTGGCTGGTGTTACTGCTGCTCTCGGAGGTTGCTTCCATCTCTGCCCCTTCTTCCTCTGCTGGAGGACTCTCAGCACTGTAGGGTCCTGCTGCACTGTGGTTTTCTACCTGGCTTTGGGTCCCTGTCTTCTGACCTGCCGAAGCAGTGCGATTGTGCTGGTCATAGTTCCTCCCTCACTTCTTCTTCCCTTGATGAATGTGCAACCCTCTGAGTGATGTTACTTTTTGCCACCCACATCTGCACCTCCGGAGGATCTTCTCGTAGTCATTATCCATTCCGTTCGTTTCCGTTTGGTCTGTCCTGGTGGGCCCTTCTTCCATCCCGCCTCTCGGAGGGCCCTCGGGTTGTCTTTCCTTTCTTGTTTTCGTAGTCTATCAGAGGTGCTTCTACTTGGAAGCTAGTGGGTAGGGTGACTAACCGCCCACTCCTAGTGCAGTCTCTCCTGCTGTCCTCCGGTGTTCCCCGGATGCCTGCCAGTCTTCCCTGGCTGCCAACTGCCCTTTCGCAGTTGTCACTGGTTTCCCAGGTGTGTCAAAGTGTTGCACAGGTGGTGTTCTCCTGCTTGGCATCTCTGCCTGTCGCACCTCCTTCGGTGCCCACAGGGTCAGAATAGGATTTAAACCAAAAGCAAACACAAATCACATAAGTAACTTAAGCAAATTATTAAGATATCCAATATTTTTGTGTATTTTGTTGAAGTTTTTTCTAATTAGTAAGGTTTTTAACAACAAGGATAAATATTAAGAAGACTTTGAATCATACTGTTATTAGAACAGGAATATTTTACCAAAATTAACAAAGTAAATTATAAAACGTCCTCACTTCCCTCAATTAGAAAATGAGATTTAATTTACACTTTAACAAAGATTACATAAAAATGAATCTGACACCACTGTACAAAACAGAACAAAACCTTGTGTTCATATTTCATCATATCTAATTAACGTGATGGTTTTTAGTCATATTAAGTTATCAATATTTATTACTTAGCAAATCTTTAAATTTTTGCTGTAGCTTTGGGTCTCTTTTCTCACATACAATAATAAAGAGCAGGCATCATTGTTTTTAACTCCAAAAAAGAAAAAAAAATCAGGCATCTTTTGCCTCTGTTAACACTCATAAAACAACAGTATCTTTAAAAAAAGGCCTTTTGAAGATTTAGAAGAAAACAAGTTGTAAAGTGAGAAAAATGTATGATCCTCATAAGTTTTATATCTTTTAAAGACTGTTTATATGATAAACAAATATATCTGAAATGCATAAAATGGTCCAAATGCCAGAAAGTTCTTCTCTGGATATAGTTTCATTCACCATTTATCCCATATTTTCATCTGAAGAGTTTTTTCTCCACTGTTTGTAACTTATTTATGTCTTCAAACATCAAAAATGGACTGTAATAACTATAAGTTGTGTATTCAAAAAAATATGTACCATCTTATCTCTTAAACAATTTACCCCAAAGATGCTTGTGCTGAGAAATGGGCAGTGCTGGATTGGAATATGGCTCAATCAAGACCACCCATGTACATTGTCAGTATATATATATATATATATATATATATATATATATATATATATGTGTGTGTGTGTGTGTGTGTGTTGTATATATATATATATATATATATATATATATATATATATATATATATATATATATATATACACACACATACATATATATATACACACATATATATACATACATATAAATACACACACATATATACATAGATATACACACACACATATATATACATAGATATACACACACACATATATATACATAGATATGCATATATACATATATATTTTGTGTATGTATATATACATATACATATATATACAGTATATCTATGCAGTGACTGCAGCGACTGTTTCAGGGTGGATCAGTTTGTGTGTATATATATACATATGTGTGTGTGTATATATATGTGTATATATATGTGTGTGTGTGTGTGTGTGTGTGTGTGTGTGTATATATATAGAAACATATATATTTATGTATATATATATACATATAAATATACATATATATATATACTAGGGCTGAACGATATGGACAAAATTTCATATCTCGATATTCATGCCAGATATCTCAATATCGATACGATACAATATGACTACAGGTTCAGTGAAAACCAAGCATTTTTCAGAAAAATAAAAACACCATAATACAAAAGAATGTGGAAAGTGCAGTGTTAGTGTGGGGGAAATCTATTTTGTTTATATCGTTGCTTTTCGATATCAATATCTTGAATGTTCATATCTCGATATCGATACGATAACGATATATTGTTCAGCCCTACTATATACAGTATATCTATGCAGTGACTGCAGTGACTGTTTCAGGGTGGATCAGTCGGAGAATCTGTCATATTTAATTTGGAGGTCGATGGTTTGATCCAAACTTCTGCAGTCACGTGTCGAAGACAACAACTCTGTATATATGAGAGATAACTTTAGATTGTTGAGCACTTTTAACAGGCAGCGGCTCATTAAAGTGCTGCAGGAAGATGCATTTTAGCAAGTTAGCATCATACTTGTCTGGTTTGTGTAATCGATCAGTTTTTTTTTTTTTTACTGTTACAAAGCTCAGCGGCAAAAGAAAAAGTAAGTAAAGTAAAAAATTTTTACTTACAAACATAACTTTTACAACTTTTGAAGCGTAAACACAATCAGTGAGAGTAAAAGGCTAAAATCAGGGTACTATGGAACTGAACCATGTACTGTAAGTTTGACTAAGAAGCCACTACCATGCTCCCAATTTATCAGTCAAACAATCTTTATTTATCTAGTGCCAATACATAACAAGTGTTATCTCGACACACTTTACAAGAGAGCAGGCCAAAGCCATACTCTTCATTTTAAAGATATACGTATATACAAATATACAAATACACACATATATACATTTATACAAATATACAAATACATGTACGAGGTGTGTCAGAAAAGTTCCAGGACTGGTGTCACAAAAGATTTATTTAGAATCCAAACTACAAGTTTTCCCCTTGAAGTAATCCCCCTGGAGTCTAATGCAGTTTCCCATCCTTCTCTGTCACACTTTCATGCACTCCTGGAGGGATTCTTCCGGGATCCTCTGCAGCTCCATCATCATGGCCTCTTTAATGTCGTCCATGTCTTCAAAACAGGTCCCCTTGATGACCCCCTTGAGCTTGGGGGAGAGGAAAAAATCACATGGAGCCAGGTCGGGTGAATAAGGAGGTTGCTCCAGCACGGCGATGTTCTTCTCGGCCAGGAACTGTCGGATGCTCAGGGCATTGTGAGCAGGCGCCTTGTCATGGTGAAGCAGCCACGACTTGTCCTGCCACAACTCTCGCCTCTTCTTGCACACTGAACGAAGCAAACGCTGCAGTATCTCTTTGTAGACATGCTGGCTTTACTTTGAAGGGGAAAACTCTTAGTTTGAAGTTTGGGTTTGAAATAAATCTTCTGTGACACCAGTCCTGGAACTTTTCTGACACACCTCGTATACATATATACACATGTCCAAACCACTAATGAATCCACCATGAGGGGGAGGGGACTAAAGTAAAAACTGAAGGTTGTGACAGATCCATGGGCCAATCATAAATCTGTCCTCATCTTATTTGTTTCTGCTGAATATAGATTTATTTGAGTTTAGCCCCTTGAGATGTGGCAACTCATTTTTAAGACGGTCCTCACGTCTGTATGGTTGCAGAGGTATTTATTATGGAGGTCTAATCAATAACAATCATAGAAAGAGAAATCTTATATTAACATTAACACCTATAAAGATTATAATCTAGAGAGTATTTATAATGAAGGTATAATCAATAACAACCACAGATATCTCATGCTGTGCCCTCAGATATTTCCTCTTAGATGACCTGATTAAGTGTTTATGGCTTAGGCAATCGTGTGTCATTGATTAATGAAGATGATCAATACTGATAAGTATTGTTAAGGTAGTTAAGGTCCCTCGTAATTTCTGTACTCCTTCATCACGGTTTGTTAGGTACCATCTGTAGGAACCTAAATGCACTTTTGATGTTTGGTTTTGGAGTTAAATGGTGTAAAAAATAAAGTTCACAAATAAAAACTGACAAAGTTAAAGATTTAAAAGAGTTCATCTGTTTATATTATTGACATGTACTGTTTAAAGATTCATCCATCCATCATCTACACCCTTTATTCCTGTCAGGGTCACAGTAGGCTGGAGCCTATCCCAGTTGTCATAGGGTGAGAGATGGGGTACATCCTAAAGTTGTAGCCAGCCAATCACATGGCCACATAAGCTGCATTTACATCAAGCAGTCTGATTCAGTTGTCTAAGTGCAGTACACAATTAAAGGTGTTTCCACTGCCAATATGGGGAGAGGTACTCAAAAAGCTGAGCCAAGCTGTCCCACTTTTTTGGACCATTCTGTTGGGATGCTGAGCAGACTAAGCTGACCCCAAAAGGTGAAGCCAAAGTCACTGCCGTCTCTCAATAAGTTGCAAGCTACAACAAAAACAACACACTGCACCATGTTTAAATCACCCAAGAACCTGAGGGAGCAACTTTTCTGCTACTTCTGCTGTAGAGAGTGTCCGCTCCACTGAACAATGCCCCGTGGAGGGCTTCAGGTGAGCTCACCTTCCTTACCACTGGTGTAAAGGAGGAAGTGCTGAGGGAATTGGATGTGGCCCTCATCTTCCAACTTACACCCCTGTCCATAGGTGAGGGTCCAGCTGGCAGTGGAAACAGGAGCAAGATCAGGGCTTACGGCTCCAGACCAAACAGAACTGGACTGACCCGATCCAGAGGATCAGAGGAAACACAGCTATAGAGAGACAGACAATCATTCATGCTCACACTCACTCTGAGGACAATTTAGAGTCATCAGTTTACCTAACCAGCGTGTTTTTGGTCTGTGAGAAGAAACCAGAGTGCCCGGAGACCACCCACAAAGGCACAGGAAGAACATTCAGACAGAAAGACCCTGGTCGCCACAGGGAGTCGAACCAGCAACCTCCTTGCAGCGAGACATGTGCACTTACTGCTGCTCACTGTGCTGCCAATGCTTAAAGACGTTTAATTTAATATTTACACAACTAAGAAAACTGTTACTTGCTTATTTTATATGTGTATGAGAAAGCAGTTTTTGTGTAATGCCACTTTGTAAGATGGAGATTGCTTCAGCGGCTCTTCGTAACTCCAGCCCTTTAAAAAGTCTGTATCTGAGTAGAGGAGGTGTTTTTGGATTCAGACATGAAGAGAGAGGAACCTCACAGTTTTTGACCTCTCTTTGTCTCCCTCTCCCTTTTACGTTTTTTATTTTAATTGTTGAAAATATTAAATAATTTGTATCTGTTTTGATTATTTGGTTTAAGTAAACATTTGGACTTTTACTGAGTTGTGCTGTGGATTTTTTGGATTTGTGCACAAAAGAGAAAAAGTTAGCTGAGGGATCACTCTGAGGAACCTATACCAGTGGTCATCAACCTTTTTAAGCCTGAGATCTCTGAACCCCACCTGTGTGAAACGCAAGATCTACCTATTGAAGCTATGAGGAAAAAAGGACAACAAATAAAGTATTTCCAATTTTTAATGAGCCTAGTTGAACTAATTACCATTTAGTCTCTGTATAACTTTCAAACGGAAACCCTCAAAGAACTAAAACATAAAAAAAAGCATGAGGCCCAAGCTCCTTTAGTAAGAACATGTTTACACAACAAAAGGAAAACAACCAACACACTTTTAGTGGTTAGATCATATTTAAGTGTTATAAGCTGTTTTGCTTACCCTCTGAAACGGCGTGGATGCTTTAACTTTACCTTGCACATTTTGAGCAAGTGGAACTACAAAATACAGAAATCACAATACAATACAAATTCTTAACTGGTGCCACTTGGTTACCTGCAGTTAACATCAGTAACATTCATTCATTCATTTTCTATACTGACTATCCCTTTCAGGGTTGCGGGGGGGGCTGGAGCCTATCCCAGCTGTCATTGGGCGAGAGGCGGGGTACACCCTGAACAGGTCGCCAGTCGATTGCAGGGCCACATATAGAGACAGACAGCCATTCACACTCACACTCATACCTAAGGGCAATTTAGAGTGACCAATTAACCTAATGAGCATGTTTTTGATCAGTGGGAACAAGCCGGAGTGCCCGGAGAGAACCCACGCATGCACGGGAAGAACATGCAAACTTCACACAGAAAGGCCCTGCCCGACCCGGGAATCGAACCAGCAACCTTCTTGCTGTGAGGCACGTGCACTACCTGCTGCGCCACCGTGCCGCCCCACATCAGTAACATGTCACATCTAAAGCAGCATCACTTCAAAACACCATATAAAAGCACAACAGTTATTGAGATGGCTGTGACTGAATACTATCTGTGAGTGCCTTGTAATCTGGCTCATAGCTACAAACAGCCAGTCTGAGACAGTCAGTCAGATGCCTATCAGTAAGGCAGCTCCTGTACTTGGATTTTATGATTTTCATTTGTGAAAATGCCATTTCACATAGATAGGTGGACCGAAAGTAGGCACTCACTCTTAGAGCACATGCAGTGAGGAGGGGATATTTCTCTTTGCTGACAAGTCCCCAAAAGTCACTGTCTCTTGATCTGGATTTCAGCTCAATGTCATTTTGCAAATCGACCATCTCCATGTCAATACCACTGGGCAAAGCAAATACTTGCTGAAATCTGGTTGCAAACTGTTCTATATCAATGGGCAGAAATGGGTTTGACACAAAAACAGCGATATCCTCCATGACCTCTAACTCACCAAAACGCCGAATAAACTCCGTTGTCACTTTGTCGAAACAAGTATAGTACTTCTCCGGGTGAAAAGCTTCCTTGTTTTTGATGATGTGCAACATTTTCTCCGGGTTAGGGAAATGTGTCAGCCTCCCGTTTTTAAGGTGTGTGGTCCAAATATCCAGCTTAGCCTTGAACGCATTCACTGCGCTAATCATGTGTGGCAGGTGTCGGTCTTTTCCCTGCAACTCAGTGTTGAGCGCGTTAAGTTTTGCTGTCAGGTCGGTCAAAAACCCCAGATCCAGTAGCCACGCATTATCAGACAGTTCCTCCTGCTCCTTGTTCCTCGTTGTCAAAGAAGTCTTTATCTCAGGTAGCAAGTCAACAAATCTCTGCAATACTTTGCCACGACTCAACCATCGTACATCGGCATGGAGAAGCCAGTCTCCATACACTGCATCAAGCTCATCCAATAACGCCTTGAATAAGCAGTGCTGAAGCGCTTTTGCTCTGACGGAATTATCAGCTTGACCACGAGCATCATTACATGGGAAAAGTCCAAGACTTTGCTCACCAAAGCCTGCTGATGAATAACACAGTGATAATCCATGAAACGCGGAAACTCTGGATCATTACGACACAGTGCTATGAAACCTGCGTTAACACCGCGCATTGCCGGGGCGCCATCAGTTGTTATAGCAACTAGTTTATGAATGGGGATGCCGTTTTCGTTTACATATTTTTTGAACTTGTTATAAATATCCTCACCCCTCGTCCTCTCCTTTGAGTGCAAAAGAGTAAGGAAGTCCTCCTTGGTTGTCGCATCTTGAAAAGACATTCTGACAAACACGACAAGCTGGGCTGTATCCATTATGTCCAAGGATTCATCAAACTGCAGGGAAAAGTATTCACAGAGGGACAAGTCTCTTAAAACCTGTCGATCCACATCTTCTGACAGCGTTTCAACTCTCCTTGTCACTGTCGCAAGGCCAAGAGGTACAGCATGCAGCGCTGTTTTTATATCATCTTTGTTTGTGAAACCACCTAAAACTGTTTCTGCGGTGATGGCCATTGCCTCTTTGATTAACTCCCCATCTGTGAATGGCTTCTTGTGCTTTGCTAAAATGTGGCTAATACGTAGAGATGCTTCAGTGGCAGCCTTACTCTGTGCAGCAGGCTTCGTGAAAAGCAGTTGCTGAGCCCTCAATCCCGCTTTCAGCTCTTCAATTTTTTTCGCACGGATCGCGCTCTTCGGGGGGTAGTTGTCTTTGAAATTCGGGTGGTTGGTGTTGTGGTGCCGTTCCAGGTTCCCCCTTTTCGACAGTGCTTGTGTTTGATGACACAGCATGCAGACACACTTCTCTTTAACCAAAGTAAATATAAATTCTTCTTCCCATTCAGAATGAAAATGGTATGTTTTTGCCTTCTTTCGTGAAGGCTCCGCCATGCTAGCGAGTTAAGTGTCGCAATGTAGCAGCTACAGTCGCAACAGGCAGTGCCGTCTCAATTTTTTTTTTCCTCCCTCTCTGTCATTGATTACGTTTGGAATTCACTTTCACACGAGAAACACACCAACTTTAAGTCTCCTAAAAAGGAGAGAGGGCGAAGTGGTCTTGCTAGTTTATCAGACATAGGTTGTTGTGCACTTTTCATTTATTTTTAAGAGCTACCAAGGCAGCTTCAAAGATCTACAGGTCGACCGCGATCACTAACCTTTTAAAGACACAATAAAGTGCATCTAATTTCACAATCAGACCGTCCTCACAAACACTTGGACAGAAAATGACTTTACACCCAGAAACCTGAATCACTGCAGCATAAAATTTCACCATGAATGCAAAGCCACCACACCCCCAGTTTACAGCCAGGTCTTAGATAAAGGATAAAACCCCAAAACACATCTTTAACAACATGGACAGATGCAGCCACTTAAATGCCCCCCTCCCTCCATGACTGACCCATGATGGGTCTGTCCCCCATGCTCCAGGTTTAGAGAGCAGTTGTTATCTTGAGTCTTCACAAGGAGGTGCAGTGATTACGGAGGCTGATGTGATCACAGGGACTGAGGCTCCTCCAACATAAAATATCGTTCTTTCTCTCTTTCCTCAAGAGAAAATGCGCCATAAACACCCTCATCTATGACTTACAGATGATATTTCCTTTTACAAACTATTTGTCGTCATAAGCTGGACCGGTTTATTGATCTGTATTTGCAGACAAGGAGCCTGAATAAGTAGGACACAGACACTTTTTGTTCCCCCACTTTAAAACAACTAGGCAGTAAAGCGGCAATAACCCTGAAATAAACATTAGTTTATCAACAGAGGATTTCTGAGTGTCCCTTTATGTCACTAGATCAGAGAGGAGACAACCAGCCAGCAGACCAGAGCATATAGGCTTCAGTTACAGCTGTGCTGCGCCTCCAGAGCTCGGTGATCAACTGCAGATTTTATTTATTTATTGTGACCACGATTCTGATGAGGAAGACCTCTGTGACCTCAGTGCAGCCAAGTACTCTCTCTAAATTCATGATTTCACTCGCACTGATCTCAGAGTAACAGACCGGGGTGAAGTTAGTTTGGAATTGGATATTCGATGGATATTCACTCCGGTTCTAGCCACGACTTCACCGAAGTTTGTCCAGTGTGATCAGCTGGAGAGGTTAACTCACCTCCCTGAGCCTCGTTCTGGATTGCTGGAAAAACTGATTTAAGAACCGTCATGAAATTACATCATATAAATATATGAATGCAAAATAACTGCAGTTTTTTCAACAGTTTCCATGCCATCTGACCCAGTGACTCCAAAGCAGTCCCCAACTGTATTAGACAACTTGACTAATAGAACACAGAACTTTTTATGGTATTTTAGTGCTTCATCTATTTTTATGAATATTAATATGCATAAATTATATATTTTTTTAACACCTTCTAGATCATGTGACCCAGTGAATCCAAACAGTATCCAACTGTATTACTAAACCCTACAAATGAATATTATAATGCAGAAATTATAAAATTTTATTATATAAAAAAAAATCTGCATATTAATATTCATAAAAATAGATGAAACTCTAAAATACCAGAAAAAGTGGTGGTCTTATATGTAGGGTTTAGTAATACAATTGGATACTGGTTTGGAGTCACTGGGTCAGATGACCTAAAAGCTTTTGGAAAAAAACAAAACAAAAAAAAATAATAATTTCTGCATAATAATCTTCATATAAATTAGAGGAAACACCAAAATACCATAAAAAGTGGTGTGTTCTCTGTGTCCACTTTACCTATACAATTAGGTACTGGTTTGGAGTCACTGGGTCACATGACATGGAAACTATTGAAAATAACTGCATTTATTTTGTATTCATACATTTATGTGACGTAATTTCATGACTGTCCCTAAATCAGTCTCCAGCAATTCAGCGCGAGGCTGTGGGAGGTGAGTTAACCTCTCCAGCTGCTCACACTGAGCAAACTTCAGTGAAGTCACGGCTGGAACCGGAGTGAATATCTGTCAAATATCCAAATAATAAACCCTGGTTTTCACCCTGGTCAGAAAACGAAGGCAGCGAGTTTCCCAATCTGCGTGATTATGGAGCGCAG
Source organism: Cetoscarus ocellatus (assembly GCA_037902135.1). NCBI lineage: Eukaryota > Metazoa > Chordata > Actinopteri > Labriformes > Labridae > Cetoscarus > Cetoscarus ocellatus. The sequence goes on along the minus strand of JBAMNC010000098.1, from coordinate 388,425 downwards.
GCAGCGTTCATGTTTTGGTTGAAGCCAAAACTCATTCAGTGCTTCAGTACATTTACTTCAGTAGACAAACGTGCACTTCTTCCTCTGAAGTGCCTCATATGTTTCTCATTTCAGTCCGTCATTTCAGATCACAGCTCTTACAGCATCTTTGACAATACAGCAGCATCATGAAACAGAGATCACAGATTTTTAGTTGATATCCTGTTCAATAAACGATAAGCCTAGCGGCGCACAAGTGAAGGGCTACTCAATGATGTTTTCATACAAGGGGAGACGGGGATGGTTGTCAAGGCTGGCAAATTTTGCATGTGGGTTTTGCAGTCTCTGAGGTCAAATGTGATGCATCCCTCCCTTTCTAATTTAAATTAGTTTAGCTTTTCATTAGCTGATAGGGAGGGGATGGGTTGTAACTTGGGCTGTCACGATATTGGATTTTCACATCACATTATGTTGGACAAAAATATCACAACAACAATATTATCACAATATTTATAGAAAACGTTGAAGAAAAGTTAGTTCTATGTGTCAAATTAATCCACATCCTAATTTTTGTCTCTGCTTTGGCAAAGTACTCCTACATAGGGAGGTAGAAAGACTTTCTGCATCCATTACTGTATCCATAACTTCAGGTTCCTGTGATGTAAACATAAATTAATACCTGGCACAAATTAAACAGCCTGTCTGTGATTTCAACAGTGGCGGTTTGTCAATAGGGGGCACTGGGGCGCCGCCCCCTCCAAAATTAGACAGAGAAAGTCTGCTTAAACACAACATAATTTGTCATTAAATTATAAAAAATAACGAATAAAAACATTTATTTTTACCACACAATATTAGTCTGATAGCAGCACCTGTCACCATTCAATAAAAGGCGTTTCACAATGTTTTTACGTAGTAACTGTGTTGTGAAGAATACACAGTTTAAATACAGAGGGGCCCCGGAGTAATGGGTGTCTATGCAAGTCCTTAAACTTTTGCTCAGCATGTGACCTGAGGCGTCTTTGGGATTGGCCGCTTCAACTTTGCCTCCAGGGCGCACCTGTCTGCGCCCCGCACACTCCCACTTTGACTGGCAGCGAATCAGTATTGTTCTGGTGTTTCTTTTCCTCGTGTGACTGGACAACGAGCGCTGTCAATCATATCAACACGTCACCGCAGCAGATATGATTTATGCATGCGCAAGTAGCTCACGTATTCCCATGCGTCCGACCGATGCTCCCATGTACCAAGGATGCGTCAGGTACTCCGTGCAGAGATCCGTCAGAGGATCACAGAAGAGGTGAGATTGCATTAGAGAAGAAAATCAGTAAGAGGCTATGCTACACTGAAGATTAGATTAGGATGTGTCTTTCCTAGTAGACATAACATAATTCAGGGGCAAAGTTTTCAGTTTTTATGTCACACATGGCACTAAACTATAGATTAGGAGCCACAAAATGAGTTTGCCAAGAAGATATAAATGCTTTGTTCAGTAGAACATTATCCTTTGCAGACTTAAGTTCTAAAAAATTGATATAGTTTTTTAATTCTTGCATATTTTTACAAAACAACATACTTTTAGGAGGAATTGGTGCTTTCAGTGGTCAGTTTATTTTTACCCCACCAGAAATTCATTTTAAATTTAATTGACAAAATTAATGCATTATTTTGATAAAAATATTATATAAAGGGACCTATAAAAATATATTTTTAAAAATCATGGCAAAGCAGGAACAATGTACACAAGAGAAAAAGCACAACATGAAGAGTAAAAACAGACACACACAAAGTCTGAAGTTCAATGAAACATATTAAAGATAGGAGAAATTGTAATATTAATATTATACACAAGTGCATGTAGATTATTGCAAAGGTTTATTGCACTGCTCATTAAATATTACTCTTATATTGTGTAAAAGCCTTTGAAAAATTACAAAAAGAAGAATTGATAAAGCTATCAAGTTATGTGATGCAGTTTACTGGTGAAAACAGTGGGGTTTTATTAGTCTCAAAAGTGTAAACAACACAAATTCTTTACCTCTTAGGTGTTTGTCTTTTACAGAATTATTTTTTATTCTACTGGAGCTTTTAGATTTGACACTTACCTTGTGCCTTTCGAGCTTGTACCATTGTGCCCGGTATAAAATCTAAGAAAACAGAAAAAAAAATGTATACTTTGTCTCTAAATATTGTAGTTTTTTTGGCAACTAAACATGTGATATAAAATAATAAATATCAATGTAAATATATACAATATTGTTATTTTATATATAATTGTATATCATTTGTTTACTTGCTATAAGAAAATGTGCTATTTGGATACAGAAATTATACATTCTGTTGGTGCATTTGCTGACTGAATACTGCACATAACGGTACAAAGTAAAAATATTCAAAAGCTTCAGCAGATGGAAACAGGCTACTGTAATGTAAAGTTTTTTTTGTTTTTTTTTGACTTTTTAAAATTTGAAGGAGTTTTGCTGAAAACTGTAAATGTCATCCAAACATTGACAACTTCCATTTCCGCTGTGAGAATCGGTCAGCTGGTGTGAGCCGTCTGCCCTCTTGTATCTGATTTATTTTTTCTTATGTGTTTTTTTTTTTGTATTGTTCATATTTTTTACAGTTAATCTATACCAAAACTGTATCACATAGTTTTACCTTTAGTTTTAAAGCATCAGTTTAGTGGTGCATAAGATTCTGTTTGTGTTTACAATCTTGAGCCATGAGACATCATGTATAAGATAAGACACTGTTCAGGTGACACAAGAAATGTTCATCACATGGTGAAAATGACATAAATTACATATTTATTTTATGGGAGCAGTTAAACTTTGGCTGTTTGTGATTTTTTTCAGTAAATACTGATGTTAACTTTTGGTAATAAAATGTGTTTTTCTATAAATTTCTTAATGACAGATTCACACAGTACCACACCATGTTTCCTGAAGATGCCCTCGGCAGCACCTTGAAGGCCAACCCAGTGCTCAACTAAAGCTAAAGACAGAGCTCAGCCTTATGAACAGCAAGGAGGAGTTCAAGGCCTGCTGTGGTGCTGTGGACCTTATCCAGTTGTTCATGGAAAATAATGTTGGAGAGGTATTTTCAGAGACTGTCACTCTGCTAAAGATCCTCATCACCACACCCATGACCACTGCAGAAGCTGAGGTGCTTCTCAGAACTTTCCTCAGAAACACCATGAACCAGGACAGGCTGAATGCACTGGCCATGCTGTCAATGGAAGAGAGACTGGTGACAGATATGATGGACTTCAATCAGAGGGTCATTGAGAAATTTGCAGGCCAGAAGGAAAGGAGGGCAACAATTCTGTTCAAATATTGGATTGTTCAAAGTAGGTTGCACTGTGATTATGTTTTGTCTGTATTATTTTTTTTTTCACTATAGTATGGAGCACTTCTTTGGTTTGTTTCCTCCAAGGCTGCGCCTCCCTTAAAATTTTTGGCACCAGCCGCCACTGGATTTCAAATAAAGGAAGTATTCACTGAATAAAATATTCAAACTTAAATTGTCTCCTTTAAGAGCATCAGTACATGTAGTTTCAGTAACTGTTTGTTCCCCATATTGACAACAGCGCCTCTGGCAAAACAAACATGCCAACTTACTGAAAACTCACTCCGTGAAATTTGTATTGAAGTTGTCAATCAATCAAATAAACAAGCCAAACAAACTTACTGGAGGTGCAGAGGCAGCATGAACAGAGACAGAAAGTTAAAATGGCCACACCACGTCCTTATGAAACCTCTTGACCGTCCCTTTCCCTGTCAGCCATTGTAACAGTCTTTTCTCATGAGATTCAGCAGGAAGCAGAAGAGGAGAGACGAACACGGCAGGATTGAACTGAACATCATTTGGCTGATTGCATAAACTCTACTTTGACTGTAGTATGATGTCTTCTACATCAGGTGGACGTGGTGGATGGTGTCCAGGTCTACAAGGCCGAAAAAGGGCTCATAGGCAGAGACAAGAAAGAGACAAAAGTTAGTCAGAGTGACCCCAGGCCCAGCACCAAGAAGAATACAAAGACTAGCACAAGAAAAACAGGCTCGAAAGAATCAAAGGCAAGTGATCAAGTGGAAAATAGTGACTGAGATTAGTCAGGATGGTGGGCATTTTCACCTAGTCAAACTAACCAGAGCAATCCGTGCTGCTGCCTACCTTGGCCAGGACACTCTTGAAAAAGAGATTTTTAATCTCAATGAGTTTCTTTTTCTAGTTAAAGGTTAAAACCAAAGTAAGAAAGTCATCAAGGAAGATGACCACACTGCTCAGGGAAAGGTTGAGAGTTTATATCCCTGGGGTGATGGCAAAGCTGAGGGGAGTTATTTCAGATGAACCCTTTAACATGTCCATGGATGTGATAAACCAAATCCAGGGAGGTAAAACTGTGGAGGCCACACATATCAGAAGCAGCAGAGAAGGTACTCTAAAAGACACAATGTTGGTGTGTTGATATTGGAGAAATATCTCCTCAAGTCAGTGCATATGAGTTATATGAACTACTTTGTGAGGTAACATATCCCCAAACCAAAGAATCAGGCACACAGCCAAACAATGCAAAGGAAATCTAAGATGGGCATGATGTGAAGGTCCACGAGAGTATGAACAATGCAGAAAAAATGCTAGAAGTAAATGTTGTCACCGCAGAGGAGAGCATGGTGCTGTTTTTGTGGGTTGTATAGTGGAAAAAGAAGTTAGTGTACAGTGTCAAAATACTGGATAAGGTGTCATAGGCAGAGGCACTAAAGAAAGTGAGAATGGAGCAAACAACCAGAAAAAATGACCCTAAACTGCAGGAAAAAGCCAAAACAATGCCCCAGCTTCCTCTGTGATCGTGGTCATGCTCGATGGTTCGCCACCAGCTACATCTGCAGGAGCGAGTTGTTGACGTCCTCGCAGAAGAACACCAAGCGTCTCCTGCCTATGGCATTTCCTCAAGCATGTCTTCATGCCCGGCACAGTGCAACCCATACATGTCATCCACCCAGCATGCATTGCTCTCGTAAAACAATGGCGGCTTCTGCAGGTTACAAAAATTGCGATTTTTAAAGATATAACAAGAACACAGAAAGGTGCATGGGGTGCACAAACCAGATTTTTAATATCCACATTTGTAAAAGATTACCAGACTAGTTGTCATCGTATACTGCAGAGATGGTTGCTGCCATCATCAGTCTACAGTAGGTGGAGGAGGTCAGGCCAGACAGGGTGGTGGTGTGCACAGATTCACTTTCTTAACTGGAGAGTCTACAGTCAACATCAGAGAGGACATGCTCAGCAAAATTCAGCACAGCCTGCTAAGAACTGATGTATAGTTATGTTTGGTGCAACACACGAGGGGGTTAAAAAATGCAGTTGCTTACAAATTAACAAACAAGCACTGCAAAGATGTAGAACTGTTCCAATTCTTCTCGGGTAAGGAGAAGAAAAAGCAATACTATAGAAGAAATGAATGGAAATATGGCAGAGAATCACAATCTGTATTTATTGCCAAGTACATTTACACATACAAGGAATCCGACTTGGTAAGTTGGTGCAAAAGCAATCAGCAAATAGTTAGAATAAAAATAGAGTCAGGAGAAATTTTAAAAAGTATAAAATAGGTAGAAAATGGTGCAAATTGAATTAGGAAGATATTAAAAAAAATATACAATAAATACATTATATACAATATGCACAAAAAAGAACAAAAAAACCCAACCCATTGACATACACAGGAGGTGCAGTGAAGGAGCTGTACAGATGAGCACCGAAGTTTTAACAGAACAAATGTGACATATGTAACACTGTGAGCAGTGGGTCAAATTAGGCTGGATGTGGGGCTGGGGTTTTGTTTATGATGCTGACAGCAGAGGAGAAGAAACTGTTCAGGTGTCAAGTGGTTTTAGTCTGGATGGACTGCAGCCTCTTTCCAGAGGAGAGGGTCACAAAGAGTCCATGTCCAGGGTGAGAAACCACAATTTTACCTGCCTCCTGGTTCTGGAGGTGTACAGGTTTAAAAAAGAGATGGCAGGTTGTAACCGATCGCCTTCTCTGCAGAGCGAAGGATACACTAAAGCCTGTCTCAGTTTAAAAAAGTATGTTTCAATCCATCTCTGAAATTCTGAAATACATGAAGAAAAATTAATTAAATCAAACACAAAGTCCTGATTAACATCGACGGTGATGACGCATGCTTTACTTAAGCCTGGGTGGAATCAATTCAACAGTTAAGTACTTTAAAAATATATGCAGCAATATTTACAAAACTAGAAAACAAACTTCAATATGTTTGATACTGTGTGTGTTTGTGTGTTAGGGGCAGGTAACTCAAATAAAAAAAAACATAAAACTTTAATCAGCAGCCAATGATTTTTACTTTACACCTTAAATTAACCTGACTTTATGTGGGACAGCTGTTAATGGGCTTAATCTACTGTACACCATAACATTTATAAAAACATGAACAAAATAATTTAATTAATTTAATTTTGACTGCAAACCATTTCAGCCCTAGTTATAGGCCTCTAATTCAAACCTGCCCTCACCTTTTAAATGTATGGCAACAGCAGGCTGGGAAAACAGACTGAACTTTAAACTGTTGGTCTTTTATTTGACGTTAATGATGTCAGTGTTTATGTTCCTGATAGATTCTATTGCATATATTTGCTGTAAGTTAAGTTCAGCATTATTTTAAGCAGGGAGGGCTGAACTTTGGTCACCAAGACAGCCACGTTCATTTGTCTTACTTCAGGGAACCAACCTGTAACAAAAAGTAGGACACTCATAACTCAACAATTATGATTATTACTCACATACGAAACAAATATGTTTTTTATTTAAATGTCTTTCATCTGAATATATTATAAGATCTCCGTCCATCCATTCATCCACCCAGCCATCCATCCATTATCAACACCACTTATCACATTCAGGGTCACAGGGGCTGACGCCTATCCCAGGGTCACATAGAGAGACAGAGATCCGCACTCATTCACACCTACAGACATGGAAGAGTCACCAATTAACCTACTAAGCATGTTTAATCTCTGAGAGGAAACTGAAGTGCTGTGAGAAAACCCACGCTCGCATATGGAAAACATGCAAACTCCTCACATAAGAGCCGTGGTCTTGATCCAGCAACCCTCTTGCTGTGAGGTTTGCGCACTTAGGACCTGATCTACTAAAGTTTTGTGTGTATAAAAACACGTGAAAACTTGATAGTGCGCAAAGCTGATCTACACTGAGCACTCTCGTGCACTGAGGACTGCGTCTATCAAATGAGCAAAATAGCACACGCAATCCATTTAGCATGTTTGCCTTCATGAATATGCAGAATACATGCAGATTTTCAGAACTCACAAAATACTGGGAGGAGGAGATGCAAATGTGATCATTTAGCACCCGCAATGTGATTTATCAAACCCAAAACTGATTCCGGTCTGTGTTTTTGCATCTATCTTACGGCTGGTGCAAAACAGCCACAGCGTGACGCACAGAGGGCTGATGACAGAGAGAGAATCTTCCATGTCCCTGTCAACATGTTTGGACTGTCAAAAACAGCATTAACCAAATATTTTCCATCACTTACTGAATTTTTTGATAAATGACGGAAAGATTTGGAGGCTGTCTGTCATTATGAAGGACTGGAAAAAGTGGGACGATCCAGAGTGCCATCATACTCATGCAGACACACATGTAAAGTAAACCCTCTCTTTTCTGCGCTCTTAATACATCATGGAGAAGGTCGTTCAACCTATGTTAAAAAGATCCCCTTCATAGCCAGAATCACTCTGTTTGTCACTCTGAGCTGATAAATGGATTGTGCGGACTGAGATGTCTCTGCTGGAGTTCACCAGTGTGTTTATTTGCCTCTAACTCCATGGCTTCTTTATTTTTCATTTATGGCCACTCTGCTCTCCCAAACTCTCCATGGTGACAGCCAGTAGCACACATAAAATCCTCACTTAAAGAGTGCGGTCCGCACCATTTTTGCACCTGTTATCAATTGCACATGCAGTCATAGTAGATCATGTGCAACACACCAAATAAGAACAAGTGCAATTTTTTAGTTTGTACATGCAATTTAGCGCTTGTTATTTGGGATCATTAGTAGATCCCGCCCTTAGTTCATTTTCCTGTAGAAAAAAGGCGCAAAATAGAAAATATTATCATTATAGCTCACTATTATTATTATTATTATTATTATTATTATTATTTGCTAATTAAGGATCTACAGATTCACCAATTAAAGAAATTAGGCCAAGAATTTCCACTATTTTGTTGATTAGAGCTTGTTGAAATTCTGTCATCAAACATGAACACAGTTTTTACTTTTTGTGGAAGATCATAAACAAGTCAATTATTCTCTGTAGATAAACATGTCACCATTTTTACAACAACAAAGCGACAAAGTAAGCAGGAGCAGTTTTAAAATCAGCTTCAAAGAAATAAACCTCAGCCAGAACAGACTCTATGAAGTGACTTACTGAGTCCAGGGTGGTGCCATCGTTTTTAAGCTTTCTCATTCAGAGGCTGTTTCTCCACTTGCTCCACAACAGGGATGCTCACACCTGTAAGGTCAGAGGAGAAAGATCAACATGCATCATAATATGTGCTTCTATTGTGAATTATTAGAAATAACACTCCAAAAACTTTAAATCAGAGGTGGGACAGTGGCAGCCTGGGGGCCACATCCAGCCCTCCACCTCACTCAATGCAGCCTGAGAGCCATTTTCACAAATCTTTAAGTTGTAAACACAAAGAAAACACAAAAGAATCTGTTTAAGGCTATAAAACAGAACAAATTATATGGCCTTGGGTTTCTGCTTTGTCTTTTTTTTGGTTTTTGCAGGTACAAGTAGTAGTTTAAAGCAGTCAAGAACATCCTTTGCCATGGTTGTTTCTTCTAAACTCTTTTGTGAGCCATTAGACTATAATACAAAGCAGGGACATCAATGAAACTTTAATTGGATGGATTTTGGAAATGTTTCCTGAGCAAAGGTCCAGAACATTGTCATGTCTGACTTATATTACTCAGTCAAAATTTAAACAAAAAGAGCAACCATCGTGTACAAACATATTGAGTGAAAATGATATGTTTATGTTCTGAAAATATAACAATAAATGATTAATAGCATTTTAATAAGGAGCTAGAGAAAAAAGCCTACAGTGATAAAAAATAAAGAAATTGAAGGAAAAAAGCCCACTGATAAAGATTAGAAAAATAATTTCTTATTGCAGTACTCTCTCTTCTTCTCTCTCACTTATGTTTCCTCTTGTTTAAAGACAGACGTGAGCTTTACGTCTGTCGGGTTTTTGAATGAACTGAGCAGGAAGCTCCTTCATCATATAGGATTAATATGTTAATTATAAATCAAGGAACTCTAAAGGGTAATTGTCAGCATGATTTAAGTCCTTGGATGACATGTTTAGTCTCTTAAGGCTGCATTTAATGACTCGAAGTGTATCAAAACACACACAGGGGAAAACATGTAAAAATCTGTCTCTATCTGCTAAAAGGTTTTTTTTGTTGTCTTCTTTTATCTTTTAACACACACTGTCAACTTTCTCCTGACTCAGTACAAATGGAAGTAAAGGAGATTAAAACAAATGTTTTGTTCTTCATAAACTGGAAAAGCCTCACTGCTATGCTGAACAAAATAGCTTAAATTTTATTTAATTTTGTGGTGAACACATGAATTATGCATTATTATCTGCATCAAAGTATAAACAAAGGGAATTTCCATATAATTGAGTCCAATAAAAGCTTTGTATTCGCAGTCTTCTTCAAAGTTTTGATGTAAACAGACAACAATTTGTAACATTGTTGCCCTCAGAAAGTAAGAAGAAGGTATTTTTGTCCCTCCTTGTAACCAAAGTTTTACATTTCTGCTTAAAATTGTGTTTATAGAATAAAAATAGTTGTACTTATGAGATGGGGGCCGTTTGTCTGAAGGTACAAAAAAAAGATGTTAATTAACATTTCAGACTGTCACCTCACTAATATGATCTCTTCATGTGTCCACTCAAACAAACAAACAAACAAAACTATCTTTTAAGTACTGACATTTCTTTTGCGCTCATCACTCCATAACATCAGCATGTTCAAAACACATCACTATAACTGTCATTTTATTACTAAGTGTTGGATACAACTCAGAGGTACGTTGAGTCTCTGAATATGTCTATAAATATATTTGTGGATAACAACAAAGTATAAAATATAAATACAGAAATTATGACTGCATGTCTGCTTCTCTTACTAGATCTGTTCTTCCAGATGAAGAATCCAGCCACACAGACGATGATCATGAGAAGCACTACAGCAATGATGCCGAGGATTATGTTCATGGAGTTCACTGTGAAGGAGGGAACAATACAATAAAGTCATAAAAGGTTTGAATGAAAAAGGTTACAAAAACAGTTTGTGGCCATCCAGACCAAAAGTGTTTGCTGAAGACATTGGGCCAAAATTTCCATCTTTGGAAAAAAAAATCTTAAAACCAAATTCACACAGTTTTAATAGTGAATCTTGACATCTGTAGAAGTTTTCTCATTGTGGATTTGATTTCCTGTTTATCTTTTCAGCTTTAAGCCAAAAACGTTTTTTTGTTCCATGTTTGTTTGTTGAACAGCGAGAGCTGCAAACAGTATTATTATTTCAATGTGATATAACAAATGTAACTCAACATAGCAATCCAATCATCTAAAAACTCTGTAATGGGGTTAAACTGATGCCTTTAATCTGTAAACATATGAATGTCTACAGAAGATCTAATGAAGAAGCAAACTAAAAATAATGTACATCATGATACATGATTTGTCTAAAAACATCCTAAATCAAATATTATCTGGAAAATCAATTGAACAAAATGTGGTTGATTTGTCTTAAATATTATGAATATATTTGACAGGTTAATTCAGGTTATTAAGAGAATGAAAATAAAAACAATAAATTCAATTCAGCTGTAAATAACCTTCTAAAGCAGTTTCAACTTTATGGTCTGATTAGTGATTTTGTTATTCATTATGATTCACTGCCAGGATCCAAAAACTGACATTAACATTGGTTTAATGCTGATCTAAGCATATAAAGTATTTTTTGATTCATATTCAATTAAAAAGAAAAAAATACAAACTGATAAAAACCTATCTTGATCAATAAATGGGGATAATTGTATGAGCTTGAAGGTGGTAAAAGGTGGAAGTAAAGGCACTAACAGAGAGAAAGAGGGGAAAATAACAAAAACAGATGATGAAAATGTAAATATTTACAGATACTGTTTACACCTAAAATGATGACGAAAAGACCAGGTTCGGTTCTTCTAACACAGTGTGTACCACGTGTGTCATACTGACATCATAGAGCTATTGTAAGGTCACAGAGTGGTGCATCCATCCATCCATTATCTTTTCAGCGTATCCCTTTCAGGGTTGCGGCTATCCCTGCTGACATTGGGCGAGAGGCGGGGTAGACCAGCAGATTACAGGCCACATAGAGATTCATACTCACACTCATACTTAAGGGCAATTTGGAGTCACCAATGAACCTTATAAGCAAGTCTTTGGTCTTTGGGAGGAAGCCAGAATGCCTGGGGAGAACCCACGCATGCACGGGAAGAACATGCAAACTCTACACAGAAAGCCCTGCCCGACCCGGGGATCGAACCTTCCTGCTGTGAGGCAATCAAAATAAATGATGATCAAAATAATTTCATTGGGGTCCCCTGTCATATTTATGGTCCCTGTGAGTGGTCCATTTCTAACCATCCCTTTAATGACATACCAGCACTTTAAAATCAATTAGTGGGGCAATTTTAGATGCACTTAATGTTGCAAAATAATAATAATAATAATAAATAAATGCATGTGTTCAACACAGACCTTATCCAAAAAATCTATTATAGAATTCTGTAAACTTTGGGCCAAGTAGAAGCAACAATAATACTCCCAATGTATAATGTCTTGCTGTAACCTCTTGTTTGAGAATTTAGTCTTAATTGAAAGACTTGATCAAGTTGGTCCATATGGTTGTGGCAATAGAGCAATAACTTGCTGTTGGGTCCTTTTGCTGTTTTTGTAGTCCTTGTTAGCAGTTAGTTGGCAACCATAGTTTTAAACACACAACAACGGTTAAAGATTTAAAAAAGGCAACATCAGATGCATTTTATTACTTCCTATTCAACATTTAAATCTTGGGCATGTGTTCATCACAAAATTTATTTAAGGAAATTATCCAAAACCGGTACTCTGAATCCCATAAAGTTTCAGACTTGAGATCCAGGAAGGGCTAAATGCTAACTGGCTTCCACGGTTTTGGACTCATTCCTGCAGCACTCTACTACAAAGCGTCATACCAGCTTGCTGGCATAAGCTTTAGCCCATCCAGTGCACAGCAAAGGATTACTATGGATGGATTTGCAGATTATAAGTGAAATAAGAGAGATAATGTTTATTAGCACAGACATCCAGTGAGTTACTGCTGTGTCCTGCTGTCCAGCCAGAGCTGTGATAAAAATGTGACATCACATGAAAAAGGTCTAATCACTCATTAAACTATATACAGTATACTACACAGTATATCGTAGCGTAATATTCATGTGTTCAAATATATTCCAACTCTCCACTGTTTCAGTAAACCCCTCTGGTTCATCACTGCTGGTTCAGGTCTTACCGTAGTTGGTCTTGACGTCCTTTTTGTCCAGTTTGGTGACCAAGTCCATCTTCACACCAGAGAGCTGAAACACACACTCGTACTTCCCCCAGTCATCAGAGGGGAGCTCCAGGTCAACACTCATCTGGAAGGATCCGTCATGGTTGGGGAGGGTCTGTCCGTGGTCCACGTTGTCATGAAGCTTCTCTCCATTTTTTCTCCAGAACAATGCAGCTTGGTCGGGGTAGAAACCTGTGGCGTGGCAGGTGATCCAAGAGGAGGGGGTCTTCTGGAGGAGGGACACTGTGGGGAGGTCTGGAGCACAAAAACAAAGACTGTTTCTAGTTTCTTTATCATTATTTACTGTTGTGTACTGTCAAACAATCTGTATTTGTATAGTGCCAGTTTATAACAAGTGTTAAAATAAAGCACTTTACAACAGAGCAGGCTGAAGCCATACTCCTCAGTTTATAGATACACAAGATACATAAGGCGGAAGAGAGAGATGAGAAGAGAGCAAAGAAAAAAAGAGTTTGTCAAATATATACTGTAACGTCAGAGTGTGAAAAATAAAGAAACATGAACATCGTCAAAATAAAATGACATCAGGTCTCATGAGCTTACCTTTTCTCATCAGAGAGCTCTTTCCAAACTCCACGTACTTCTTCAGCCACCCAGGGCAAATCTGACTGATGTAGCTCTGTCTGTACTCTAGATCAACTTTGTTGTTATTCCACTTTTCTTTGGAGATGACGGCCTGCTGTAGAGGAGCCACCCATGTCAAGGTCTTGATGTCATAAACAATGAAGTCTTCTCCATCATAACCATACTGAAAGAAACCACTGACTTCATCAGTCTCATCGTCCCACTCACAGCCGTACATATGCTGGTAAATGTGAACACCTGAGAGAGAGAGAGTGTTGTCAGTTTTGTTGAATCAGAGTAAATCACAGCTCAGTCTCACACAATCAGCTTATCCCACGTCTTCACCACAGAGACGCACTGATCCACACACACCAACACAAACATCTACCTCACACCTTCTGCTGTGATTGGCTGGATGCAGTGGTAATTTTGCTGACCAAGTATATTCCTCATAGTTTTTGTCAACAGTCTTTTTTCCCGACAAAAACTAGACCGTAACTTATAAAAACAAGTGCACATGGACAAAAACTAAGGGTGAATCCCAATTCTACCCCTTAGCCCTTGTCTTACCCCTTACCCCTTGGTTTTGCGTTCACGTCTAGTGAAGGGGTGTCCCAATTCTCCATAGGGCTAAGGGGGAGGGCTAAGACCAAGGGGTACATAGCCCTCGAAATGAAGACAGACCGGGACCTCACTTGAAACGAAGGGGTATGAGAATTTCCCATAATACACTGCACCCGCCGACACGAGGAAGGCCAGAGACCGAAGAAAGCGCTTAATTTTAAGTAATTATTAAATCAACCAGGAAATATGAACCATGTTTTGAATTGTTGGTCGTATTTTACAGTTTCTCGTTACAACAAGCTAGCTTTCGCAGCTGTAGCTACGGTTATTGTCGCATCTGCCTACGTCACAGCTAGCTAGCGGCTCTGGGTGATGACATAGCGGGCATCGAGTGGTGTCTCGTTTCTAAGCAGTGTGTTTTCACCCCTTCCCCTTAGCCCTCTGTTTTGAGGGCCAGGGGGAAGGGGTAGGGGAAGGGGTAAGACAAAGGGGAAGGGTTAAGGGGTAGAATTGGGATTCATCCTAAAACTAGATTAACTGACATTTTCATCAACAAATAAACACTAGACTAAAATGTTTGACAGAGACTTAATCTAATCAGACCTAATTTGGTCATGTAGAAAGTAGGGACGAGTTACGAATATATCCAATCACAGCTACTCTGGTTGTGTGGAAAGGTTGGACGAGTTAAGAGGGACATCCAATCACAGCTGTCTTAGCTTCATGGTGGTGGGATAAGTTGGGGAGTGATCCAATCAGAGCTACTCTCTTTATGAATTGATATATTCATGTAGAGCAGGTTCACCGTGTGTTGTCAGTTCTGGTATTGTAACTGAGATGCTCTGCCAGGTAGCCTAAATAAAGGTGACTGCATTTCACACAAAAGTTCAATATGTTTTTGTTAATTCATACATTCAGTAAAGGGTTATTATATGTTTCATTTTATCCAAGTGTAAAACATGACTTCAGAAATTCAAGGAAACATATAAAATTCCTTACACTTTACACTTCATATTATAGTCGACTAAATTTACAGTAGATTTCATCTACTAATATGTTCTGAGATTTCATCAACTAAAATTAGACTAAATTTAAAACAATTTAGATGACTAAATTATGACTAAAACTATAAGATAGACTATAACTATAACTACAATTAAATTAAAAAGTGATGTCAAAATTAACACTGGCTGGATGGACGTCGCTCACAGCCAATCAGCACGAGAAGAGAACAGTTCAGATGAGAGAGAGTAGTGATGTGCGTTATTGGACTTTTGCAGACAGGCTGATATTAACAAGCTCATTTTAGACAACAGCTCTTTCTACAAACCTTTTTATTGTGAAGAGCACCAACTCTGTCCTGAACTAGAGCTGACCTGTTACCCCCAAATTCCACATAGAGCGAATGCGCCGGGAACTGCTCGCACTCCAGTGTCCTGAGCTGGTCAACAGGTTTCCCCTGAAGAAGAGTCTCAGTCCAGGATCAGTCTGTAGACTCATGGTTCTGCAGCCCTCACAGGGTTCAGCAGTGTGGGACCACAGCTGCTCACAATCAGGCTCGGACCACCACCACCATTATGGAGACAGGGAGGCAGTCTGTGCGTCCTGATTGGTTCATCCGCCTGTCAATCATTCAGCAATAACAGTAGCTGTTTCCACCTGCAGATGTTTGTTTGATGCTTCCACAGAGGACGGACCAACACCGAGGTCAAAGCAGAGGAGATAATCTAATCTAATCTGAACTAAACTTATTAGGGTGCTCGCCCAAAAGGCAAGGACCCTGTTGTTCCTGGTTTGCTTTCTTTCTTTATTATTATTTCCTTGACGGGCAATTAAAACTTAATTTGATCCCATAATACACTCAAAAAGACACCAAAATTGGCACACACCCCAGATCTGGCGATAATTTTGATAAAATGTAAGAGCCTCCTGGGTACACTAAAACAGCCCTCACCACCAGTAGGAATGTCGTAGAGAGATCAAACCAACGGCCAAACATTAATTTCATCAAGACCCACAAATCCTGCCCCGATAATCCTGACCCAGAGCAGTGGAAAGAGAGAGTGGCATCATTGAGAGGTCAGAACGCAGAGGTGGTTCATGTAGCAGCCGAGTAGTTCCAAACAAAGCTTTGCGGGTCATTTAAATGAACTGCTTAGCACCAGTTTCTGGTAATTACTTACCAATATTTTCCCTTTTTTATATTCATACATTGACTTTGGCAAATTCCAATGTGGTACATATTCTATGCGCTTGTGCAGGAGCATTATTATTGTGATAATGCTTTTAAAGATGCTGTAATTTCCTCTGAGAAAGAAGAATGTGAACAGTAAACTAGCTTTACTTCATGTTCTTGACTAGCAAACGTTGCTTGACACTGTAACATCATTATATTTCCTTGTTTATATCATCAGCGTTGGTGATTTGGAAAATTACTGACTTACTTTGTTGTAACATTTCAGATGAAGAAGGATGTGCGATCCTCCTGAGTAGGAAAACATGTACAGATGTTGTAACTTAGCTTTATTAATTAAAACATGTAGGAAACTGTCTTGTGACATATAAAATATACAATTTTATCATATCTGTCTACTGTATATACATATATATGTACACATATATGTATGTGCGTGTGTGTGTGTGTATCAGGAGGATAGGAGGAAAACCAACCTACAGCGTGTTATTTTTTACTGGTTGACTACTTATCCATACTTTCTTATATTAAACAAAAATTAAGCAATAATACAATGGCTTACACAATTTCTTAAAAACTTTTTATTCAGTCCTGTTGTTTCTAGGTTAACCACGCAGGTCTAATGCAAAAGAGTTTTAATCAAGGATATAAGATACAACAAGGAGCAGACCAGTGACCATATTAAAATTTAAGTTTTGTTTAAAATTGATGAGCCATCGTGCTTTAAATTACATTGTTAATTTGATTCAAATGTGATTGTAAAATGGTCATCATTAAAATGTCAGCTGTAGCTTCCTACCTGTCAACTGGCCTTCGATAAATGCGAAAACCATACCTTCTCCATAGGAATCCTATTGCCTTGGTTGCATTGTGTGGAACTATCGAGGGCCCCCATGATCCACTATTGCTGTCAAATAATTGGCCCATTGGCGTCTACAGAGATGATGTAACTCTCTTTCCACAGCTCTGTCCTGACCTATCTTAAACAGGAAGTCTGCAATCTGGATTTCAAAATAAGACCTTACCCTAAAATCCTTAATTCACACCTTAATTTGACCCCCTAAACACACTCAAAACTTCACCAAAATCGGCACACACGCCCGATCCAGGGAATACTTAGATAGAACAAACAAAAAAAAATACCCAGAACATTACAAAATATACTCTCTAGCGCCACCTAGGCACAATATTGCACACAAAAATGGCCATCACAGCAAGTAGGAATGTCATAGAGAGATAAAACCAACACCAAAGTTCGTCACTTTGAGATCCACAAATCACATGCTGACACCCCTGACCCATCTCAAACAGGAAGCCAGCGATTTGGCTTTCAATATCAAATTTGGCCCAAAAATTGCTCCTCAAACAAAATTATCTTCTCCTAGCCCATAAATGGTATCAGCTTGAAAAACCCACAGATGACACAGCAGACCATGCTGATCAAAAATTCTGAAGGAATTTGTTGTTTCTCATCTGCTTTTCAAATAAGACGCCCTCAAAGCCAAATGAATGGGAAAAAACTGACCAGCTGTAGAGCTTCGGCCCGTACATGAAAACTCAAAAGTCCTACAGCTTTCAAACTTACACAGATGAAATCCTGATGATTTTTCCTACTAATTGGTGGTATTTTTTAACAACATTCAGCCAAAATTGTGGCATCTGTGAGGAGTTGTTTCTAAGACTTTAGGTTGAAATCTCACTGCTGCTCTCCTGCTGCATGCACACTGAATGCGACTTGGTGCCCGAGATCGCGTTGCCCATAAATAGCCTGTCCAAAAATAGTTAATTTGGTCAGTGTCGCCATCGTGTAGCTCAGTGATGTCACCCCCGCTTGTGGTCCTGCTCCTCAGGTTGATAAACCAGGCAGTAATGCTCCTCTATCAGCTGTGTGTTGTTCAGCTGCTGTGATCATCAGGTTTTCCAAAGGAGTGTAAATATGGAGCAGCTCAGTGTGGACGCTGCAGCAGAGTTATTCTCAGAGTGAGAGTGTGTGTGTGTTTTCCTCAGTAACATGTTCACTTAAGGACAGGATGGAAATACAAATGATTTATATACAAACAAACCTCCAGTTTGGTTGAAGCGCTCTTTTGCAATTTCAATGTTGACTTTGAAGGTCTGCTGGTCACCTCCGCGTTTTTGAGTCTCTCTCTTCCAGTACTGAGGATCACCTCCTATGACTCTGTTCATCCAGTCCTGTTTGGGCTCCAGTCTCTTGGTGTTACTGTCGTAGTAATCAACCTGAAGATTATCAACCATCCCAACAATCACAAACTCTGGGAAGTTTGGGACTCCAGAGGACGCCGTGTAGAAATACTGCAGAGAGTGACGCACTGTGGGAGCAAAAATATTTTCATTATTTCAGTTTTATTTCATATTTTATGCATGTAGGGCAGCTTTCTACCAAAGCTGTGTTGGACCAAGGAAGGGAGAAACAAGTGGACTGAAGTAAGAACTCAACCGAGTGACAGTGACCCTAAAACTACTGTCATAAACACGAGCTACCTTTCTGTCCTCACAGTAAATGGACTTAAATCAATGTTCACTCACCAGCCGTCGTGTCCTGGAGGAAAAATCCCACAAGAGTCAGAAACACCACAGTCTTCAATTTAACCCGTGGCTTCTTCATCTTTGAGCCAACTCTCAATCTCTCTGTTCCTGTCTAACCTGATCCAGACTCAGAGTGTCTGCTTTTCGAGCTCATACCTTAAATGAGGTGTGAAGCTGTGTTGCCAGATTTTGTCCGTGAAACAAGCAACCAGATCGATGACAAGCTCAAACAAAAACCCTCCTTCAAGAGAATGTCC
Source organism: Cetoscarus ocellatus (assembly GCA_037902135.1). Taxonomy (NCBI): domain Eukaryota; kingdom Metazoa; phylum Chordata; class Actinopteri; order Labriformes; family Labridae; genus Cetoscarus; species Cetoscarus ocellatus. The sequence goes on along the minus strand of JBAMNC010000098.1, from coordinate 369,587 downwards.
CAGCTTTGCAGCTTTTCAGGGTCATCTGAAGGTGTGGATCAGGACAAAATAGGCCTGTGACCATTTCTAAACATCTGTCCTTAATGTGCGTACATAAATACCTCTATGTATGTAATCTAAGTGCAATTTTGCATGCATGATTACATCTATGTATGCTAACCATGTGCATTACTGTGCATAAACAGGTCTGCCTATGCACAACCTGTGCATTTACAACTGGTGTGGGCAAGTGTGCAATCATACATTAGCACTTTTATTATGATGTGCAATATATCAGCACTTTAGCACTTCAGCACTGCATTATGTGCATTAAACAGCTCGTGCACTTTAACCCTGAAGGTCTCTTTGTTGTGGTTTGTCTTGAGCATATCATTTGTATTCTTGTATGTGTGCCCTGTAATGCAATGTAAATTTCATATTTTGTTTATCTGTCATCTTGTTGCTGCCTGTTACCATTGTTTTATGTATTTCATGTATTTTAAAATTTTACATACCTGTACAAATGCATTACATCAACCTGCCGGGGACTGCAGATGTAAATTAGCCTGTGGCTACATTCTGGCACATTCACATGTCAATGTTCAATAATGTGCACTGTCCTCTATTTAAATAAATAAATAAAATAAATGTTTCTGTATATATATCAAAACACAAGTTCTAAGTTTTCTAACTAACATGTCATTAACATGTAATTTTAAGAATTTTAAATCAAACATTTACATTTTGTCTTATTTGGATCATAATGTATTTTCTGTTCTAAATTCTGCCCTTCACATGAAGCCAGTGAGTGGCTTATAGTTAAAGACCCACATGTTTGATCAAATGCCCTGTCATCAATGAAATTATAACTCTCCTTTTTTTTTTTTTTTTTTTTCCTGGACAGTCTGAACTTAAATTTTGAAGCTGAATAGATAAAGTATTTCTTTTTTTTAAACTTTCATTTATAAACTTTTATCATTTAAAAATACAAACAGAAAAAACATAACAAAACAAACAAATAAAAAAACAACATTAATAAAAGCCCTTATCCAGGAGGTCATGGAGTGAGTTTTGCCTTAAGCATAGAAAGGGTCCACTTTGAGTGCTTTATCATGCTGAAACTTGTGCTGCAATACATGCCGGTGCACAGAGTGCGTGCACACATACTGAGTAAGGCATCTGTTCCATAAGATGTAACTGTTTAACAATATCTACAAAAAAGACAGCAGTTGGGCATCCTTTCTGAGCTAGAACTTTGTAATAGCCTTTTTGTTGGCAACTAGTAAGATCTGTAAGAGGTACGCATCCTCCCTGCTGAGTCCATCAGGGATGAGTCCAAGGTACAGAGATATAAAAGATGTACTGATACTGAAACCCAAGACTTTGGAGGTAATGTTTTCTACTTCCCTCCAGAAAGGCTTTATAATGGAACAAGACCACAAAATGTGAGTCTGGTCAACCATAATGTCTCCACAGTCCCTCCAGCACCAGAGCTGAGTGCCGCTATGTTTGGATTTCTGTTTGGGTGTAATAAAGAAACAAACCAAATTTTTCCAGCAGAAGTCTCTCCACGTCCATGAATTTGTTGAGGAAGCCTGGTTCTTCCAGGCCTGCTGCCACATTTCTTCAGTTATATCAGTGACCAGTTCTGACAAAGCATTTCTTTTAAGATTTATGAAACAAGAAAAAAATTCACTGATCTTCACCATGCTGTATGGGACAGTGTGAGAAGCAGCTGATGGAAATTAAAAAAATGCTGAATGTGGGTATTTATTTTTTGTGTTACATAATTTTTGCTCCTTTTGCACACTTTAAATCTGTATTTGTGTTTAAAATGGGAGGGAATAATGGATGTAACTGCTTTGATACCCCCTCTGACCCCATGTCCGGAGCACTGGGGTCGTTAAACATGCAGACAGGACTTAGAGTTTGCATAAGCTGTGACCATTTCTCTGTCTACTGAGGCTGATTTCATACAGACTCTCATTCATATTAGTCACAGAAAAGGAGAAAACAGGGGCTTTGGTCTGGAATGATTGAGGGTCGGCTTGTCTCCGTTCAACGATGTTTTATTAACAGCTTCCAGCACATAACACCAGACACAGCATGTGGCTCTTGTGGGGTTTTCTCTCAACTGCTGTGAAGCGTACCTGTCGTAAAACTGTTATGACTCAACGCTACTCCAGCTTCTTGTAACTCATACTATGACATCTGCCCCTTTTGTATGTTATTTTTACTAACACAAAACACCTTTAATAATATTTCAGTAAGCTCTCTGTACAAACGTAAAATGTGTCCTTAGCAGGTTGGGGATGTTTTCTCCGGTAGACATTTCCACCTTGTAAACATTTCTCCAAGAACTGAGATAATCATGTTAACAAACTTAGAGTCATGTCCTTTCAAACTTTAAGTGCAAGTACCTTAACTTAGATCTGATCAAAATGTACAAAAAAAGTCGCTCTTCACTCAACTAAGGCACGACAGTATCTCTGTTATGTTACAGTCAGCACAAGTTACAGCAAGCATACATCAATTCAGTCTTCCATCTCTCTCTTATTTTTCAGATGCTTCTCAGTCTTTTTCATTGTTTTTCATACATCCCATACCCCCCAAAGTCCATATGATTGACACATCCATGTCTGTCCACAGGTCTAGCCTGTTGACTGGTCTGCACCTCGTCTGGCTTTAGTGCAAAACATGTGACCTCACCAGGCCTCGAAAAGACAGTCTCTGGGTTGATGGCACTTGCAGATTGGGAATTCACACATGAATTCTCATCCAAAGTAGTAGGGGTGTCTCCGGCAGGTTGTGGAGACAGATCAGTCCGGAGGTGACTGTGGTTCCGCCTCAGCACTGCTCCTTACAATGCATTGATGAGATATGACTTCAGAGTATTCCTCCAAAACAACTGCTGAGGTCGCCCAGGCCTTTTCCTGATCCAATATGGTGAGGACTGTGTCTCCTGGTCAAAGTGGAGGAAGAGGTCTGCTCCATGGCAGGGATTGTAGTAGAAAGCATGTCCTTCCTTCTCACTGGCATCCTTTCATCTAACAGTTTTTCTGTTAGGCCATTTGGGCCGCAGATTCTTCTCCAGTGCAGGGAGTGTTGTTCTGATCTTTCCCCCATTCAGAGTTCTGCTGGGCTGACTCCACATGGTAGCACCAGGGGTTGATCTATAGCACATGAGGGCCATCAATGATCTTCATGTCAGAGGACTCTTTTTGAGATCTTCACTGCTCTCCCCGTATGACCGTTTCCCTGAGGATGGCCATTTTTGCAAGTGTGTTGTTTATTTTATTCACATTTGTATCATGTATCATGTTTAAGGTCTGCAAAGCACCTCCAACCACAGAGGTTAAAATGTGTAACAGATAATCTTTGACCTGAACCAGAACACACAGTTTTAAGTCACAGTTTCACTTTGAGTTTGATCATTTCAAACCAGCAGTCATTGGCACACCTATCCCTGTTAGAGCATCAGCAGGGCGCCATTTTGTGACTTTGGTTGTTGTTTTAAAATGGCAGAAACAAAGTTTAGGAACAGGACTTATGCATATAATGGCAAACATAAGAGGGAAGGAAGCCACGTCACTCCGATCCAGCCCAGAGTGCATCTTGGTTTACACCCTCCTGCTGTTCCTATGTCAAACAACAGCTCATATTTCAACATGAAGCAGATTCTTAAGGTTTAACTGATAAACACACACATAAAAAACCCTCCCACAGCTGTCCTTCCTGGAATCGTTCAGTCTGAGAGTTCCTCCACTGAGCGACAGCAGCTCTATGTCTCTGTGCTCTTTCTGGGAAATCACCTGATCGGGGTGTTAGCTTTTGTTTTGGTGAGATCTGGCATGGGTAAAACATTTCTATGATGTTATCTGCTCTTCTCACCCTCCCTGCTTTACCACATTCCTGTGGTCATAGTGAAAACACCTTCTGCAGGAATATAATCAAAGCTGAACACCAGTGACAAACCAAAATGCTGTTTGAAACTCCAGTCTTTAATATCAGGAAGCTACCTAGTCTGCTGCACAAAGACTCAAGTCCCTCAGCTGTTTTTTCTGAAATAGGAAAGTTTGTGCATGGTGTGATGCTCATCATCTCATTTTAAATGTTAAAAAAACTAAGGAGATGGCCATAGACCCTAGATTGGTAGGAGACCATAGTCCTGCTAATCTGTGGGTACTGACATGGAAATGTGGTTGTCCATATGCTGCTACGAATGTCTTGCGTTGTTTGTTTGTTCCTGATTAGTTTGGATGGTTCAATAAGGCAGGGTAACTGTGAACAGAATTGCCCTTCGGGAATTAATGAAGTAGTCTGAATCTAAATCTGAATACATGACTCACCCATTGAGCAGGGCAGCTCATACAAGGATCTTGGAGTTTTTTTAGATGACACTTTTAGCTGGAACGTGCATGTTGAAAGTCTGTGTACTCATTTACAACAAAGAATGTATTTTTTGCGCATTTTGTAACTAAACAATTTGGCCCTCTGGATCTGAGAATGACTATAATGTGGCCCTCTTGGTCATCAAAGTTGCCAATCCCAGATCTACACTATTTTTGGTGCAGGGGCAGGTTGCAGTCATGCCATAATTCATCAATCCATCCATTATCTACACTACTTATCCCTTTCAGAGAGGGCTGTAGCCCATCCCCACTGACTTTGGGCAAGAGGCAGGTATAGCCTGGACTGGTCACCTGCCAATTGCAGAGCCACATAGAGAGACAGGCAAGCAGTCACACCCAGACCTTGATGCGATTTAGAGTCACCAATTAACCGCTGAGTGTGTATTTGGCCTGAAAAAGGAAGCAGGAGAGCCCAAGAGAACCCACCCATGCACAGGGAGAAAATGCAAACTCCACACAATAAAGCCCTAACCTACACTGAAGTTGAATCAGCAGCCTTCTTGCTGTGAGGCATGCACACTACCTGCCCTAATTCCTTACAGCTTGATCTAAATGGGCTAACTAGCTAGAAATCAAATAGCATTGTCTTTAATGTATAAGACAACATGTTACTTAATTTACATGCTGACAAATGACAAATAAATACAGAAAAATCTGAAATACAATATAATTACCCTTATCACAAGATAACAATCCTGTAAATAAGTGAATGAATAATATCAGTAATATATTATAAATACAACAATCAACATCAAAAACTTAAATACCACACAGTTTGCATACAATAACGCTACACATAAGCTAGATTAACTGCTTTACATTTGAATCAGTGTGAGCTTTTCCATTTTAAGGATTAATGGTAAAAACTGATTTAAATGTAATTATATTGAAGATAATTTTTTTCCCAATTTTGTGGCGTCCCCTGAAGGCCACAGCATCATTAGCATTTGCTTATATTGCCTAATGGGCCAGCCAGCTCTGGTCAAACATGCTCGTCACATGAGCTGAAAGTCTGCTAAAATACCTGACCTGGGGGTTTGGACACTTTACCAGCAGCCTGTGTCACATAAAAATAATGTGTAGTTTCATGAGAGAGAAAAGATGATTTTAATTTTAACTGTGGAAACAGAGGTGGTGAACCTCAGGTCAGCTGGTATTCCAAAATGAGGGCCCACATTAACTAAAGACCTCTCTCTCCGAGGCACGGAGAAAAGGCCTTCACCTCATGACCTCAGGGTCGGGGAGGGTTGTGTACAGCGAACAGGTCAGAAATGTATTCAGGAGCTGAAGCATTGAAAGCTTTAAGGATTAAAGGAGGATTTTGAAAGTGATTCTGTATTGCACAGGGATTTTTATTGATTTGACTTTTTGTAAACGCTGGATCTCTGCTGTGACTTTTAATGTGCTTTTCCTTGAGTGGCCTCACTGACAAAGATTGAACACTAGATGGCAGCAAATGCATTCAAGTAAAACTCTGTTTTCCACTGTTGCCAGATCTTTCAACTGAAATAAGCAACCAGGTCAAATAATACAAGCCCAAAACAAGAAACCTCCAGTTATTTTTTTTTCCTGTTACTGTTTTAAAAAAAGAGCAATCTACATAAAGCATGTTCTGATTTCCATCTTCATTACATTTTAATTTCACAGTGCAATTTCTTCCTCTTTGTCTTATTTACTTATTAAACATCCTTTAATTTATACAGAAGTGAAGGGAGGGGACACTGTTATTTATAACTCTGTTATCACTAAACAGTCTGTCTAACCTTGATTTTTGTAACTAAACAGACATAGTCAGGCTTCTGTCTAAGTTTTGTGTTGATCCTCTACAGCTTTATTATGGAAAAAACAGTAATAACTACATTAGAAATAAATTTAATTCTGACTATAAGGATTTCTATTTGGTGGAAACATCATTTTTGCCTCTTTTTACAGTAAAATTTACATATGTGTTTAGAATGGGAGAAAACAATTTGTGTAATTTCTGAATTGAGTTTATATTGGTAGTAGAGTGTGGATCAGATCCCTCCTGGGTTTGGGGGCACAACAGGCCAAAATGAGAAACTGCACCTTTGGAACAAGCCCAAAATAACATAACCCATGACTGCCAATATTTACAAGTAGGAATGGGAATTGATAAGATACCAGTGCTATTAACGATCCTGCTAATCGATCCAATAATTAACTATTCCCTTATTGATTCCTGCAGATTTTCCTTCTGGGCAAATGTTGGCCTGTAGATTTTCAGTGGCAACAATGTCAAACACACATGTCACAGCATAGATAACTGCTTCTGCAAGTTGCTGGTGTTTCTACTCACTTAAGGTTGTGCAGTAGGCACCTTTTGTAAAACATTAAGCCACAATTCTGACTGCTTCTGAACCCTGTCAGTGGAAGGAATTGATAAGTGAGTTGGTTAGCAAAAAGACTCATGATACCGATACTTTGATGGAGCTGTTAACGTTTCTCAGCTGGAATTGGTTTTCGATTCCCATCCCTATTTACAAGCAAATTTTCAAAAAGAGAAGCCCAAAATCGCTTATAATAAGCTGACCTGGCAACTCTACTGTTTACATCTGATTTTTTTTATTTTTATTTCTGTTCAACAGCCCTACAGCGCTAAAGCACTATAGCATTACAGTGTATGTCTGAAAGGATATGATAATTCTCTTGATCCACTTCCAATCAAATGGACTCCTTCTGTCACCAAACAAAGACAGGATCAATGGAATAAATGTCCATCTTAAGAAGAAGAGCAGGACTCAAGATCACACGTTTATAGATAGATAGATAGATAGATAGATAGATAGATAGATAGATAGATAGATAGATAGATAGATAGATAGATAAATAGATAGATAAAGTCTGGTAGTATGAATTATTCTACACCTGTGCTGTTGAGGATATTTGTACCAAGTGTCAATTTTCCCCACCCTACCAGCTGCCTGCCAACTTACAGCCACTTTCCAGCCACTTTCCAGCCAATAACCAGCCACTAGAGGCCCCCTCACCTCTCTGAGGTTGTGCTTAAAATCCATTGATAAAAATGCCCATTCATGCATTTACAGAGTATCTCCATGAGATGGTGCTTCTCTCATGAGATGACATAGCCTCAAACTTTTCTTTGTTTAATAAGTCAGCTGCCAAATCAACTGACAGCAAACCTGACACCACAAATTCACCTAAATATTGCCTAGGATTTACAATCAATGACTGCCAGGGTGGGCAGGCCCTGTCATGGACATGTCAGGGACCAGCCAAGACCCTATCAGGGAAAATGGGGAAATTTTAAGTAGCTGCATCTGTAGTTGCTTGTAACCTCTTTCTGCAATAACGTTTTTTGACTAACTGGGAGTAAAAGCGGTTATGATTTTTAAAACACTAATAATATCACAATTACCATTCAAAGTAAGGTTGCTGTATTGATTTTGTTTACATGCGGCAACTAGTTAAAAAGTTTAAAACAATACGTAGCAAAAGAGGAAAAGAGTGAGCTGTTTTGAACAACTTAAAGTTTCATCTTACTTTGAGTTTGTATCAGTTGTATCTAATATCTACTGGTCCTTATCAATTTCCAAAATACAAGCATAAAATCTGGCCCAAAGACCTTGATGTTTGACCAGAGTGAGACAAACACCAAGTTCTGTTGGCTTGGGACATTGGGCTCTAATTTTGTAGACCAGGCGCAGGCGGGGCGCACCTGCCCTGTGGCGCGTCTGTGCCGCGCCAATGGGGTGTGTCAAGGGCATTTTGCAAGTTTCGTGCACGGAGCAGTCTGGCGCAGGGAGGCGCACCCACGCCTCCGTCCCTCCTACCGGCGCAAGTAGCAGAGAGGGACGGAGAGGAGGCATGAGTGGGTTTAATACAGCCGAGTGTAACCTTCACCAATCAAATGAACGCCTCTCCTTGCCTTTAAATGCGCCGCAGGCGAGGCGCAGTGACAATTTCCCCTCGGTGGCGAAGAAGGTCAGAGCCGCTGTCACTTTTACAGCAACTGGGAGAGCGCAGGGGCCACCGGGCCGCACATCAGAGGCCACGATGCACGTCACCGTGTGGACCACCTCATGGGACAGATGTAATCTGTTCCTTTGCCATAAAGAGGAGTACAAAATTAAGTGATTATTACATTTAAACACAGCAGTAGGCTAATCCATTCATCATGCATGTGATCCACCTGCATTCCTGTTCTGTCATCGCCAAATAGCAGCGCCTTAAGGTGAAAATATATCTCCTCCTCATCCTCCTTGCAATAATGTACTCAATCTTTATGGATCACGTTACGAATAAAGATTAAAACAGAGAAATATGGGCAATCACAGGTAAATCCTTAAGACACCAAGTGACTTACATTTATTCAGAGAGCTTCTCTCTCTTTTTTCTTTTCTTTTGAATTTCATGAGATGAGAGAAGCCGGATACTCCGTATCGGATGATGTGGCCGTTTGTGGTTGGCTTGAGAGATATGAACTCGTTAGTTATGACAAACATCTCTGATCTGACATCAGATGTGACGGGACAATTGATATAGATACAAATGTATATTCTGGTTCAGACTGTCACATTAAATAGTGGTTGCTGTGAGTGTTTATTGCATTGAAATGTGCCTGACACTGTGGACCACTGCCTGTGAGGTTTTGGTGACATGTGCGCACAGCGTGTCTGTCAGTCAAATTACTACTGCCCTGGGTGCGCCTTGCCTGCGCCGAGAATAAACCAGGTTGGAGCTGGCAAACTTTCAGCGCACCCTCCACGCGTTTTTTTGGCATGAAATTGTCACTGCGCTAAGCTGAATCTGTCGACACCTCCCCCTGGTGCGCCGTCACACCCATCTCGGCGCAGCTGGTCTACCAAATTGCCAACTTGGCTGCGCACGGCGGTGCGCTGGACAAAATTACGGGACGCGCAGGCTGCGCCACCCTGCGCCACCCTGAGTTGCGCCAGGAAATTAGAGCCCATAGTGTTAAACATAAATAAAAACAGAATACAATGATGAAATCCCCATATTTCTTGCAATTGTACATTGAGAAGTGTTTGTAAACTGTTGGACAATTTGCTCACACAGTTGTTCACAAAGTGGTAAACATGCCCTGGCCTTGCTTGAGATTGCCCTGCCAATCATGACACTCACCTGTTTTCAACTGACCTGTTCACCTTTGGAATGAAAAGAGTTAATACTTACAGAAAAACAGAACAGAAAAACAAATGTCTATTTTTTTAAACATTGAACATCTTGTCTTTGTAGTGCATTCAGTTAAATGTAGGTAGAAAAGGATTTTCAAATCATTGTCTTTTGTTTTAATTTACATTTAACACTATGTCCCCACTCCAATGGAATTGGATCTTGTACATAAAGAGGAACCAATTACGCTGTCAAATAGATGTGATGTGTTTAAATTCAGTTTGAAGCTCGTAACAGGACAGAGAGCTGAGAGACAGTGCGCCTTTTTACATCTCTCCTTTAGAGTGAACATGTAAAACTTAAACATTTCACCAATAATTGAACTCACAGATAACACAGGCTAATTTGGCTCTTCATTTACTTCCTCAACATCCTTTTATTAGCTGGTTGAACATCCTTTTCTTTATACAGAAGTGCAGGGAGGGGATACTGTTATTTATAACTCTGTTATCACTAAACAGTCTGTCTAATCTTGATTATTGTAACCAAACAGACATAGTCAGGCTTTTTTATTAACTTTTGTGTTAATCCTCTACAGCTTTATTATGGAGAAAACAGTAATAGCTACAGTAGAAATAAATTTATTTCTGGTTATAAGGATTTCTTTTTGGTGGAAAAATCATTTTTGTGTTTGGAGTGGGAGAAAATAGTTTGTGTAACTTCTGAATTGAGTTTTTATTGGTAGTAGAGTGTGGATCAGATCTCTCCCAGGTTTGGGGGCACTGCGCTTTTGGAAGAAGTCCAAAAAACACAACCCACAACTGCCAAAATTTACAAGCAACTTTTCAAAATGAGAAGCCCAAAATCGCTTATTATAAGCTGACCTAGCAACTATACCTATAATTTTCTGTGTATTCAGAAATGGTCTTCTGCATACATTAGTTGTAATGAGCGGTTTTTGAGTTACAGTTGCTTTTCCATCATTTTGAGCCACTCTGGCCATTCTCCTCTGACCTCCGGCATGAACAAGGCATTAACATCTAAAGACCTGCAACCCACTGGATATTCTTGAGTGAGAGGCAGTAAACTCCACATACATGTTCTTGGTCCGTGGGTGGACAAGACACATACAGTTTGGGTTACCAAGTGGAAGCTCTCAGAACAAAACAAAACATCACTCTTGAGGAAACCTCTGGTGATTAATGGGAAATACAGTTCTTTCTTTCAGTTACCACGTCACTGAAGCTTTGTCTGAGTTTCCTGTGACCCTGTCTACAAGAACATGTTTTACTTTCAGGTCTGTGTTTATGTGGCCAACTGCTGCTGAGGGGGGAAATCCTGTCTGACCCCTTAACCTGTTCTGATAAAAACACTGGCCTTCAGTGACGTCCAGGAGGCGGACTGCTAAATCTCCTCTACATCTTACGTAGTTACCAACTCTAATCTTTGTTTTAACAGGCAACCCCTGTGCCTTAGTCACAAAATGCAATAAAGCAAGAAGCAGAGGTCCTGGTAGGACCCGTAGCCTTGGGTAAATAACCTGTAGTCTTCTGTGTGAGGCTGCTGGATGTTCGGTCATGCCTGTAAGAGCATCAGGTTTTGGGTGTAGTTCACCTAACAGCCACCGCCTTATGTTGGCACTGTAGAGCACATTTTCCAAAAGTTACTCAAGCCTCTTTGAACAAACTTAGCAATGACAGCCCACACAGATACACACACATACTGAAGTGTCCACACAGATGATGAATGTTGCATCACATTTGCGTGCTCACATGTAAACAAACACAGATGGTTGCAGTTTCAGACTGAGATATTCTCGCCGATGCTGCCTTTTGTGTCTCATGTCTGGAAAATTTGAGTCATGCTTGTTTGACACATCATCTCTGATCTTGTGTAGGATCTGTGTAATCACGCTGTAATGTATAAAAGCATGTTTGCAAGTAAAACAGATGCTTTGATAATCAACATATATCATCATCACTGAGCACATGAAAAATTTCTCGAGTGATTTATTATCCTCAACAATCATTTTCAAACAAACATGCAGTTAGTCTTGAGGCATGTCATAAGTTTTGCTTGAGAGATAAAAAATAGTGGACTTGTGTGTCACACAAACAAGGTTCCCTTGAGCAACAAAGAAGAAAAAAACAATCAGGCCATGTCCACAAGTAGGCTGGTATATTTAAAGATGGAGGTTTTCCTCTGGCATTTTTAAAAATATCCATATCCAATATGTCAAGATTCTAATTCTGCCCTCCCTTTTAACTGTCTATGCGCTGATGCCCTGATGGAATAGAGATAGTTTATATAGTACCTGTATTTTTTACACTGAGGTATCTATAGCCTTGCTGGACAGGGGACAATTGGTGGAGGAGGTCACCGATAGGCAGCACACAATGTCAAACATACACAGCAGAAGTCAGTGTTCATAATATGATGGCCAACAAACAATTTACATCTTTAAGTGTTACATGTTAATAATGTGTAGCGTCGACTGAAGAGTTGAGAAGAGCACTGTAGCACAGAGAAGTGAATATGAAGCAGCATCACTATGGGCACGCTGATTATGCTACAGAAAGAAAGCTGCAGTGTTTTAGCTCTGTATCCAACAGCAGCTCTTTGGATGCACAGTTGATCCAGTGGCAATCGTTTTTGAGCAGACGTACTGCAGAAATTTGATGATGCACAGTGGAAATAACACTTTGAAATGTCCAGACGCACATTTGAGTTTGTGTTACTCTCCTTACAGTCTTGTTTTTATCCTTACAGTCTTGTTTTTATCCATCCTGTCAAGTCTCTCTTTTCCTGGTTCACGCTGGTGGTGATGTCATCAGCCCTCCCCACCCACCTCAGTGAATTATCTGATTATTCACTGCAACAATCAGAGATCAGCTGCATGATCTTTACATGGATAAAATACTAGGAGGGCACAAGGAAAATCATGGGCTAAGTCCGAGAGAAAATACTCGTCTGTTTACATTCACAGACGGCTCATCTGTGCAAAGTCTGGATAATTTCAGGGGAGTTTTTTGCAAGTGTGAATGGGGTTTGTCAGGTTCAGGTAGATACTCCTATCCTTAACAAAAACATTTTTGCAACATCCAGAACCACTTGGTTCTAAATTAGATAGTTTTCTACAATCAGTTAACTCATGATTGAAGAGTCACTCCTTGTTGATTTATTGAGAATTTAATGCTGACTTGCTGCTGTTTCTAGTCTAAAATTCAAATTAATCCACAAGGATGACAGCACTTTGAATTTCTCATTCAATCTTTCTTAAGACATTTTTCCCTGTCCGGACATCATTTCTCAAAGCTGACGCTTCCCCTCACATCCTTGTAAACATACAGTTTTGTAGCTCAGATGCTAAGCTCCCCCTGGTATGCACCAATCCCTCTGACCACCCAGTAAACTGTATGCTTGTTTGGGTGTAAACACTGAGGGAGAACAAGGAGGTGTTTTGTGTGTTAAGTGTGTTTAAAAAAATAGTAGAAAAGTAAGTAGTTTGTTGTTTGGTCAAAGTGAAACAGGCGAGTACGCATCCAGCCGGGACAACAATGGCTTTTGTGACTGAATAATGGGTGCGTATTTGTGTATGTCAGTTTGTTGCGTCTGTCCGCAACCACTGATCCAGACTGCTGGGCAGCTCCAGCCCAGGCAGCAGCACAGCAGGTGGTTTAGACCACCACTTCCCATCATGCCGTTCAGTGTGGCCAGTTCTCAATGGGTGACTCAGCGAGAGCTTGAGGGACTTTTTTATGTCTCTGGTTTGTAACAAAGAAAGGAAGGACACAATGCTCCCTAGTCTACAAGTGTAAAGGTGTGTGTGTGTACACTAGCTGTTACTTGAACATTTTCTAATGAGAGCCTTCAAGTCTGACTGTATTGATGCTTTTACCCTAACTCAGGGGTTCCCAACCTCTGGTTCTGGCCACCCAAATTTTGAGACTGTCATTGGGTTACATTTCTTTTTATTTATTGTTTCAGATTGGAGCTTGGCAAGATGGATCTGCCTGACCAAAGACACTGAATCAGGCTGATCCAGTTACACTGCAAAGTTAGTTGCCTTAAAGGACTTGTGAAATATATTGAACTGTCTATCTGGTGTGTCAGGTTGAGTACAATGGCTCACAGGAGAAAAGAAGTGCCTTAATTTAAACCTGGATACCACAATATGAAGACCATTTTTCACTTGACACGGACACTTATGTAGTTACATCTTTAACTGGTCAACCTCACCTTTATGAACACACACTGAGAACTTTGTTTCTCCAGTGTAAATGTACAAAGTGGGGATTTTTTCCTCTCTGGCACTTAACATCATGAGATCATTTCTAAAAGTACTGCTGCTGGAAAGCAGCAGACCATCCAGTGTCCATGCAGCCCTTATATAACAGGCCGTATAGAGAGCACATGGGCCCCAGTCCCGGTGAAGCTGTCATCTACTGCAGTAGTAAAACAATGGAAGTGAAGGGTGAGAGATAACAGAGCACCACCCCTGCTGTGATAATAACACCGTGCTATGGCTATATTTAGGGGCTCACCCTGACAGAATTGCTTGGTGTGTGTGTGTGTGTGTGTGTGTGTGTGTGTGTGTGTGTGGGGGGGGGGGGGGGGGGGGGGGGTATGTGTGTATGTGTCTGAGTGTGTAGGTGGCAGTGTACACTGACCTGCACACAGCTCCGAGCTATGCAGCATCATAACAACAATACCCAAAACATAACATCTTAATGAATTTAAATGTTTAGTCTCTTCTTTGTTCCCTCCAATACAGATATACCCTGTAAATAAAAACAGAAGTGGGCAACTTTATTGAACAACAAATGACATACAGAGCAGAAATAAGTTTTCAGACAACCTGCAAATTCTACACGATCAAATATTAACAAGAAATATTCAGAGAAATATATTTTTTCGTGTTTTTAAAAAGTGTGGCACAAACAAATGGATTTTTTTTTTTTTGGTTATTGTTAACAAGAAAAAATAAGAAAAGTAAAATTCTTGATAGTTTCATCATGTCAGTTCTCAACTTTGTTACCTCCGCCAAGGAGGTTATGTTTTTGCTTGCATATGTTTGTCTGCAGCATTGGTAATTAACAAATCATTAATGTTTCTGCAGTGGTTAATACACCAGCATGTAAAAGCTTTTAAACCAAAATGATATTTTTAATGCTGAAATATTAGTGTTATTGTTACCTCTGCCAAGGAGGTTATGTTTCTGTTGGTTTGTTGGTTTGTTAGCAAGATCACGCAAAAACTACCAGATGGATTTTGCTGAAATTTTCAGGAGATGTTGGTAACAGAGCATGTGAGCGGCGTGGAGCAGTGAGATTTCCCGCTCCTCACTCACAGAGCTGTTCCTTGCACCCGCTCCTCCGCTCAGAGCGGATGCACGCCGCTCACTCACATTTCTACCCGCTCCACTCAAATCACTCACCGCTCACTCTACGAAAATACCGAAGCGCATTGCGTTCACTGGAGAAAAAAAAGTTGATGATTGCAGATGACCTGCACTGAGGTATGAGAGCTTTTGCGCTGTCAGCGGTGCTGATCCAAGTTGTCAACATCCAATTTCCCACATAAACCAGTGTGGGTGGCTGAACACTTAATTACACGCAGATGCACTCTGTGTGAGACATGCTTCAGACGCTTGGTGTGACCGGTACCGGAGCGAAATTGGAGCAGGATGGAGCGAAAGATAAGATGACGCTCCGGCCAAATTCCTTCCGCTTGCTATTGCTTATAGATGTAACAGCAATATGTGAGCTACCTTGGTGGAGGTTTCTACTCTGTGAGTGCTTTCTACTTGGTATTAAGGTCAACAGACAACAGAAGACATTTTCAAAACTGATCAAAAGAAATAAACCATCATATCATGAAGTTAACATTATTATTCCTGACATTAACAGCAGTAGAACTCTAATCCAGGCTGACATGTTCGCCACCAGCCTTGAACACTGTTTAGGGAGGACCCTTGTCCCATTCGTCTTGAATTACTTCTTTTAATTCTTCCAGATTCTTTGTTATACACTTTGAAACAGACTCTTTGATGATCCAGCACCGATTTTCATAT
Source organism: Cetoscarus ocellatus (assembly GCA_037902135.1). Taxonomy (NCBI): domain Eukaryota; kingdom Metazoa; phylum Chordata; class Actinopteri; order Labriformes; family Labridae; genus Cetoscarus; species Cetoscarus ocellatus. The sequence goes on along the minus strand of JBAMNC010000098.1, from coordinate 354,008 downwards.
TTCCTAATGACTTTTGATCTTCAGTGTACTGCACCAACCTGCTTGAGGAGATTTGAATTGCCTTTTGTGAACAATTGTTTTTGTCCAAAAAGTTTTAATTTAATTGAGATGGTTTACAGTTCTATTCTCCACAATAACAGACACTTAAACCTTGAAATATATGAAAGCAACTTAATAATATAAATAAAAATTAGTTACACAAGACTAAATCTGTGAGTATTGTACATCATTACTGTAACAAACAAAAAAGTCTCCTCTGGTCAGTTGGATCTCTCTCTCTTCTTTATCTCTGACCTCCACCACTCTCCTGATCCTTTAACTTCTCAGGGGTCTGGAGTGGAGGCTCAATACTGTATCTAACATACAGAATGAGAGAGAAAATTACACAATTGAACAGATGTAATGCTACAACATAACTTTTTACCAACTGCCTTCCCTGTCTAACACATAGACAGTGAAGGAAGCTGATGGAGTTTATTCATTACGTGTTTCTCCGCAGATGATGGTCTATAACTCCTGTGACGTGTTGCTCTGCTCCGTCGTCATCATTGTCTTCTATGTTTCACATTTAGCAGCTTTACTGAGAGCATAAAGTCATCCTACCGCAGCCATGTCTCAGAGGGTCCTCAACTTAGCTTAGAAAGTTTGCAACCCAAAAAGTTTTCTCTACCAGCGAATAATAAAGGAGTCCCTCCAGAGTAGCCTTTAGGCACAGCCAATGAGCCACAGTCAGAGTTACAGAACACACATGCAAACACTGAGCTAACATCTGAGAGCTGACAAAACATGATTTATTTGAAAAGAAACATGAAAATACTGTACCTTATCAGTCCACATGGTTTATTTGTCTATTGGGACATCCTAACGGCTTGCTTCCACTCCCTCTGTATGTCAACAAATGGACGTCGGTGTGAGGCGCTCCATTTCACTGCAGTGCAGTTACACTAAATGTCCATAGAGGCCAATAGAGAGCTGAAAGCTGGAATCTTACATACAAGGGCTTTAAGCTGTGTTCACAACAGACACGAAAAAAAATAATTGTGTTGTGCCTTTAGGTGACCAAATTTCAAGCAAATATTTGCATGTTCAAATCAATCATACTGAGGCAAATTTTTTGCCCCTCAGATCCGAAAGGGACTACAGAAGGGGGCGGGACTGTCTCCTACCCACAACAACATTTGTTTCCGCCTCCTCGATCCATGATCAACCATGCTGGATGTTTCTACAGCCACTGTCTTCCTCCTGTTCTCAAAAACGAGAAACTAAACGTCCCATGAAAGTCTGAAAGAGAAACACGTTCATTTGATAGTCCATAACATCCTTCAAAGCTGCACATGGACAGTTTCACCACAATGTCCAGGTGATGACCCACCTGTTGCCAAACCTGCCTGGTTTTTCTGGTCTTTTTCCCGGTACATTCAGAGACCCACTGCTCCTCCCTTCCCATTCTTTTGTTTCTCTCGTGGGTGCTCTGGTAGTTATTCTGTGAAGTTCGGCATATTTTCTCTGACACAAAATATGATAAATCATGGCTAGTAAGCCAGAAAAACACACCGGCAGCCAGCACGTTGTTGTGCTGGCAGACTTGGTTCACACCACAGACCATGAAAAGTGTTAACCAAATATGTGCTGAACTTACCGGATATTCAAAAACTCACCAGAGACTTCCTTCCCATTTCTCCTGTCTGTGGTTCAGTTTCTAAGCACTAAAATAACAGTGTAAAGAAGCTTCGATGCCGATGCGTAGCATTCTTTACTTCCTCCTCTGTCTGTGATGTCATCTTTGTCATTACTCACTCTTGATGCTGATTGATTGTTGTGCAATGGCTTCAGGCAAATTTGTCCCAGATGATGGCGATTTTCAACTACGGCGAAAGGGCGACAGGCGGAAATTTTCGTCGTTCGTGCCACAATTTCGCATCTTACCATTCACCTTCAATGTATTTCCGTTGCAGAACTAACTAAAATGTGTGTTTGGTGTGAACACAGCTTTAGGGGGCTCACAGGTTTTAATTCTAATTGCTGGTCATCACTGGATATACACTGGTAGGCACGTTCAACTTGTCGAACAGCCAGAACAGTGTATAATCTATGCTAATGCAATGTATAAACAGGCTCCTCTCTTCAGTTCCTCCTGCTTTATGTCTTCCATGTTTGTTTACATATATGCTGCATTCCAGTTGTACTGGGAAGTCGGGATTTCCTAGTTTGGGAAATTTCAACTGGAGCGACTCCCGAGGTTGGAATTTCCTACTGGGAAGTCGGGGGATCTTCACCACCCCCGAGTTGACAACCAAAGATGGCTGTCCCGGGTGTAAACGGTTATTAAGCTCCTGTAATATTCTATTTATAAATACTTCTGACTAGTGTTTGTCGCATTAAATCAGCTGTATACATAGTGTTGTTCAATGTGTATACATGGAAATGCTGCTACAGTGTTATTTACATTCTTTGCTAATGTGCATTTGTGCATTCGTGCTAACAATGGCTAACAATAGCCTGGTAGATCAGCAAGTTTTTCCGATTCTGTAACGACGTCATTCCCACTTCCCACAGCATTATTTAGAATTTTTTTTTGATTTTCATGTATGTGTGTGTGCTTTTAGTGTAGCTGTGTTCACACTCAAGCTCACGCACATAAACTCACAGGTTTACATTTGACCTTTCAGAAGGAGACCATTCCATAATATTCTCAGGCCAAAGCACACTTCTTATTAAACCAGCGTCAGAGCTTTCAGCTTAGACCTTACCTCCAATAAAAACAGCTCCGGCCAGGACAGCAGAATGATGACTTTTCTCCTGGTTTTTACTCAGGTTTGACGCCAGCTGCAGCATTCACAGGATCTGAGGCACCTCTCCCTTCTCCCTCCTGTGAAACATACAAGTGCGTTATATTCATCCTCACCTCAAAACAGACTTTGATTGGAAAAAAAATCTTGTACACATGCGGACAAAATTCTTGGTACCCTTCTGTTAAAGAAAGAAAAACCCACAATGGTCACTGAAATAACTTGAGACAAAAGTAATAATACAAAAATTTACTGAAATTCAATTAATAAAAATCAGACATTGCTTTTGAATTGTGGGTTAACAGAATCATTTTAAAAAACAAACTAATGAAACTGGCCTGGACAAAAATGATGGTACCCTGAACTTAATATTTTTTTGCACAAACTTTTGAGGCAATCACTGCAATCAGGTGATTTCTGTAACTCTCAATGAGACTTCTGCACCTGTCCACAGGTATTTTGGCCTACTCCTCGTGAGCAAACTGCTCCAGCTGTCTCAGGTTTGAAGGGTATCTTCTCCAGACTGCATGTTTCAGCTCCTTCCACAAATGTTCAATAGGATTTAGATCAGGGCTCATAGAAGGCCACTTCAGAATAGTCCAATGTTTTGTTCTGAGCCATTCTTAGGTGTTTGAGCTGTGAGTTTTGGGTCATTATCCTGTTGGAGGACCCATGACCTGCAGCTGAGACCAAGCTTTCTGACACTGGGCAGCACATTTCGCACCAGACTGCCTTGATAGTCTTGAGATTTCATTGTACCCTGCACAGATTCAAGACACTCTGTGCCAGATGCAGCAAAGCAGCCCCAGAACATAACTGAGCCTCCTCCATGTTTCACAGTAGGTACAGTGTTCTTCTCTCTGTATGCTTCATTTTTGCGTCTGTGAACATAGAGCTGATGTGACTTGCCAAAAATCTCTAGTTTTGTCTCATCTGTCCAAAGGACATTTTCCCAGAAGCTTTGTGGCTTGTCAATATGCATTTTGGCAAATTCCAGTCTCATTTTTTTGTGATTTGCTTTCAACAGTGGTGTCCTCCTCGGTTGTCTTCTATTAACTCCACTTTGGCTCAAACAGCGATGGATGGTGCGATCTGATATTGATGTACCTTGACCTTGGAGTTCACCTCTAATCTCCTTGGAAGTTGTTCTGGGCTCTTTGGTTACCATTTGTAATATCCGTGTCTTCAATTTGTCATGCGTTTTCCTCTTGCATCTCCTGAGACAACTCTCTCCTTAGCTTTCTGTGGTCCATGTTCTGTGTGGTACACACCATGATACCAAACAACACAGTGACTACTTTTCACTCTTTAAATAGGCAGACTGACTGATTACAAGTTTGAGGACACCTGTGGTGGTACTTACAGGACACACCTTAGTTTAACATATCTGAATGGTCTAATAATTTTCAATCTTTTTTAAGGGTGCCATCATTTTTGTCCAGGCCAATTTCATTATTTTGTTTTTTAAAATGATTCTGTTGAACCACAATTCAAAAGCAACGTCCAATTTTCATAAGTTAATTTTCAGTAAATTTTTATTTATTGTTACTTTTTTCAGTTTCAAGTTATTTCAGTTACCATGGTGGGTTTTTCTTTCTTTAACGGAAGGGTACCAACAATTTTTTCCGCATGTGTACTTATAAGAACATGCAGGAATGACTCAGAGGTTAATAAGGAAGATGAACCTGCAACCTTCTGGTTACCAACCAAGTGCACTATCTGACTGCACCACCAACGCAGAAAGGAAAGCCCCCCAGATCTTATCAAATCTGCCCAAAGATTCCATGTAGGTGTATTTCACTCTTTCCAGTGTAGCTAAATTAGCAACCATTAACCATTCCATAGGTTAACCACTTTGTGAAGCGGCTGGGAAGAGGTCCGTCGTGGCGAAGAGGGAGCTGAGCCAAAAAGCAAAGCTCATGATTTACTGGTCAATCTTCGCTCCTACCCTCACAAGCTCTGGGTAGTGACCGAAAAAACGAGCCCTTGGGTAAAAGCTCTCAAATTGAGTTCCTACGCAGGGTGTTCGGGCATGTCCCACCAGTAGTAGACCTTGGGGAAGACCAAGGACATGCTGGAGGGAAATATGTCTCTTAGCGGCCTGGGAATGCCTCAGGATCTGCTGGGAAGAGCTAGATGAAGTGGCCGGGGAGAGGTAAGTCTGGACTTTTCTGCTTAGGCTGCTGCCCCCGTGATTGGACCATTCCTGCATACCTGGATGGAAGGTATCTTTATCCTTCATCCACATGGCTTGGGAATGTATTGTAACTAAGAGGTTCTGGATGGAGGTCTGTCAAAAGATTAGTGAAATAATGACAATAATAATAATAAAAATAACCCCTTTAGATGTCTGTGCCCCCTTCATTGTTTTCTGGGTCAAATAACAAAACTGTTTGACTCAGAAAAGAACAACACTACCACAGAGCAAATGGCAAATCTAAATAAGTTACTAATAATGCAATTTTTAGGGACGTTACTGCCCATCATTGCATTCAGTGCAGCTGCACAATACCTGCTTTCATAATACAACAATTTGGGTGAACTTACCAAACAGCCTGCACAACCTGACCACATGGCAGGAGAAAATGTTTGGCTTCAACACAACATGCAACAATACCTTTAAACAACTTTCCATGACAGGCCGAGGCGAATTGCCTGTAGCTGCTGTTAGCCTCATAAGATCCATAAATGGTGTTCTCTCATAAACTACTATTCAATAATCAACAACTGAAACACATTTGGATATAACAAGGAAATTTTATTCACAGCTTAGCTATCCATTAGAATCACTGCAAACATTTACCTGACACAGCAGATCGGCCATTCAATATATTGCACTAGTCCATCTGGGAAACAGTCTATAAAATGTGTTGGGGGAGGGCAGAACCTTTCAAAAATCATATCTGGCAGGTGATTGGACAATCGTTACATCAATCACATTCATTACAGGTCAATACGACAACACAGCCACAGCCGACAATATGACTTTAGCCACTATGTCAAAAAGTCCTACAAAAACATGTCGAATGCGGAGCAAAACATTTCCATCAGTGTTTCAGTGTCACATTTGTCTAATTAAACTGCTACTAAAGCTGTTAGCATATATGCTAATCTCTGTATGAGCAATCACTTCCTGCTGTCATATTGCTCATAGCTCCCACCTCTCCCTGCTTTAAATGAAGCTGATTGGCTCGTGCTGCTTTGGGCTGCTCACAGTGATTGTAGAGTGGTTGCAATTACTGAATCAGGCGGATCCAGATGCACTGCACAAGGTTAGCCAGCTGCCGGTTTTGTGTCAGATCGATGCCATTACACAGTTGTCGCCACCTTTCAAATGCTGCACAGATGTTGACCCTCGTCTTATTCCTCCAGCCGTAGAGTTCCTCTGTCCGACTTTCCTTTCGTTGGTTAGCTGTGTGGGCAGCCATTGCCATACCAATATAGCCACTTTGCCAAGAAGTACCTCCTCCATTGTTTACATTTCTCAGCACGCACACATCCCTTAGTTAGCAGCCACTTGGATCGCCCTCCCTGTGATTGGCCAAAAAGCAGGTGAATCTCAGGAGTGCAGCCAGTAGAGATGCTTTCCCTAATCTGAGCTCTTATTGGCTGAAAAGCAGGAGTCCCTTGCTAGACCTTCTGAAGGTTGAATATCCAGCCAGGAGGGGACACAGACATCTGAAAGTCTCCCAAACTACTCAAGTTACATCATCCTGACAGATTCTCATGTTTTTTGGTAGGCAGTGACATCGAGTGTAAACTACATACTGCAGCTTTGAAGACACCCAAAAGTAAAGTTTTCTTGTTCAGGCATTTTGTTTTGTTTACTGCCTTTGAACATTTTCAGCAACAGGAAAAAAAACTCCTCGCTCTGAAAAGACAAAGCTGCTCATTACTAAGACAATCACATTGTTAGCTGACATTTGCTTATTGACACTTTCAGTAACGGTGAAGCTTTGTGAGTGCTCTTGGCAACAACCTGCTGAACTCAAGTCCAGAGTTTGTTCATCTCCCAGCTCTGGTTTTGATTTCTACCGACTCATTGGGCCAATAAGTAGATCTCAAACAGATGAACTCTCCACAACAAATGCTGGTTAGTAGCGTACTGTGTCTGGCTGACACTTGTTGAGCTGATGCAGAGAGTTTTCAGAGCATTATAAATGACAGCTGTACTCTGGGGCCAAAAATAAACTTATAAGAGTAAAGGGAGTGAACTAAGGACTCTTTTGTTGGACAGCCAAAATATATATGAGTAGAAGTGTTAAACATGCAACACTCCGGATCAAAATCTTAAGACCAAATGAAAAATTGCAAGAATTTGCATTTTGGACTGTTGGATTTTAAGAAGGTCCTAAGTAGAGCGTCAAAATGCAAAAAGAGGAAATGGGAGGATGAACTCATTCCTCAGTCATTACCACACAGACTAGGGTCTTAGTCATACACAGAGACAAGGGTCCTCAGTCATTACCACATAGACTAGGGTCTTAGTCATTTACACAGAGACAAGGGTCCTCAGTCATTACCACACAGACCAAGGTCTTAGTCATTTACACAGACTAGGGCCCTCAGTCATCAGCACACAGACAAGGGCTCTCAGTCATTACCACACAGACACACAGACAGCTACAGGTGTTGTACAGTAATTGATCAGCAGTTTTGTGCAACAATCATGTCATCTTAACAACATAGAACACGGAGCATATTTCAATCACGGTTACTGTCATTGTTTACATGAATGGATTTAAGAAAAACATGTAAGGTTTGTTTTACAATGACATAATTGATTCAATAACACAGGCTACGTGTGTGTGGGTGCACTCATGACTCGTGAGTCAACAATTGGTTTTTTTTTTTTAAACAAATCCTTTTTCAGCTTCAAACTTTTTCAAGTCATTCCTCAAAATTTAGTAAGGCACCTTTAATTTTCAACAAAGTGTTTTTAGACAAAACTCCTATTTAAACATCTTTTAACAATTTAACACACACATATAACATCTTTAACTCATATTTATCAAGAGTGCAGCTTCACGTGCGGTGTTGTATTATACACACGTGCAGCCTTACTGTGTGTGCTGCAGAGGGCGGGGCTTAGCGCCTCATTTAACCGCTCATTCAGCAGCTGTTAGCAGCTTTCTCATCAATCAATCAATCAATCTTTATTTGTATGGCGCCAGTTCATAACAAGCGTTATCTCAAGACACTTTACAATAGAGCATAAAGCTCTTCATTTTATGGATACACATATATGCATAGATACATATAAATATATATTTATAAAATACACATAAACATATATATGCAAATATATACATCCAACACCCAATATGAATCCATATAGCCAATCATGAATCCCTCCATCATGGCAGCAAGAAAAAACCTTCTGTTACGCAGCAGGAAATCTTGAATGTGGACCCCAGTCTCATGATGAACAGCAAATCCACACGATGCTGTGTTGGGTGTGTGGGCAAAGGGAGGGAGGTAAGTGGAGACAAGTGGACTAAAGTAAGAACCAAAGTTAGTGACAGATCAATGGACCAATCATAGACCTGTTGTCGTCAAATTTGTTTCTGCTGGAAACAAATTTATAGAGGTTAGCCTCTTGAGATGCAACATCTTGTTTTCAGGAGGGTCCTCATGCCTGTATGGTTGTGGTGATAATTTTATAGAAGTATAATCAATGAAAGTCTTACTGAAAATAAGAATTTATGGTAATGAAGAACTCATGGGTGCCCAGACCACAAATGTATCCCTACCATATTTGTCTCCATTAAGTACAAATGTATTAAAGGTAGGCCTCTTGAGATGTGACACCTCATTTTCAAGAGGGTCCTCATGCTTATGTGGTGCTAAAGATAGTTACTATAGATGTATAATCAGCCATGGATAGAAAGATCATGCTAATGTCTACATTAACAGCTATAATGATTATGAACTGGAATGGGGCCAACGAAATGGCCAAATATGTGTTATGTCTGTAATTGTAGTTATTGAGGTTTCATGACTCCACAGCAGCAGGCAGTCTCCACCAAGGATCCCAGGCCACCTACAAGACAAGAGCCAGAGACGAGTACAGAAGCAAAGAGAAAGGGACAAAGGCATATATCATCACTCATAACTTTTTCAACTCATTAGAGAAGGTTAAACTTCGCTTATAAAACTCAAAATAAGGCGTGCTAACTTTAGCTTAGTTTTGAGGAGTGATAACTCGGGATTTTCACTGTGTACTGGAGTGGAAAACACAGTTTAAGAGTCAGAGAAATGAATACACAAACTTCCCTCCAACAGAACGGGAAAGGGGGCGGATACCCGCATAGAAAGAAACCCCTGAGAAACACACCTCAGCACATCAGTTCTGCTCTTAAGTTTCACTCTAAACTAAGTTTTCATCACAGAGGGTATATATACAAGATTTAGCTTGTAAATTAAAAATTAAATTGTTTTTTTTTTTCAGCAAATAATGAAAAATATTGACTCAAATAATAATGTCAATGAGCGGCAACAAAAACTCAAAAGTGCTTATATATTTTCAGTGTTACACACAGACCCAAACATGCACTGTCCCCCTGCACACCTAAAGGCTTTCCTATCGTCACATGGGTCTCTGCTTTTATTTGACCCAATAAATAAAGTGTAAGCATTGAAATAAAATGCAAAATCTAAAGTACATTTCATATTAATGTTTAATTAATCTGTATGCATGTGAATTACACCAAAATTTTAAACAAATAATGCAAAATTAGGTAAAATCTGAACACAGGCATAATAAGCAATAAATACCCTTTAAATAAATGAGTTTCTAACATCTTATTAAATTAGATTATATACTTTTTAGCAGTCTGATTCTTTGACAATAGAAGGATTTAACACTTACAAAATACAATATTCTAATGTGCAATTACTCTGTAAATGTGTTAAAAATTCTTATATTTTAAGACAACTGTGTAATGGCATCAATCTTTTATATATTTCTAGATATATTTATAAAAATGCACATACTGTTTTTTTTATACTTACTCTGTTTTTTATTTGTCATTGCTGTCCCCTTTGCTGCTGTAACACTGCAAACTTCCCCATGTGGGACGAATAAAGGTTTATTCTATTCTATTCTTGTTCCTGAAGGGTGTGGTGCATTTCCCCCTTCGTTTGCCATTTTGGATTTATGATGCAATATCTCAATGTGACAAAAAAGATACAAAGGTCTTATTTTACTTGAGACTATTTTTTGAGAGTTCACCTCCTTGTTGTCGGGACATGGTACTGCAACCTAAATGGTATAAAATGTATTCCAAATATCCGCCACTGTAGTGAACACCATGCTTGAAATGGTTAAACACAAAAAGATATTAATCATGAAGGGGGGATACGACAGAAAGTAATCACTCCTCTAAAGTAGCTTCTACCTGGCAGTCAGCCTCCTCGTGGGCTCACTCCTTCCTGTGTCTCAGCTCATTGTTTTCTTGCCACTGATTGGGGCAGAGAGCTTTCCTCGTCCTGTTTCTGTTGGCCACCGTCCAGGGATCTTGAGGCCATCATGAGGAGATAAGCCAATGAGAGTGGCCAGGGTAACCTCAGGGTTATCAGCACGACTGTTTACTTAACCCTGCTCACCACAGATAATGAACACGTGCGGATGTGTGTGTGCATATCAGCATATGAAGTATGTACAGTCGACCGCTTCATTGTTATTACATAAAACTGAACAACACAGGAGCTGAGATGTTACAGGACGTCCTAACGCGTGCACGCACACACGCACTGTATCTGTGTTTTGCAGAGCTTCCCCTCCTTCCTCTCCCTCCTCCTTGTCTTCAGATTCTGGACAGATGTGTCAGGGTTTGGGTTGAAGCCAGTTCCAGAGATACTAGAAGTTCAGCCACAGCCCTGCAGAACAGACTCTCTGTCATTCACACACATTAATGCACACCAGCACACACACTCTCCTCCTCCCCTCTTCCTGTTGGATTTATTTCCCACTGTTCTGAGAAAAATGAGGCTTGACTTTTAAAAGGGAATGTTCTGGACCTCGTCAGCAGGGTTTGGTACCGGTCATCGAGTCACAGCCTTCAGGGACAGACTCACAGTCTGAGTTGTTACATCATGCTCCCCTTTTGCTCCTGTTTGACCCCTCTCTGCCACCCTGAGACAAGAGTCCTGCTGGGCTTGGACAAAGACAGAATCCACGCATTTTTAAATGACTGTGTTGCAAAATTAAATTAGAAAACACAAATCAGGCAGTCTGCTCTTAATTTAGGCCCTGTCCACACCGAGATGAAAACATTCTCTGAAAAGACTGCATTGTTTCAGTAAATGTGTCCGTCCACACGAAAACATTGAAAACACTGTTGTTTATATACCAGGCCATTAAGTGGCGCTGTAACGCTGCTGCAGACATACACCAAAACCAGAAAAGAAGACATGGAGCATACACATATGCTGTTCTCAATGTCCCCAAACAGAGCAAAGTAACCATAAAATGTCTTAGATATCTTGGTGTAGACCACCTACTGCTGTGGACTTGTGGGTCTTCAGTCGCTACAATTACAACGAGAAAGCACTTGGAGGGCACAATATTTGCCACAATAGCTCACATATTGCTGTTACATCTATAGGCAATAGTTCCATGATAAAGTTACCATCATAACATGACTCCTTGACCCTGGAAACCCACACCTAGTACTTAGAATCATTTTGATGTCATTATTAGTTAGACAGTTATTGAGCAGAAACAGTTGTTTGCTAATGGTGGTTATCTGGATCACCACCAAAATTGGATCACTTTTAATTTGGGCCATTACCAACATCTCCTGAAAATTTCAGCAAAATACATCCAGTAGTTTTTACTTAATATTTCTAACAAACAAACAAACAAACGAACAACCAAACATACTCCACCAAAGCATAATCTCCTTGACAGAGGAAATTATATGGCCATTCCTTTAGCCCCATTCCATTAGCATTACAGTTCCTGATATTAAATTTAGAGAGATCAACAAAATTAAATACATGGTAGTTCCTGCAAACAGCACACATATATCAGTATGACTGTGACAAACAATCATGAATGATCTGCTGGACTCCAAGTTCTCTATCCTGCACCAACCATCAACAGAAAAGACATCATTTAACATAAATCCATATTTATAGTCCAGTTAAACCCATTTTAATGGTAGTTTAACTAGATGCTGCTATATCAGCCAACATCATCCCTCTCCAGTTTATGATCATTATAGATGTTTCATGTTATATTAGAATGACCTCTCTATCCATTATTGTATTGATTATACCTCCATAATGAATACCTTTACAACCATATGGACATGAGGGTCCTCTTGAAAATGAAATGCTACATCTCAAGGGGCTAACCTGGAATACATCTATATTCAACAAAGACAAATATGGCACTATACAAATAAAGATTGATTAATTAAATCTATATTCAACAGAGAAAAATGTGATGAGGACAGATTTATGATCTGGGTGTCCATGGGTTTGTTGCTATCATAAATTCTTATATTTAATCCCTTTGTTATATTATGTTTGTGTGTGTGTGTGTGTGTGTGTGTGTGTGTGTGTGTATTTGTATATATGCCTTTATGCCTATCTATGAAAATAAAGAGTTTGTCTTCAGCCTGCTCTGTTGTTAAGTGTCTTGAGATAACACTTGTTATGAACTGGTGCTATACATGATTGATTGACTGATTGATTGATTAATTGATTGATTGATGAGGCACTAAGGCCCACAGATAATGTTTTCATGCTTGTAGCTGACATTAAGTTCAGCAAAGTCCACTGACAATGACTGATTTAACACTGAACAGCATGTGGTCACTGATAACAGTGGGGAAAAAAAACAGAAAAAGCTATGTGTTGCTTTATTAGTAGTTTTCTGCAGGCTTGCATAATTTTTAATAATAATAATAATAATAATAATAATAATAATAATAATAACAATAATAATAGTAATAATAATAATAATAATGAACTGATTAGAAGTCTTTTGATTGAACAATTTCAACAATTTTTGCTTAAAATCTAATTACAATCCTTTAGCTTTTAACTTTTGGCATCTATAAAATGACATGTTCATTTATTTAACCACATTGTATAAGCCAAAATCCATCTTTGAAAGCTTGTAAACAACACTTCAGCATACAACATTGTAATTTTAGAGTTTCATATTTGTAAATACATTTATTAGACCACCACCCAACCTTTTATGTTTCTGTAATGGGAATACACCAGTATGTAAAAGCTTTTAAACTGAAATGATGTTTTTAATGCTAAAAGAATTATTTTTGTTATTTATGAATTTTTAAATTTAGAGTTTCACAAAAAAAACAGGAAAAGTAATAAAGCACATTATCATTTCTTGATTTAAATGTCAAATTGCAGTTATTTACCTGCAGTCCTGAACAGAAATATTAGTTTCAGTGGTAGAGCATTTTGCTTGTGTAATGTCTGACTTCTCAGAGAAGCCCAGTACAAATTTGGCTATAAGGTGGTGAATTAACTTTACAATATTGATGTTTTGTCATTTCCATGTCAAGTAGTCTGATAATCTGTTAAGATCTGTTTCTGTAATTATGTTTGGATCTAGACTGGCTTATAAATAATCCATCTAACCACTGAATAGGGCTGTTACTTTAAGGGGAGCTTGACCCTTGACCCATCTTGGTTTGGCCTGCCTCTGATATTTTCCTCCTCTGGCTCCACCCCTGCAGCAGCGAGACTGTGCGGCTGGCTGGTGAATGTTCAGCGCTCACTCCTTCTCCAAGTTCAAACCATTAAGCTCCTCAATCCACTTTTTCGTGTGAACAGAACATTGGATATCTGTTACATTTATCCCTCTTTCCTTCCTTCTTGTGCTGTCAGAGTCATTTGAGCTCCTCTGGGCTGTTTAATGGACACTGAGCTCAGCCTTGACCTAAACAAATGTGGTTTAGATTCTGGGAGTGTTGCTATTAATATCCAGTCAGTCTTTTGGCAGCAGATAGCTGATACTTAAAGAGGGAGACAGGGCATGATGGGAGTGCACTGCTAGTCTGCTGCACAAGGAGAACTCTTTGCATAAGTTGAGAGCACTTTAGTTGATCTATTGAACCCTCTTCAGCTTCATTTATCAGGAATCTGCAACTAAACAGCTGCATTTATACAAGCATGGTCAATTATAGCCACAGTCAGCATCAAGAAGCACTGACTGGGATGCGCCTATGACTTAGGCCAAGTAATACGTTTTATCCACAGACCACGAGTCAATTTGTCAATAAACTTTGGTTGTTTGGGAGAGTTGCTCCAATACATGAGGACATTCCCTGTTCGGAAAGGTTCATTGGAATTTATATCAAAACAGCAATCCATCCCTGTCTTGGCACTAAAAACCCAGCTGAGCTCACCTTAAAGAGGTGATCTTGGCTCACTTCCGATTGACCCCTGGGGCAGTTTGTTTGCAGTTAGGAGAAGCAACCCAGTAACCAACACAAACAGATTGCCGAGTTGATCCTATCACAGTGCTGGAGTATAAGCAGCAGCAGAGGTCATAATAATGCATTACAGCAACCAGGCAACAAGGCAGACAACAAAGTGCTGCTTTAGATCATGTTTTAGATCCTCACTTTCTGTGCTCAGGGACAACATACATGAAAATAACAACAGGTTAGCATCACTCACCGTCTCTACAGCAGATCATCACCGGACTCAGAAACAGGGACTGATTCAAAAACTGGTTTAGTTCCTAGAATTTAATTTAGCTTGTTCAAACGGGAGATTCGATCTCTAATTTTAAAACTGCTCTCTACTTTTATGGACAGTCTCCCTGCAGACACCTCTACATGTGTTACAGTGTAATAAGTTACTGTAAAATAATTGTTGTAATTTTACAGCACTATTACTATATTTTCTGTAAAAGTTTTGCTACTTTATTTTTATTCAAGGTATCAGTATTATTATATAACTGTATTATCAAAACAGCATCCTTACTGTTTGTTTTATTTACAGTATCATAACCATATTTAATTCTACAACTTTTTTAATGCATTTGAAACTACACTGAACCTTGAACCTACACTGTACAGTCTCTCTCTCTTTATACGTGCCAAAACAACACCACCTTCTGTGTAATTTGTGAAAACCTCCTTAAGTGGGGTACACGCATAAAGATTTTCTAAATCTGAGGAGATTTTTTTTTATCTGTTAGATCACGAAGATCAAAAATCAGGCAATGAGCAGTTTTGATGCTACTGTGTGTGGTGTGCTCCGATAATCTCAACACACCACACTACACACATAACGATTCTGTTCCACCGAGTCTTCCAAGCCAGAAATCTTGGGTGATTAAATGTGATCTAACAAAAACGAAGAAAAAAACACAACACGTAACATGGAAGAGGACATACAAGGAGGAGGTATGATGGAGGTCTTGTGACTATTTTTGACAGAAAAATGCTGAACTAAAAAAAATAAAAGACTTTGGAAAAAATCTTGGAGACAGCATGAACAGGTGGGCTGCTCCTCCATCTCTGAGGTCCACCGAACTTTATGTTTCAGGTCGGCCATGCTTGCTTTTATTTACGCTTACTTCCTTGTTCCTCAGTCAGCTCGCTTCTTGATTGGGTACATTCTGTTCCACGTTACAATTCATGACTGAGAATATGTCGGCTTTCCCCACACATGAAGATTTTTGATCGTAAATATTGAACAAGTTAAATATATATGATTGTTTGCCCTGACCCGTTTCAAAGCCGAGTATCGGGACAAATTCACTCTTATCACACCTCAGACCACAGGATAATCTTATAGGATAATCTTATAACACATAAGATAATCTGATGTTTGCTGTCCTTGGTCAGGACAAAAACGGCCCAATAATCTTTATGTGTGTACCCCACTTTAGATGTTCACTAAACAATCATCCAGAGTGAGATTTAACGTCTCTAAACGCAAAGAGGTAAAAACCTTAAAGAGACCTTTTGGTTATGACTTCTTAAATCTCATTGACATGCCTTTGAGGGGGTTTATTGTTGTATTTGGATTTCACTAAATAAGTGGGATTTTTCATGCCAAACTGGCTCCTAGGATCCATTGGCCCTCTAATAATGAAAATCCCTGGAGCTGAGGTAGACTCAGTTTCTGAGGTGCAATGCAAACATTCCAAGTCTTTTAGCCAAGGCAAAATTAAATTCCTCAAATGATTATTGCTCAAGCCCTTTTTCATCCTGCTGCACTCATAAGAGAAAGACTTGCAGGTGCAGGAAGAACATTCCTCTATCATGCTCGCGTTTTTGAAAGGGAGTTGTTTTGCATGCTTTCTCAGTACTCTATTCCTGTAGTCTACGGAGTCCGAGCCAGATGGAAGGGTGGCGTTCCACCACACAGCGATCCAACCCAAACATCTGCCTGGCAACGAACAAGGCGCTCTCACTGAGACAAAACACAGGCTCCCTCGCAGCAATACTATTACCAGTGATTTCTCTGTTTGAATGGGGATGTGCCAGTGCATGCTGCTCCTGACAGGGAGATTTTAGGGTGGGTGTGTGGGTTCTGCAGTGGACGGATGTAGGACTTCAACCTCAACCAGCAATCATACAGTTAACCTTCTTTAACTTTTCAAGCTACCCCAGGTCTCCTCAGCCAGACCTCTCCACAGAGCACATAGCAATTCACAAACTTTTTGCTCATTTAAGAAGCATTTCCACAACGTGATTAAGATTCTTCTCAACCCAAAGCTTCCATGTATTTTTATTTTTCAAGGACCTGGTCCTTTTTGGTAACCCTGCATGTGAGTTCCAAGCCAACTATTCAAACACTAATACAGTCAGCCATTGAACAGAGTGATGCAGGGATGACATATACAGTGTTGCCAGATTTTTCTACTTAAATAAGCAACCAGGTTGATAAAAACAAGCCCAAAACAAACAACCCCTAGCTAGTTTTTATTTCTAATGGGATATATTACTTTTTTTAACAGAGAAGCCCACACAAAGCATGTTTTAATTTTTACCCACATTACATTTCAATTTCACTGAGACTGTTTTTTTCTTATTTAGCTTTTCATTTACTTATTCAACATCCTTTTGTTTGGAGGTGGAACATCCTTATATTTACACAGAAGTGAAGGGAGGGGCTACTGTTACTTATAACTCTGTTATCACTAAACAGTCTGTCTAACCTTGATTTTTGTAACCTAATAGACATGGTCAGGCTTTTACCTAAGTTTTATGTTGATCCACAGCTTCTTTATGGTGAAAGCAGTAATAGCTGCATTAGAAATAAATTTAGTTCTGGCTATAAGCATTTCTTTTTGGTAGAAACATCATTTTTTCCCCCTCTCTTTTTACAATAAAATTTACATTTATGTTTGGAGTGTGACAAAATAGTGTGTGTAACTTCTAAATTGAGTTTATATCGGTACTCGAGCATGTACCAGATAGGTTTAGAAGCACAACAAGCCCAACTGAGTAACTGTACTTTTGAAACAAGCCCAAAAAACACAACCCTCAACTGCCAATATTTACAAGAAATTTTTCAAAAAAAGAAGAAGCCCAAAGTTGCTTTTAATAAGCGGACCTGGCAACTATGATGTAGTATGTTTGTGGGCCAACCTGGAATTTAGCATCCCACTGCTCCCCTCAACTGAGAGCTATTTGGGTTTTTTGGGGGGTTTTGGGTAATACCTGATGATGCGGTCTTAGGGGAACAAAAAAGGAAGGAAATTTAAACATTTTGTTCAACATAATAACCGTCTTGTAAAAGCACAGCCCTCTCTATTTTTAAGTATAAATGTTATCAGCAAGAGTAGAAAGTTGTTGTTCAGCTACTACAGAACTACAACATGGTGGATCTACTTGAAAGACATATAACATCAGTCTAACCTTTTGTTTGAGAATTTCCTCCTAACTAAATCACCTGATCAAGTTGGTGCTCACTGTGACACTTGTGTATGTATTATTATTTATTTAAAAATGATCAGAAATGATTTCATTGGTGTCCTGGGTCATTTTGTTCTCCTTAGTAACATTTAACCCCTTTAATGCATGGAGTCCAGTGGACAAATATTTGGAAGACATTTTAAACCATTTAGGTTCCAGCACCATGCCCCAACTACCAGGTGGTGACGTACCAAACCACTGTCTCAGGTTTCATAAAAATATAATCTTTGTATCTTTTTGTCATATTGAGATATTACATCATAAATCCAAAATGGCCAACTAGGGGGAGAAATGCACCATGCTCCTCAGGAATAAGTGTTAAATCCTTCTATTCTCAAAGAATATGACAGATAAAGAAAATAATAATAATAATTTCATAAGATGTTGGAACAGTTTTTTGCAGATTATAAAAATACTTTTCTTACACATTTTCTTCAGTGTCCAGATATATCCGTCCACTCCAGTGAACATTATGCACTAAAGGGCATATTTTGCTAATTAATCCTGTATTCAGATTTCACCTTATTTCCATCTATCCATTATCATAATTATCACTTTCCCCTTTGGGGTCACGGGGGGCTGAAGCCTATCCCAGCTGGCATTGGGTGAGAGGCGGGGGACACCCTGAACCGGTCACCAGCCAATCACAGGACCACATAGAGAGACAAACAACCATTCACTCTCACATTCATACCTTAGGGCAATTTGGAGTCAAAAATTAAGATAATTAGCATGTTTTTGGTTTGTTTGTTTGTTTTTTTGAGAAAATTCTTGAAGGGAGTGGCAGTGTCACATGATATATTTTTTATTTTTGTCATTTTCATATCATTTACTATAATAGACAAAGATATGTGTTTGTGGATGTATATTAAGTTACTTAAATTACTATTTAAACCATTGATGCATGGTGTCCACTGTGGTGGAAAGATGCATAACTCCCTCCACATTTAACAGACTGAAAAAAATAAGGGCCATGATTTTTTAACTTGTTTGAAAGTTAAAACAAACATTTTAAAATAATTATTATTTGTGATTTAATAATTCATGCATGAAAGGGTTAATCCAGAACTGTCCTTTTAAAGACAGTGATGCAGGGATGATGTATTTCTGTTGGCCAACCTAGAGGTTAGTCTCATGCTGGTTTCCTTGAGTAATAGCCTACAGGATTTATTCAACTGAGAGTAAATTTTCAGGGATTTGACGCCAACCAGACTAGAATTAACTCTGAACTTGCTGAAATTTTGCCAACACCAAGATTTTAACTCCTTTTTAATTTGCTATTTAACAATGCAAAGATCACACAGTTTTAAGTTTTCTAAAGATTATTTGTTTAACCTCAAATACATGTTGGCTGAAAACCTTTTTCATTCATATTCTCTGCTGGATCATTGGCTGTATTCTCTGAAAAATGAGTAAAATACACCCAGAAAAGTGTTCCTTTGCACAAAATGATTGATAGCAGTCGTAATCATTTATAAAGTATTAGTATAAACAAAGCTCCCTGATTCATTCATCATGTGTTTTTTCACCTGTTTCTGGTTCCCGAGCTGGAAAGGGACAAAAGAAGAATATCATTTCTCAGCTCTCTTTTCAGTAAAAAACTCGATTTGGATTTATCAGCAGATGTTTTGTTGTCAAACTGTGGACAAGATGTGCTTTTGTGCATCCTGTGTATCTGGGAAAGGTCCAGTGAAGTATGTGATTTGATCCTGCAGTGTTATGAAGTGCCCTCTAAATGGCAGAACACTTTTGTTGCGTTTCCACCAAGCAGTCTAGTACAAAATTACAGGTGTTTTCTCTGTCAACTAAGGAGAAGAGGTACCCAAATAACAGATCATTCCATCCCACTTTTAGGCACCCCTCTGAGGGGGAGACGAGTGTACCCAACCGACCTTAAGGGATGAGGCTATAAGTGCTGCTGACTGTGGATTTGGTCACAAAAATCTTCAATTATTATGCAACAACAGTGAAAAGCAAAATTCATACTGCACCATGTTCAAAGAATCTGTGGATTTAGAGTGAAGTGTTCACTGCTGTTGCTGTAAAGAATGTCTGCACCAAACTCTTAGTACCTTTAAGCAAAAGTGCTGCAACAAGGCTCTGCTATAAGTTCATCTATAGACAGTCATATTAATCCAACGAGGCCGTAACATCAGTGTCAATTCACGCTGATGGGATGCGCGAACTGGCGTGTGCCCCCACATACATACGAAGGCAGTGACTCGCCCTCGCAGTCCTCCTGTCTCCCTGTTGCTACCTCTGGAGATGGAACAGAGAGGGGGTCAACTTGTTTCCCTCTATTCCGTCTCCACTATATTCAGAGTAGAGGCGAAACGTCACAGACGGGTTAATATTACGCCTTGAAGCAGCAGTATGACTTGGGCTTATGGTCCATGGAGGACTGGAGAGCTGAAGTCCTCTGTTGTTGTGCTTTGTTTACAATCGTGATTTACTTCTGAATGCTGCACTGTATCACACTGCTGTGATGTCACAGAATAACATTGCTGGCACGACCCTCTCTTCCCGTCTAACATCTGTTAGCGGTAATTAAACCTTGTCCCCCTATAATCTGAGAGCCTAACTTTATGGAAGCCTACAGACACTCTGTGAATTGCAACTTTCAAACGCAAGTTATTTTATAAGACTTGTTTACAGAAGAAAAGAGCCTGGAAAATCTTATGTTAGCTGTCTCTGGTACACTGACACCCCCATAGGAAGCCTTGTATGTACACACTGTTTCCGTAAATACCAACAGGAGCATCGGTTTTTGATTTGGGTGGGAAGAGCATGTCACACAGAAATGTCTCTTTCAACCCCTAACGTTTTATTTTGAAAACCAGAAGTTGATACATGTTTGGTATCTTGGCGCTGACTTTCTCAGGTGTCTCCATGCTTTGCCATAAAGCTTGCAATAAGGTGCTTTAAAATGTTGGTTGGTTGGCTTGACTACACGAAAACGGAAGGCTGTTGGCTTGACCGCAGTCACACACTCTCTCTGCTCGAGCCCTCTCCAGGCAGGGTGCACTTCTGTTGTTGTACTTGGTTTTACTGCATTTCTTGCAGGTGTTTTCTGGGTTTGGATTGTTTTGGGCTTTGCTTTGTGTCTAACTTGCTGCATATTTTGGCTCTGTAGGTGTTTTCCCTTATTGAACTACATCGAGCTCTTGAAGGCCATTTGCCCTTGTCGGCTACTGTAACAATGTGCAAAAAAAAGGACAAAATATGCTGAAGAATCAAAACCAAAAAACACAAAAATGTGCTCAGGTGCATCAAAGTGCTTAATGCAAATAACTGCTGGAACAAAACCAAATAGAATTGGTCTGCTTGGTGGAAAAATACAGTCTTTAGTTGATAAATAAGTTAAACGTACCCTCCAGAGCTCTGGTCTGAGGTGCATTTGTCGGTGCGACTGCAGAGGCTCAGTGGCGCTGACGTACCAGGAGCCAGAATGAGAGGAATGTTCTGTTATTAGTGGAAAAGCTCCTGTTATGTGGATTAATCTACAGCTTCGACTTTGATCTCTTGACTCACTCTAAGCGACTTTGGAGTGGAATTGGGGCCGGTGCAGTTTTCAGACACACACACGTGCACACACACACACACTGTTCATGCTGAAATTAATGTCCATTATGAGTCACATATTCTTAATTGAAACTTTAATTAAATATCAGAAACAGGTCAAAATAATCAGTCAATTTCACATTATTGAGTTATTTTAGTGCCAAATTTTGAATGATCTTTTGGCTTTCCAGATACTAACACTTCTTTTCCAATAATAATTAAAGGACATACTTTCCTTATAAAGATGCATAAATGCTTAATTTCAAGTTACTAAATGAAATTCAATGGGTAATTACTGAATATCTAAACAATCTGATATATTGTGTTGAAGTTTGGGGAAGTGCTTGTAAAACATAAACTCATTCAAGTTTTGTTGTACAAAAAAGAGCCATTAGAGCAATCAGTAGAAGTTCATATCAAGATTCATCAATCCATTAATTTGTATTTTTTAAGGTCCCATGTAATGAAAAATCAGTTTTACTAGCTTTTAATGCTGTCAGAAGGGCCTTGAGGAGTAGAAAAAGAGACCTTTGACGAAACTCTCAGTTCATGAAGAAATGTGCTGTGTCTCTTCAAGGAAAATGCTCCTTTAAACGCTCTGTTGTTTACTTCCTTTGGTTTATGATGTCATAGCTATACAGCCTCCACCTACATATATGTTTTCTTGCTTTCTTAAAACCTGTTACCTCTTCTCCCTTATCTCTCAGACGTTGTTTGGACAGCCAATTAGGGCAGAGCTCGTTATCATAGCCTCCAGTAGCCCCCACCCTCTCACGTCTGAGTCTTTCCAAAATTCTTCATTTTTTCAATTCAACTTAAATCAAATCCTAGTTCAAAAGATGCCACGATGGGACCTTTAAGTTGTTAAAATTTATGAGTTTGTGAAAAATAGTATTTTTCAAATTATGTAAAGCTCATAAGAAAACTTAACCAACAATCAAACCAAAAAGATTTGAAAAAAGAAAGTCAATATAACTAAATGGAACAGAGATCTTTTAAAATACAGAGATTTAGTAACCTTGTACTGCAGCTGGATCAGCCCGATTCAGTGTCTGTAATCAGGCAGATCCATCTTGCCAAGCTCCAATCTACAACGATTGAGAGTGGCCCAATCTAAGTCCTTTGGAGCTGGAAGAGGAGTGAGGAGTGAGACGACAGCAGGAAGTGACCGCATGTACAGGGATTAGCATACATGCTCACAGCTTTAGTGGCAGCTTTTATCAGATTGTAACCCAGTTCTTTCATAAATGAAAAACAAATAACAACACCACAAAGTCCTCTGTAGTAAGGATACTTTGGCTCCACTTTCGACATGTTTTGATAAGAGTTTGTTTAACAAAGTGGTTCAGGTTCTGTAATGTAATAGCTCTGCCTACTACATTATCCGTTTTGCCCGTAATAAATGTTGCTTTAAAGGACGATCGTCCAATCACCCGCCAGATATGCTTCAAAAGGTTCTGCCCTCCCCAAACACTTTCTATGGGCTTCTTCCCAGATGGACTAGTGGATTATATTGAATGGTCCAACTGGTGTGCAAGATTAGAGATTAAAAGCCAAACTGATGGCTCAGAATCTATGAATTGTTTACAGCAGTTTATGGATCAATCTTAACAGAGAAACCAACGAATCAAAATGGAGGTTTATTTTTAAAATTAGAATAAGAACCATTAAGTTAAGAAGATCTGTTGAGATTTGAAAACAAAGTTTCGTTCTGTTTGTGTGGTGGATTTGGATTTATTAGTGTATTATATAGTATTTTGTGTTTGTTCTGTACACTAATAAGTAGTGTCTTTTAAAACATGAGCAGATCAAATAAGATTATTCTTCTTTCTGCTCCTTTTCATTCATGATTTGGATTTTTTTTGTATTAAAGGGCTTTTTTATTAGCAAATTAAATTAACATTGAAAAGAATTGAAAAGAAAATAATTCAAGCCTCATTCAAAGGACTCTGAATCTTAAAACCAAGTCCTAAGCTCTTAATAAGATTAAAGTTTGTAATGTAGATGTTTAATTTCATCCAAATCAAATGTAGAGGCAAATACAAGAAATGTGTTGATAACAACTATAGATTCAGTGAATACCAGAGTGTTACGGGGTTGAAAGATGTTCAGAAATGTTAAAGTTCTGCAAGTACAGTTCAAAACCATCCTAGAAGTCCAGGGGCATGTGGTTTTTGTTTACAATCAAAAAGTGAACTTTTTAAATTAAGGAAAAAAAGATGTGGAAAATGGTGTTTAAGGACCTCATATATGCCTGAACACGTGTTCATATATGTTTGATTGCTATAACTGATAGGAGGGCAGCACAGTGGCGCAGCAAGGAGTTCACGTGCCTCACAGCCAGAAGGTTGCTGGTTTGACCCCAGTGTCGAGCAGGGCCTTTCTATGTGGAGTTTGCATGTTTTCCCTGTGCAGCCATGGGTTCTCTGGGCACTTCAGCTTCCTCCCACAGATCAAAAACATGCTCATTAGGTCAATTGGTCACTCTTAATTGCCCTTAGGTGTGAGTGTGAGGTTGTTTGTCTCTTTATGTGGCTCTGTGATTGGCTGGCGACTGGTTCAGGTTGTACCCTGCCCCTGCAACCCCAACAGGGATGAGCAGTATAGATAATGGATAGATAGATGACTGATAAGTTATGCTTACAATCACTTATATTCTAAAACCCCTTTAGTTTTCATAAACTGAGTACCCCTGATCCACCACTATTCTCAGCCTGTCTTAGATGTTCTATTGGAACTCCTGTCACTTTGAGGCTCTCTGCAATGTGTGGGCACAGTCTGCTTTAATTAGTTGACCTTCCTACAATGTAATGATGGCCAGTTAAGCGCTGCAGGGTGCCATGTCGTCAACAACTCTGCATTCTGTCCACAGTGGGCTAAAACTGTGGACCAAACATTGGTGGTATGTCACAGTCATAGATCTATTCAGATTTAAGCCATTAAAGGCCAGTCTTTTTGATGACTTAAAGCAGTTTAACACTGCAGGTCACATTTACCCATTCACACTTATTCACTATCACATTTATAGTTGGAATTTCAACTAATTTCAGTTTCTCCATCAGTATCACTTAATGCATACACGTCCTTTCCTGCCCTTTTACAAAGGCAACCTAAGTTGGGGTTAAGTGTCTTACCCAAGGACACATCGCCATGTGACAGCCCCAGCTGGACTCAAACCTGCAGGTGTCTGATAACGGACCAAGCACACTAACAGACTGTGCCTCAGATGCCTCAAGTTTCATATGAAGTTGCATATAACAGGGAATGTCAGAAACAGGCTGTGAAGTGGGCATCCCAAGAAGACTACCCTCAAGAAGACTGTTTCCTCACTCAGTCAGCACTCAGGGGCTGTAGGCAGCCTTCTAAAGATTTGCAGTTAAGGTTTGCAGGTCGATATGGCCGACAACTCTCTACCCAGCCCTACAAGACCACAGATGGCATGCAGTCAATCTCTGGTCTTACAGGGCTACAGGAGGCCATGGTTGCCCTTCACCATCAGGTCTGTTTGTGCTGGTGTCTACATGTGCACTTGAACCTGAACATGTGGAGAATGTTATGCTCAGCAATAAGTCCAGATTCTGCCTATAACAGTTGCATTGAAGGGTCAAAATGTGGAGAAGACGCAGAGGTTGCATGCTGATTGCTGCACTGATAAAGTAATATCTTTTGGTACAGATGCTGTGATGTTGTAAGGCAGCATCTCCCTTACTGGAAAAACAAGGCTCACCATCATTGGAGGCATCTCAGTGCAGAGAGATATCAAGATAAGCTTCAACCAGTAGCAACAGCATATCTTCACTATCTGGGTCTCGACTCTATACTCCAAGATGACAATGCTTGCCGCCACAAAGTAGGGTTCATCAGACACCACCTCCAGAGTTTGGGGGGTGGAGAGGATGGAAAGGCCTGCCAGCAGTCCTGACCTCAACCCCACTGAACTATGGGATCCCCCTGGCTGTGCTGTCTGTGTCAGAGTGACCAGCACAACCATGTTGGCTGACTTGCGACAAATGTTGTCAGAAGAATGGACGCCATCCCATATAAATGTGTGACCGGGCTGGTGACCAGCATGAGGAGGAGGTGCCAGGCTGTTGTGGCTGTGTATGGTTCTTCCACAGGCAGCTGAAGCTTCTGCTTGTTAAATGAATCAGTACTTAATTTAATATGTCTGGTTTCAATGTCAAAATGTGCAGTATGCAAGTATTTGTGAAATCTGCAGCACGCCAAAAATAGCTTAATGTCTTACTACTTGGGGGAATTAGCAGCATGCATCGGACCAGTCTTTCTCACTTTTGTATCACACAAAGGAAAGTGCCAACAGGTCAGGGTTCAAAATGGCAGACAGCCTCTGTGTATGTCAATGAAAGCAGACATAGCATTGATATTACTTTACACGTCTGTGCCCTGGTTAAAAAAAAGCTCAAAAATGGCTGTATTTCTTAAAGAAAATTAAGAAAGCAAAATTCCCAAGCCAAGTTCTAGTCAACTTTTTCAAAGGAGTAATTGAAAGCATCCTGACTGGAAACATCATGACCTGACATGAAATGTGCATGGCCCAGGACAGGAGGACTCTGCAAGGAGTGATTAAACTGCCCAAAATGTCATTGGCACCCATCTACCAAGCATCGGTGATATTGGGGAGGTGAGGTGCCAAAGCAGAATCAAAATCAAAAGTACAGAAGCATCCGCTGTACCACCAGACTGCAGAACTGCTTCTTCCCTTAGGCTGTGAGATTGCTCAGTGCACCGTTTGCACTCCCCCATGTTTAATGGTTTTGTTCTTGTTTTGTATACAAATGAATGTTCTTGTATCTTGTATTGGCATTGGCGCTGATTAGGTTATATCCACAGTACATAACAGTAAATTTGGAGGAAATTCAGTTGACGTTACATGGATGTCAAACAAATTATCATGCATTTGTTGTGAAAATCCCAAAAAGTCCCAAAAAATTACATGTAGGATTTCTTTAGTCCACTGATGGGTGTTAGTTCAGTAGCACGAGCTGTAAGCTGAGCTACCACTAGCTAAACAACTTTTAACTTTTTGTTTTCATGACTAGAAACAGAAATCAGCCAAAATTTTGGTTTGTGGAGGGAAAGCACACAGCCTTGGTCACGATTTTTTTTTTTTTTTTTTAAATGAATTATATATATGTGTTAATGATGTTTGTATTGTAGAAATAGTCACTCTGATCCAACCTTTAGCCCAGTAGATATCAGTAATGCACCCTTTAGTTAGTTGCCCTGACCAGACAACAAAAAGTAGAAAAATCAGCTCAGTCAGGTCTAGCGTACGGCAGAACAGCTGTTTGGCAGTCATACAACGGTCTATTACCAAACACAAAATGCAGTATACCACATAATTTATTCGTGTTATGCAGGCACTTGTGGTAATGGTCTTGGTCTGTGCTCATCAGTTCTTGGTTTGTTAGTCAAGAGCCACTGTCTGCAGATTTTTAACAAGAGGGGAGACATCAAAATAAAACACAAAATGTTTTATTGACATCCAAACAGACACACACAAAATACTCAGTGAGTCAACCACAAACTATTGGATAAGCAAACACTTGTACCATGACAGAGATGACACACACAGACAGGATGACCCACTTTCATGGCTGGATGCTTGTTTACCTCATGGACCTCCTGGTAGTTTCAAAGCCATTCATTTATGACTTTTTAATTGTTTCACACATCGAAACACACAGTCAGAGTGCACTCACACCGAAGCCTGGTTTAAACTTCTGCATCAAAGCTGCCTTTAACATCTTGCCCCGTGCCGTCTTGAGTTGTAGACATGCGGGTAGCATGTCCATGTCCCTTTGCAATATTCCACCAAAACGCTGGTCGCCACTGTGCTCCTTCTATCATCCAGTCTTAAAGTTTTCTGCTTTGTGATGCACAAGACACCGTATCCAGCAGAGCCAAAAATACTTGTCTTTGACTGAGTGTATGACTGTATGATATTTTCTTCAGTGCACACATCCTGGAACAAAGGCATTGGACAGATTAAATGTCCTTAAAAGAATATGCCGTTATTTTTTTGTTTTGTTTTTTAGTCTTGTCTCACTCCTGAGTCCATGACAAGCAGATAGACACCAGGAAGAGACTGGCAGAGCTCACCCACCACATATTAGCTACAGTGATCAGATAAACTCTTCAGCAACTCTGAACGGTCTTGTGTGCTTGTTGTTACATTTTTTTACTTATGTTACATTACCCATTTTTAGAATAACATAGCACTTTATGTAATTTTTGAAATGAATACATTCGAAAGTAACTGTTCCACTGCCTCAGCTTTGTTTTGTTGACCTGTTTACAAGCACATCTGCAGTGGTTTGTGCCCTGAGGTTTAGTTTCGTATATATGACTTTACATAAAGTACACAGGACTGTTTAGAGTTGCTGAAGAGTTTAACTGATGACTGTAGGCAGAGGCAGGCTAACCCATTGACTCCCAGTGTTTGTACTAAGCTAATTAGCAGTAGGCAATCTTTGCCCGTCTCTTTCTTGTTTCTGGACACAGTCTAAAGAATGGTGTCGATCTGCTTGTCATGGGCTCCGAAGTAAGGCAAGACATGAAAACAACAAAATGTTGGTGTATCCCTCTAATGAGGTATGAGTTTACCTTGACTGTTCTGTGCATGTAAACACACTCATTGTATTTACAACTGGAGACCATTTGTTGCATGGTGGTGTTTGGACCACTAGTGTGTTTCGTTTGCATTTCTGAGTTGACCTCCTGAGGCCGACTCAGATTCCTCCACATCTGGGAATGCCAAACGATTTCCCAACAAGGGTCAGAGGAATTTTTATGTAACAGCCACGCTTCTCCTGTGTTGTCAAAACACTGTGCATGTCCACGTGTTTGAGCGACTGACCCATTTCAGTGGGAAGCATCAAGCTGTTTCTGTTGTCAGTTGCATAACTCGGTTATACATAACCTATGTATGCAAACAAACAAAGCAGTGGGGCTAACCGGTCATCAGACCAAGCAAAGGCCTTTGCCTCTAAAGTTTGTTGGCTTCCCTCGAAGGCAGAATGCTTTGAAGTGGTGGAGACTTCTCATCCTTTAAAAACTCTGGTTTCCACTGACACACTTAGTTTTACTTAGAAACCCTCAGCCCATATTCCAGTGTGAAGGTTTAGACTGACTTTGGACATTTGTTAGTGTTTATAAGCTTGACAAAAAATCTTGGTTTAATACTTTTAATTTCATAGTATAAGGCACAAAGTTGGGAAAAGGTGCCAATTTAGCTGCTCAACATTTTCATCATGTTATTCAAATGGCTGCACCGTGTTGCAGCAGGTAGTGCACGTGCATCACAGCAAGAATTATCCTGGCTCTATCCCTGTGTCGGTCAGGGGCTTTCTGTGTGGAGTTTGCATGTTCTCCCTGTGCATGTATGGGTTCTCTCCAGGCACTCTGGCTTCAACCAGCAGACCAAAAACATGCTCAGTTGATTGGTGACTCCAAATTGCCCCAGCGCTGGGATCGGCTGGCCACCAGTTCAGGGTGTACCCCGCCTCTCGCCCAGTGTTAGCTGGTCCAACTTAGAAATGGTTAGATTTTGGTGGTGATACATATATTTGTCTGGATGCAAAATTTTAAGAAATCCTACAAGTTAACATTGGGCTGAATTTTAAAAAATCCATGTCTCTATCATCAAGATACATTTACCTGGATCCATTCCAGATTTAGGTCACAAAAAACATTGAACTTCATCCCATTGACAACATTCAATAATTCATATAAAATCAAATTATTAAGTGATGTTCCCAAAACTTGTTGTTTTTATACTGGATAACAACCTCCATGTATGTGCTGAGTTTGGTCCAGATCCTGGATAGGCTCCAGCCCCCAAGCTAACCCTAAAGGGACAAGTTGTATAGATAATTGAGGATATTGGCTGAGCTTCAATTAAATATCTTTTAACTAAGTATTAGACCAGTAGAACTTTCCAGTATAAAAATACAATCTTACCCTTCATCTTGTTAGGACTACAGATTTAAAAAAAACCCTGATATACTACATACTTGTGCGATTTTGACCTCTCCACCTTTAACCTATTTTGGTATGTCAGTAAACTGCCTGCAGGACCTTCAGAGCCGAATGATTTTTAGTCGGGTGTAAATGTGCGATGAGATTTGACATAAAGGACACATGCTGCAGGTCACGGAGCTGGAACATTCTGTACACCTGCAGTGACACCAGATGGATGCATCACACTAATGGTCGTGTCACTTCATCTCAGACAGGAGGCCTCACTTTCCAGACCGCAAGGGTTGAAGTCAGGTCTTCAAAACACTGGAAAAAATGTTGGCTTCTTAAAGTTATATATAGCATTACTGTACAGTTACTGTATATATCTGCATCTATAAAATGAAGAGTATGGCTTCAATCTGCTCTATTATAAAGTGGTTTGAGATAACACTTGTCATGAATTGGGACTATACAAATAAAGATTGATTAAATGATTTATGATGCTTAATATTTTCTTCTCTGTTTTTAGTGTATGTATGTGGCAGCATTACAGCACCACCAAGAGGCCTGGCATATATTCCACAGCGTTTTCAGTGTTGGCAGGCACATTTCTTAAAAAAGAGGACATGTTTAAGGAAAACTTTATAAAAATGAAATAGATTGTTTTTGTCTCCGTGTAGACAGGGCCTAAATGTATAAACAGTTTGACTATTTGCCCTGCGGCATAAATAAATTTTATGATTCTGATTCCCTTGGTCCATGAACACAATTAATTTTACTAAGATAACGGCACGTTCCTTTTTCAACAGGCGGGGTTTACTTTGCTTTCAAACAGGCAACAACAAATTGTAAAAACTACTTTAATGAATTATGCTAAGTTTGTAGTTTTTAACCTTACAAACTCCACCATCGCCCCCAACCTGTAACACTATCTTTGTTAACTTGTATCTTGGGAACCTTTCAATGGATCTTCCTGGGACAGCAGCTTTTGTCAATCTCTGGAAGGTTTCTGGTCTAAGATATCCATACAGATTAATTTTTTAATCCAACCATGAAGTTCAGTGGGTTTTTTCAGAAATGTTGTATTTGTGGACCCATTGTGATAAATCTGGTGATTTTTTTTCCGATGTTTACTACGAAAATGTAGCAGTGATGCATTGAGATCATTTTGACCCTTAGAGAAAATGACAACTTCCTTTAAGTCTAAATCAAATGTGCCCAATGCCTTATTTTCTTGAGGATAGTGTCAGAATTTTTAGAACTGATTTAGAAATTTGTTTTACTTTGTTTAATTAATTTCATTTGAATTTTGCCATTAATAATTTCATGTAAAATGCCTTAGTTTGCCTTTCATCATTAATAACAAAAACTTAAGTTCTATATTGAAGTCCCAGCAAAGTAGTGATCAGCTTTTCTCCCTCCTTCTCCTTTTTTTTGCCAAAACCGTTGGAAAAAGAAAACGTTTTGAAAAAAAATATCACTTTGAAAAGAAATCTTGCTTGCCATTGTTCAGTTTCTCCTGAAAATGAATAACAGTAGTGACCTAA
Organism: Cetoscarus ocellatus; assembly: GCA_037902135.1. Taxonomy (NCBI): domain Eukaryota; kingdom Metazoa; phylum Chordata; class Actinopteri; order Labriformes; family Labridae; genus Cetoscarus; species Cetoscarus ocellatus. Next base: position 323,204 of record JBAMNC010000098.1, on the reverse strand, counting down.
TATTTTCCCACAATCCTTTGCGAGCAACAGTATTTACCTGTTTATACCATATACAGCAAGGAACTGATAATATTACAGTAAAATACTGTTGAATTCACAACAAAGCCTTGACAGTGTTAACATCCAAAGGTCAAAAGAAAAGTAGAGTCACTTATCATTTCCCAAAAAACTGAAAAAGAAAATCTGATTAAGGTATGTTGTCTTTTTCAACATTTGAGGCAAAAATTGCTTCCAAAAGTGGCACAAATTACAAGATGAACCAAAAAAATGTAAGGGTAATTATATGAATAGCTTTTGTTCTGTTTCTTTGAATACTTGAATTTTGTTCCTCAAGCTTAAGTGAACTAAATTCGAACGAGGACAGCCTTGTTCCTCATTGATCTTTTGCAATTTGTGAGATTAGATTTTGAGTTTTTGGTTCATCTCTATGGTCAAACAACGTATAATACAGCAAACTCATATCATTACAGTATAAATATTCTAATGGTTCAGGCTGTCCTGAAAAATACTGTCTTTTACTTGATTCTTCTTGAAAGGGCTGAGGTTGTTAATGCATTATTACAATAAAACTCCAGTTGGACTCAAGGCAGCAAAAAATAACCTGGAGCTGCAAGGGTTAAAAAGGCAACCAGAAAGCACTTGGTGAGCAACCTCCGCCAAGGTAGCTCACATAATGCTGTTACATCTATAAGCAATAGTTCCATGATAAAGTTACCATCATAACATGATTCCTTGACCCTGAAAACACACACCCAGCACTCAGAATCATGTTGATATCATTATTATTTGGATCATCACCAAAATCCTGTCATTTTAAAGGTGAGCCATTATCAACATCTCCTGAAAATTTCAGCAAAATCCATCCAGTAGCCTAGTTTTTGCATAATCTTGCTAACAAACAAACATATGCTAGTAAAAGACATAACCTCCTTGGCATAGGTAAATATTGGGCCCCACCATGACTTTGGGACCCAGAAAACTCAACCTTTTATGGGCAGCCTTGGTCACATGTTGCGGTCATGAGTAAAGCGCAGAGTAAAGAGTGTGACAACAAGCCCCGGTCTCCCCTGCTAAGCTACATTAGAGATGGTATGTTCAGGGCCTTAGGACCCCTGACTTTCTTAGATCTTGTGCAACACGTGAGGCTCCAGCTGACCAGCAGCTTGTTAAAAAGAAGTCGATTTCTTGCAGCGTGTGGCTGAGCGCAGGGCGGGGCGGGGAGGGGAGGTTTCCTTCAGCGAGGCGAGCAAGTGAGAGTGTGTTTGAGAGAGAGAGAGAGAGAGAGACAAGAGTCAGCTGGTTTAAAAGTGCGGGCCGAGATCAGCGCATGTGTGCGTGTGTTTGGATCTGTGCGAGTGTGCGTTGACGTGTGATTGTGCGTGTACGTGTGCGAGGGCAGCATTTCGGGGGTGGGGGGTGGGGGGATAAGGTGTAGACAACAGAGCAGCGGACGGACGGAGTGTTTTTGGGGGGTGAAGCAGTCTGAGTGGAGGTCCAGACGAGGACGGTCGAGGCGCGCCGGCTCCTGCTCCGTCGTGCGTTCTGGTGGACACGATTCTTCAGCTGCGCGCTGCTCTCTGATCACAGTAAGAGCTCCTGTTTCTCTGTTTGGGAACTTAGACAACGATTTCAGTGCAATAGTCCACATATAAAAGAGACTATTGACTGCTGCGTGTGGTCGCACAGAATAGTTAAAAGTGCTTTTTTAACTTTGCTAAGGGTTTTTGTGCAGCTCTGTTGAGCAGTAAAGTCTGAAAAACCAAACCTTGCCTAGTTTAATAGTCAGTCATTCAATTAATCGTTTTTTGTATAGCACCAAACCATAAAGTATGTCAACTCAAGACACTTTACAATAGAAAATGTCGATGTAACATTTATTTTTCTGCATTTATTTATTTGTTTTTACTCCAAACACAACATGGATCCTCCTTGAGTACAGCACTCTGACACATTTGGCAGCAGTTTCAGTGGCAAGAAAAAAAGAACTCAGTTAAGCAGGTAGGAAATTTTGAGCAGATCCAGACTCATGTTCAACAGCCATCCACCAAATCCCTGTTGGGGGTGTGTGTGGGCGGAGATAGAGAGGTAGGCAGAGACAAACAGTTGGACTGATCAATATATTTCACTAGATCATCTGAGCAACAGCCCATAGAAAGTTTTTGGGAATAGGCAGAACCTCTCTGGCAGGTAATTGGACAATTGTTCTGTCAATCACGTCCATTACAGGCCAATCAGAGAATGTAGTAGGCGGGCGCTTCTGCTGCAGTGTTCTGTTCAAAAAGTAATTCACTTTGTAGAACGAATCCTCTTCTAAACATGTCAAAAGAGGAGCAGAATAAATTTTCTGTTTAGAAATACTTTTAGTGTTTGATTTTCATTTGAAAAAGAAATACAATCCAGATCTGACAAAACTGCTGCTAAAGCGTTTAGCATCTATGCTAATCTCTGAACGAGCAGTCACGTCCTGTTGTCATCTCACTTGTACCCCCCGCCTCTCTCTGCTTTAAAGGATGCTGATTGGGCTGTGCCACTCTTGCACAGTCCTACATTGGCACTTGGCAAGATAGAGCTAATTACAGCCATTGAATCAGGTGGATCCAACTGCACTGCAAGTTTAATAGACAAAGGAACGGAAATGAGAATTCATGATAGCTATAAATTTAAGGATGCCCAAACTCTAATCTGTCCTTATATTATTTAAATGTAGAAGAGGTAAGCCCCTCGAGATTCAGGGTCTCCTTGGTCCTTAAGAGGGAGTTATCATGGTGGTTTTAGCAGTGATAAGCATGGATAGAGAGATGGTCTGTTCTTAACATAATCATCTTTAATGATATTCACTTGCATACAGCAGCTCTCCATGAGAAACACTTTGATCACCAGCTGGAGCACCAGCTCTTGACACCTCTCTGCAGTCACACAGAAATTCATTTTGAGGATTGTGGATTGGATTTGAATATTGAAGGCAAACACAAACAAATCTCCTCAAACATCTCAGTCAAAGCCTGAGTGATCCACTCGTTTTACATTTAACTTTTAATTTCCTTTCTTTAGTTTCCTCTTCTGTTTGCTATCTGAACTTACAGCACTTCTGGGAACCTCAAAGAGGATAAGCTAGCTGAGTGTGTGTCAGTGTGCATGTTAGTGTGTGTGTGTTATGGTCCGTCATAAAGCTCCATTAGCTGTGACTTAATGTAGGCTAATCTCTGCATGCTGTTAAACTTCCTTCCTCCTTCCTTCCTGGTGTATAAAGAAGACTACTGGTCTGTTCAGGATCAGGTAACATGAAGGCCTCTAAGAGCTCCTGGATGGGAGAGTAATGTTACTGTGTGAGAGGAGGACCGCAGGTGCAGATGCAGTGCATTGTTTGACTTACTCTGCATGCTAATATATAGAGGCTGGGTAATATGGACTTCATAAACCATAAACCATCTACTTCTCTGGCAAATGGAAGTAAAGGATTTCAAATAGTTGTCAAAGAACCAGAGTTATGAACTTTGACATGACTGTATTGGATGTAAAACTAGAAAAGCACTCAAAGAGTGCAGACCTCCACCAAGCAGGTCGGTTCTGGCAGTGGCTTTTCCACATTCCCTGTAAAAGATACAGTTCTGGATCACCAGATCCTGTAATAGTGCGAGGATCCAGACCAAACTCAGCACATACATGGAGGCTGTTATCCTGTATGAACACAACAAGTCTTGGGAACATCACTTAATATTCTGATTTTATATGAATTGTGGAATTTCATCAATGGAATTTCCCATTATAAAGTTAAATGTTTATTGTGACATTAATCTGGATTGGATCTGGATGAAATTTATCTTGATGATAGAGACACGAATCCCATATTATCCTGTGAAATTGGAAGTGAATTAATTAAGAAATGGCAGAGATATGATTTTTTAAAATTAGGTATGAGTATGAGTGTGAATGGTTGTCCATCTCTCTATGTGGCCCTGTGATAACCTGGTGACTGATTCAGGGTGTACCCCACCTCTTGCCCAATGTCAGCAGGGAAAGGCTCCAACCCCCTGCGACCCCGAAAGGGATAAGTGGGAAAGATGATGGATGGGTGGTTGTTAGTACTAGACAAGGTGGTCTGAGTATTTCTGAAGGTCCAGTGAGCGGCAGTTCTCTGGATGAAAATGTCTTGTTGGTGCCAGAGAACAGAGGAGAATGGCCAGAGTGGTTTGAGATGTTACAAAGGCAATAGTATCTCAAATACCCAGTCACAACTACCAAGGTATTCAGAAGACCATTTATGAACATACAACATATCCAATCTTGAAGCAGATGGCCACACTGGGTGCCAATCTTGTCAGCTAAGAACAGGAAACTGAAACTTCAACTCACACAACTTCAACAAAATTAGGCCAGAAAATGTTTGCCTGGTCTTAGGCTCAGCTGCTGCTGTGGCATTCAGATGATAGAGAATTTTGGCAGAAACTACAACGAAGTATGGATCCAAACTGCGTTGGAAAGATGATTCAGGCTGGTGGTGTTGGTGTGATGGTGTGGGGGATATTTTCTCAGCACACTTATGACCACTCAGCGCTAATTCAGTATTGTATTGATGCTAAAGCCCACCAGAGTAGTGCTACTGTTTATGACCACCGTGTAGCACAGGATAACACTCAAATTCACAAAGCTCAAATCATCTCAAACTGGTTTATGAACAAGACCATGATTTTGCCGTACCCCAGTTAGGGCTGTCACTCTTCCAAAAGATCAAACTCAATTGGTTTTTGAGCATACACGTTAATAACGTTAATAACTAAATACATCCGGTGTTTAATGTGTATGCTTGACAAGACAATGCTGGACTGCAGTGGGTGAAAGGCTGACAAATGTGCGTGTAGTAAGTCAGCTGGTTTGCACATAATCGATGCACAGAGGAGCCCAAAGTGCTTCTGCATGGCACTCCTTGTATGAATTGTTATTGTCCCCTCGGAGCGGCTTTGCCAGTCCTCCTTTTCCTCAAGTTGTGTTCTTCTTCAGCTGGTTTCCAGCAGGTTCGATGCAGCTGTTGTTAAGGTCAGGAGAGCACTGGCCAAATGGGTTGCTCTAGGTGTGCCCTCTGCTGGATGAGGTGGTTTACTGCTCTATTCACCCTTATGTGCTGGTGAGCTGTTAGTTTTATATTCACATGTTTGACAGTTCAAGCACCTACTTTTACCTCCATGCTTAAATAGATATTCAAATATTAAGTATCAGGTGAAAGCCCTAACTCTAGTGACCTTCACGGTCATCAGATCTCATTCCAGTTCCAGCACCTTTGGTCCATCATGTACTTTGGTTGTCTTGAGTGCTTCATGAGTGCTTTTCTATCATCTCAAACTACTCTAGACATTTTCCTTTGACCTTTGGCATCAAGAACTGCTGCTTACTGCCTAGTTTCTCTTTTACAGACTATTCTCTGTAAACCCTGGGGATGGTTGTGCGTGAAAATCCCAGAAAATCATCAGTTTCTGAATTACGAGGCCAGCCCATCTGGTACCAAAAGCCGTCAAGTCACTTAAATCGTTTTTTTTCTCCATCCTGATGCGCTGAACATGAGCAGGACAACCTGATCATGTCCTCCTGCCTAAATGATTAAGATTCTGCCATGTGTTGGTAGTTTAACAATGGAAACCTTGTAAAGTGGCGTGTGTGTGTTATTTTTTTCTAATAACATTAAAATAAGCCATATTAGAGTTTGAGACTAGCAACATTTATGAAATACCTGTTCTACTGTGCAGTCTTGTGATGTTTTCAGCACCGTATTACATGGAAGGTATAGAGTGAGGCGTATCAAATCCACCCACAGGTTCACACTCACATTCGTGGCATTATTAAGTTGTTCACAGCCTCATTTAATTTTCTAGAGCTCCCTGTATGAACAGTAAAGCTGAATTAGTCCCTTTCTCTGCAGGAGGAACCACAAATGTCAGCAAATGTCAAGCAGTTGGAGCTTTGGCTTTGCTTTCAGGCTTATTAGCCTCGCGTACAGTCTGCCCAGCTTGCCCTTTTGGCCAGCAGCTAGATTGTTGTAAACACACAAGTAAGCCTATGCAATAACCTGTGAAATATAAAAACTGTTCTGGAGCAGAAAGTCTGCAATTATCAGCAGCTGAGAGGCTGGTATTTCAGTGTGTGTGCAACTGTGCACACACATTTAGACACAGATTCTCAGTCAGAGGAGCTACCTAAAGATAGCAGAGCCCCAGTGGAAACAGTAATTAGTGGGGTGAAAAAGAGGGAGAGGGTGAAGAGAGGAGGAGGAGGAGGAGGAGGAGAAGATATTGTTTGAACCATCTGATATCTGTTATATAATGACCTGTACAATGGAGACATGCTGGGAGAGAAAGTGAAGAGAAACCAGCAGAGTCAAAGAGTGAGAGGAGCTGTTTTGTGTGTGTCTGTGTTGAGTTTGCAGAGCTGTTGTTGGGAACAGTATTGATTTCAGCACTTCTCTCAGATCTAAAGTGGGATATAGGGGTCTTCGTCCATTATTTATTAGTAGTAGTATTTTTTAATTAGAGAAAAATTCAGCACAACAGAAGTAAAATCCTGCTCATATCTCTGAGATGTAACCACAGTATATTGTGTATTTGGTTGGGCAGACAGGAGTTCCTAAAGGGATTAGTCAGATATATTTTGCTGGTGATTTGGAATTTCCCTCAAGGGGAAGGGCTTTACCATCCAGAATGGACTAGGGCTGTCATTTTTCACAAAAATCAAGCTGAATCTGTATTTTGAGCATACACATTAATAACCAAAGATACCCTCTCCACTCAAGACTTCTCAAGGACAAGGAAGTACTGGGCTGAGCACTTGACAAGGCACCATGGACTGTGATGAGTGAAAGGCAGACAAATCAGCCCATGGATTTGTCACAGTGAGCCAGTTGCTTTGCACATAATCGACACACAAAGGAGCCCAAAGTGCTTCCACGCAGTGCTCCTCAAATATTTTGTTGTTGTCCACTCAGCTATTTCTGTCCTCAAGGCATCCACGCCTCCGTCCCTCCCACTGGTGCAAGTGGCAGAGAGGGAGGAGAGAGGCATGAGTGGGTTTGACACAGCCAAGTGTAATCTTCACCAATCAAATGAACGCCTCTCCTTGCCTTTAAAGGTGCTGCTGGCAAGGCGCAGTGCCAATTTCAATCTCTCCTCCACTGACTCCGGGCTTGATGGGCTGGCGGATGCTCTCCTCAGGCTCTGTCCTTCCTTCTCCAACCAGCAGTCCAAGCGCACAAGGAGGAAGAAGAAGGAGACGCGTTTGACTAAAATCTATTGCTCTTATGAATGATTTTGTGTATCTTTAATGTGACTGAGTAAACTGTGGCCAAAACATGTATAAACAGTAGGCATATACTCACATTTAAGGACAGAGCTGTGCAGCCAGGTGGTCTCTCCTCTCCCGTGCGCTCTGCTGCTCTACCTGTGGATACGACACATGTAGTTTGGCCTCTCTCCATCTTAAGTCCTGTAATGTCTCCTCTGAGAGGTCAAAGTGGCATACATGGCGTAAGACTATGTTGTGTAGCATGCAACATGCGACAAAGAATGCACTGACACTCTGGATACCTGCCTTTAAGTTTTTGGTGACGTGTGCGCACTGCGCACCTGTCAGCCAAATACCACTGCACCGGGCGTGCTTCACCTGCGCCAAAAATAGACCAGGTTGCAGCAGGCAAGCTTTCAGCGCACCTTCTGCGCAGTGTTTTGGCACGACATTGTCACTGCGCCAAGTTGAATCTGTCGACACCTCCCTCTGGTGCGCCCCCACACCCATCTCGGTGCAGCCAGTCTACCAAATGTCCCAAATTGGCTGCGCACTGTGGTGCGCCGGACGAAATTACCACTGCGCGGGATGCACCACCCTGTGCTGTGCCAGGAAATTAGAGCCCTACGAGACAATTGGAGTGTGCATTTTACCTAATGAGTATATATCTGGATATGTGGAAGGGGACCAGAGTACCCATAGAGAACCTGTGCATGCACTGGGAGAAAATTTGAACTCCTCACAGAAAGGTCCAGACTGACATGGAGTTTTAACAAGCAACCTTCTGGCAGTGTTTAAGGGTGCCTTTGCAGTGCAGAATGTGAAGTCTCAGTCAGAGCAGCTCAGTTATTTGCCTTTTTTTCTGACTGCATGACAACTTAATAATTGAGCTGCATTACATCAAATACCTTTCTTTTTGGATGCACATCATCTTTGGTTCAATATTGGTATCGGAAAATATCGAGCCTTTTTGTGAATTCCTGACCTGTGAATTAATGTGGAGTGACTAAATATCAGTTTTCAGATCTTTATTTGTTGTGTCATACCAACTTCATACTGACAACTGGCACATCTTACTGCTAAATTCAGGGAAGATTCTTTATTTAAGGCAGTAAAACTAACTTTTTGGATGAACTGTGATCTTTTCATGTTTCAGAAAACATTGCAATTGTGGGAGAATTACTCCAAAAGAGGTAATTAGAAAAACATCGGTATTGGCATCAGCCCAAATTTTCACAGTTGGTGCATCACTACTTTTTAAATCAAGCAACAGGGATTTACTATCATGGACAAGTTTTTCTCCTTTTGGTCCAAACAAAAACAACAACAGATATACACAATCTCCTCTGCTCTCTCACAGCAGATAGAGCCGCTCGATTCAGCCACAATAGGCGACTCTTATTTCAGGTTCTTTGAGTCGGGCTCTGCCCCTCTCTTACTCTCCCCATTGGTCTGCAGGTGGTGACTGCTCATGTGTGTTGCCAGCTTGGAGACATTTTCTTGTTTTGTCTTAAGCCGCAGGCTTTGTTTGGGAACTGGCGTGTGTGTATGTGTGTGTGTGTGTGTGTGTGTGTGTGTGTGTGGGTGTTGTACACAATGGCTGTGTTTACATTGGATTTGGTGTGCACATGTTTGTCCATGCACACACTCATTTGCACATACAGGCTTTGTTTTCACTTAAGAGAGAGTGATGTAGGTTTTTTGGTCTTACAGTATCTCAAATAGAAAAAGTTTAATTTTGTAACCATGGATCATCTGCTTCTATCAGTCAGTTTTATCAATAGATTTTTTTACCTCTTGTGTTTAACATTGTGACTTCTATTCGGTAACTTTGCAATGCAGCTGGATCAGCCTGATTCAATGTCTGTAATCAGTTTACAGGGATTGTTCTGCTTAATCAGCATCCTTTAGAGCAGGAGGAGGAACAAGCTAGGAGCGAGAGAACAGCAGGAAATTACTACTTGTACAGAGATTAGCATCAATGCTAACGATTTCAGCAGCAGTTTTATCAGATCTGTACCACATGTCATTATTAAATAGGAAACAAATGCCAACACTACAGACTTCTCTATAGTGTAGAAGAATATTTTAGCTCCACTTCCAACATCTTTGTTTTATAATGTGGCTCACATTCTGTGGCTCAGTAGCTCCCATTATCTGACTGACCCATAATAAATGTGATTGAAGGAAGGATCATCCAATCACCTGCCCCATATTCTTTTGAAAGGTTCAGCTGTCCCTAAACATTTTCTATGAGCTCTTTCCCAGATGGACTAGTGAAATATGATGAAAGGCCCATCTGGTGTGTCAGGTCATCTATTTGGAGCTTTATTTTTAAGCCCATTCACACTTGCAAAAATCCCTGAAGTTATCCAGACTTAACCCAGGTGATCTGCATGTTTGAACAAAAACATGCACGTTTTCTGGGTGAGCCAAAAAGTAAATGCGAGACAGCTTATGGTATCATCCTGTGTGATGAAACCAGAAAAGGGAGACTTGACAGGACGGATAAAAACAACTGTTGTTGTGGAAGTTTATTTGATTCTAAGGAGAGTAACACAAACTTAACTAACATTTGAAAGTGTTATTTCCACTGAACAACATCAAAGTTCTGAAGAACATCTGCTATCAAAAGATCACCATCAGGTCACTCGCACATCCATAAAGCCGGATACAAAGCTAAAACACTGCAACTTTGTCTCTCTGGTTTAATCGTCGTGCATTTAGTGATACTGCTTCATATTCACTTCTGTGTGCTTCAGTGCTCCTCTCAAATCTTTTGTTGATGCTGTTTATATGCTTTTTAACATGTAACACTGAAGACAGGATATAAATTGTGATCATAGCGTAAAGCTATTTTTGACATATTGTCCTGCCTACCAGTGACCCACAACAAATGTGAACATCCATGTCAGGGAAATACCAGGGCAGACTACCCGGACATTATCCTGATAATATCAGCGTTGCGTGTGTGAAAAGGGCTTTTCAGTTAATTTTAAGAATGTATATCTTCTGTAACTCACATTTAGTCACTTTATTGATTAGTTCTGGTCCCAATTGTATTTACTCTGCACTGTGTCTTCTCCTGTTGTGTTCAGGGTGCTGGTCAGACCAGTGGGTGACTTTCCCTGCAGAGGGGACTCCAAAGGAACACCATGGCCTTAGCGGGATGCCCTGACTACTTTTTACGGCACTCAAACTACCAGGTAATTGTTTGTGCTTCAGTATGTCCTCTGCCTGAAAAACAAAAAATAGTACAGTCTTACTTTCATTTTGCAGAGTACACAAACTTTCACTGCATCCCAAATAAAGATTGGCTACATTTACAAATGTTTAAGGATTAATCTGCTGATCAAGCACAGTAATTTTCGACAAAATGTGTATTCTAGCTCAGTTTACATCCTCAACTATGAACTTACAGTGCATTTCCATCAAGTAAGTTATCATTGAAACCATGGCTTCTGTCTTTACAAAAAAAACAGTCGATATAAGATGAATACTTTAAGATAAACTATAATTCAGGACTTCTGTATTTTTTTCATTTGAGTTTATGAAACTGTGAATCTGGTCTATACAATTATAAATAATGATTACGACAGGGAGGTTCTGCAGAGATGACAGCTGCAGACTGCAGAGGCTTGTATAAAAGTATCCTCTGATCCTGAAACATCCTGAAGTGATATTTCATAGCCACACTGTTACTTTGTTCAGTTTGACATGATTTACTCACCTGAAGTTTTTCTTACGTGTGCTCCAGTCCATATGAGTATTTCAAAGTGCCCAAGGTGGTCATATTCATGACAAAAGTTGCTGTTAGGCTGTAGTTGTTTCCTTTTGAAATGCCTGCAGATTTTGGTTGGTTGGTGCTGCTGGTCGACGGACACATTCGCTGTGCCGTGCGGTTCTGAAACATAGTAGATTAATAGGAATATCACATGTGATCACCCTGTGCTGATTTTGTGGCTTGTTTTCACCCAAAGTTCTTTAAATATTGCAGAGTCGGTGGCACCATCTGCAGCAAAAAATGCTCTGTCTTATGTCTCTGCATAGAAGCAGAGCTGATCTCTGTCACTGTGGCTAATTCATGCTTGTGCCATGTACCTGATGACACCCCAACTAAAAAATCCTGAACTTCCCGTTTAATACAGCAGTCATAAACACTATAGATGCAGACTGAACAGGCGTTGGCAGAAGCACAATTTATAAAAGCTTATTCTATATAGATATCAAGTATGGCTACAAGTTTAAGGGAAAATTATAACTAATAAGTCATAAACACAAATATGTGGTAATATAAATTGTCCAGAATAGGTGAAGTGATTTTCATGTATGTTTAAATATTACTCAGGACTTTTATTAACCCAAAATGCCATTTTAACTTTAAATACACAATCCTGTTTTTCTTTGCACCACAAATCAAATCTATCATGATATGCCTTTTCTGATTATACATGCCTTTTAGCATTCTTGTGTGGTCTCCCTTACATGTTGCAGTGCTTTTTTGTGCAAGACAACAGTCTGCTGTGGCAGGACCTATCCCTTGCCTCCTGTGAACAGTTGCCTAGAACAGCTGATTCCCCCTACTCCCTTGATTGAACCTACCACTGTGACATCAGTAGTTTAAGTCCAGACAGAGCCCATGTGGGAAAGGGGGTCTTAAAGTGACAGGAGCTTTGGCAGGCCGTCTCAGACAGAGTGAGCATTAAGGGTGGGAATCCTGGGGTGCTGATTTGGCAGAGTGGTAAGCAACCAGGCACGACCTATACATAAGCTTCTGCCAACCAGGGTTAAAATCCAGCCTATGGCCAGTTTGGAGAGTGTCCTCCCCTACTCTCTCTCACCTATCCACTGTCTCATTCCTGTCAAAAAAGGCACAAAATGCCCAAAAAAAGGGATGGGAATCATGGCTTTCAGTGGCGCCACATACAGCTATGTATCAGCTAGCATCCGCCCCAGGATATCTGCCCTCAGGGACAAACCTCTCATGCTCCTTCACTGCCAATCTTACATCCTAGAGCCACAAGCCTCGAGCAACCCCACTTCAAAAAACCTGAACTCTCCCTTCAAGTGAATAAAATGGTGGTATTTCATGCAGCATACCTAGTGTCATGCAGATTGGTTAGAAAAGACTTCTCAGGGAGAGATGAGAAGCAAGTTTCACAGGTTGTCTGCCATCAACATCCTTCTCTACCTGCAGGCTGAGAGCTCAGCCTCTGTTATAAAGGAGCAAAAGTTCAGGCCAAAGCAAAACACACTTCTGCAGAAATCGTTTGATGTGGATTTAAAATTAAAAGAGTATGATCATCACTCAGAAGAGCTGGGTGTATCTGTACTAATTTGTAGGATAGACTTGTTTGGAGAAGCTTTAGGTTGTGAATTAGCCTCGGGATCATAGAGGATTTAGGTTTGGGTTAGTCAAAGCTTAAGGTTTGAGGAAAGTCTTATGCAGAATAGTTACACAAACCTCTGTGAGTGTCCCCATGTTTACAGTGGCCCTGTGAGTCTATTGCTTCACTGTGAATGACTCCCGGCCTAGTTGGGTGAAACAGGGTGTCTCTGCAACACAACAGACCCACTTCCACTGTCCAACTCCTGCAGAATGAGCCCTTTGTTTCTCTGCCTGGATTTTCTTCTCCCTGGTTCTCCAGTAACCTAAAGAATTTGGCCAAAGAGCATCACGGAGGTCTATAAATAGAGTGCTAAACAAACAACAATAACAAGCAGGGGGCTTTGTTGTGTGACAGGCTTGAAAGCATGGGATTGATGGCATGACGTCTCACTGAGACCAATGGGGCGATGGAGGTGACGTAGCCTCAGCTGCCTTATTCCTCTTAGTCAAGGTGCAAGAATGCAGATCCCCGCTAACTCAAACCGTGGGACCAATGAGCCCCTGTTGAGCTGACATGAAGTTGGATTGGTTCACATTAGCTTCCAGGAAAAGGGTTTTGCACCAGTAGAACGGCACTGAATAGTGAATTGAATCCCCATAGAAAACAACATTCCTACACCCTGCATCGAGCGGAGAAAAAACAGAGTTTGATAGTTCGAGGGAGAGAAGTGGGTTACAACATTTCTGTGTGTGTGTTTGTTACGTAAAGCTTGCCAGTTGACGTGACACAGCATGACACATTCGCACACCTCATGGAGTCTATGGATAGACAGTGACTGTAGGTTTAGTGTGTATAGACGAGGTGCAAATGAGCTCTCTTTTCTGCATACTTATATAAGGCTATACATAATGTGGGGCATGCTTGTGAATCTGGGCACCGATCCAGTCCTGTCTTCTCTGTGTAGATGTGTGTGTGCCACCGTCTATCTCAGTGAGAACTTTGGATCCACGCCATAGATGTCTCAAATAAGCAGCCTGAAACTCTCACTTTCTTTTTTTCTTGCTATCTCCTGGAGTTAATGATTGTGTATTTCATAGTGAACTAGATGTAGAAGCACAAAGATACCAAAGTCCACATCCTGAGACTTGAATTTCAGCTTAGTTACTATGTTAACTAGCTAGAGCTAAAAGAGCATTTTAAAGACCCCCATCAGTAAAAAACCCTGAACATGCCTTTATGATTTGCATATATGCAGTGTTGCTCTTTCTCACCTCTAAGGTCCATTTCTGGGGTCTGTGTGCAGCAGTCGTCACTTGGCTTGCTCAGTCCCACGGCTGTGCTTTCGAGGAAATGCAGCCTTTGATGCTCCGAGGGAAAGAATGTTGAAAAGCTCAGATGTTAACACTGAGGGCTACAGAGTGTGAGAGAAGTTTTCTCATGATGACAGAAAATGTCAAAATGTCAGTCACAACAGAGCGCTTAAAAGCCTTTGTTCCCACACATTCACACACAAGAATCATTTATTCAATGACCTACATCTCGTGGGCTGCAGGATGGTGCAGCAGGTAGTGCTAGTTCCTTCTAGAAAAAAGGTTTTTGGATCTACTCCCTGATAGGGATGAGAAGTTAAAACCAATTCCAGTTGAGAATCGATAACAACTGACTAAAGGAATCTACATAATTTGTCTATATGCTTTAAGGGATACACCAACAAGTTTTTTCATTTCATGTCTTGCCTCACTCCCCAGTCCATGACAAGCAGATAGACACCATTCTTTTGACTGTGCACACAGTAACAAGGAAGAGACGGGCAGAGCTCGCCCACCGTTAATTAGCTCAGTTCAAACACTGAGGGCTCTAATTTCCTGGCGCAACTCAGGGTGGCGTAGGGTTAGGCAGCCTGGCGCACCCCGCTCAGTGATAATTTCGTCCGGCGCACCGCCGTGCGCAGCCAATTTGGCAATTTGGTAGACCAGCTGCGTCGAGATGGGTGTGACAGTGCACCAGGGGGAGGTGTCCACAGATTCAGCTTGGTGCAGTGACAATTTCGTGCCAAAAAAACTTGTGGAAGGTGCGCTGAAAGCTCGCCAGCTCCAACCTGGTCTATTCTCGGAGCAGGAGAGGCGCACTCAGGGCAGTGGTAATTTGGCTGACAGGCGCACAGTGCGCACAGTGCGCACACGTCACCAAAACCTCACAGGCAGGTGTCCACAGTGTCAGGCACATTTCAATGCAATAAACAATCACAGCAACCACTATTTAATGTAACTGTCTGAACCAGCATAGGCTATACATTTGTATCTATATTAACTGTCCCGTCACATCTGATGTCAGATCAGAGACGTTTGTCATAACTAACGAGTTCACATCCCTCAGCCAACCACAAACAGCCACATCATCCGATACGGAGTATCCAGCTTCTCTCATCTCATGAAATTAAATAGAAAAGAAAAAAGAGAGAGACGCTCGCTGGATAAATGTAAGTCACTCGGTGTCTTAAGGATTTACCTGTGATTGCCCGTATTTCTCTGTTTTAATCTTTATTCATAACGTGATCTAAAAAGATGGAGTAGCCTACATTATTGCAAGGAGGATGAGGAGGAGATATATTTTCACCAAAGGCGCTGCTATTTGGCGATGACAGACCAGGAATGCAGGTGGATCACAAGCATGATGAATGGATTAACCTGCTGCTGTGTTTAAATGTAATTATCACTTAATTTTGTACTCCTATAATGACACAGGAACAGATTATATCTGTCCTGCGAGGTGGTCCACACAGTGACGGCCCGGTGGCCCCTGCGCTCTCCCAGTTGCTGTAAAAGTGACAGCGGCTCTGACCTTCTTCGCCACCAAGGTGAAATTGTTACTGCGCCTCGCCCGCGGCGCATTTAAAGGCGGGGAGAGGCGTTCATCTGATTGGTGAAGATCAGACTCGGCTGTGTTAAACCCACTCACGCCTCCTCTCTTCCCTCTCTGCCATTTGAGCCAGTGGGAGAGACAGAGGCATGGGTGCGCCTCCCTGCGCCAGACTGCGCCGTGCACAAAACTTGCAAAATGCCCTGGACACACCCCGTTGGAGCAGCGCAGGCGCGGCGCAGGGCAGGTGCGCCCCGCCTGCGCCTGGTCTACGAAACTAGAGCCCTGAGAGTCAATGGGTAGCATTAGCCTGCTTCTGCCTACAGTCATCGAATAAACTCTTCAACAACACTAAAGAGTCCTGTGTGCTTGTTATGACTCATTTTACACTGCATTATGTTCCATTATCTTCTTCTGCCCGTGAACAGAGGCTTTGTTTTGTTGACCTACTTATGCAGCGGTTTGCGCTAGAGATGTGATGTTTGCAAACAAGTCTAGTCTTTTTAACAGCTTCGTTAAGCGAAGGATGAGAATTTATTCGCAGTTGGGAGTGAGTGCAAATTGCCTGCAAATTCAAGAATGGCTTACAAACGACTCACTCACCACTGCACTGTTCTCATCATTCACTCAAAAGAGCTGTTCAAAAGACTCAACCCATTTGTGAACGTCACACCTCTGGCGCAAACCACTGCGGAAGAAGGTCAACAAAACAAAGCCTCTGTCCAAGAGTAGAAGAAGATAATACGATGATACTAGAAGATAACGCAACATAACGCAGTAGAAATGAGTCACAACAAGCACACAGGACTGTTTAGAGTTGAAGGGTTTATCTGATGACTGTAGGCAGAGGCAGGCTAACACTACCCATTGACTCCTAGTGTTTCAGCTAAGTTAATTAGCAGTGGGCAAGCTCTGCCCGTCTCTGACTTGTTACTGCATGCACAGTCAAAAGAATGGAGTCTATCTGCTGGTCATGAACTTGGGAGTGAGGCAAAAACAAAAAATGTGAACCGCATAAGCTGGTGTTTGTTGACATTTCTCATGATTTATGTCCATGTCTTCATTGGTTTTTGGTGTATGTGTGCAGTAGTATTACAGCACAACTCACAGGCCTGGCATATACACTAAAGTGTCTTCAGTGTTTCATGTGGACTGACACATTTACTGAACCAGTGTCGTCTTTACAGAAAATGTTTTCATCTCTTTGTGGACAGGATCTTTGTTTGTGTTTTAAATCATGTCCTTTAAAGTCAAATCTCAAAATTATTAGATATAAAATAATAATGTTGGTCATAAGAATTTCTATTAGGTGGAAACTCTTTTTGTAATTTATCAACACTTTAAATCTTTATTTGTGTTTGGGAAGTATGCTCAAGAATTTTCCCCGGTTTGGGTAGAAGCCCTGTGTCCTCTTGTGCTCTGTCAAGCAGCATTTTCATGACATTAAAGACTTTTAAATTCAGTCAGAGCACCAGCGGCCAACAGGGCAGTTATTTCTAGGTATGTCATTCTTTATTTTTATAATCAACATTCATGGTGGTTTGAATATGAAGCTGACTGACTCTGATGAACTCCTGACTTCATCTGTTGCACAACAAGCTTGTTGACATTGTCGGTATTTAGTTAAATGTCTCAACAGCTTTTGGAGAAGGTGAAAAATGTTGCAAGCAGTCCTACCCCAGTATGAAGTATCATCTTGCATAGTTCAGTCTTGATATTTACTAATAGAGATTTATTGGGTATTAGTTACATAATGACCCACTGTTGACCTTTTCTGCCTAACAAGACTTTCTGAATGATTCTGTTGTTGGAAATAAAACTCAAGACTTTCAGGCTGATCCACCAGACTAAACATTTCAAGAACAAAGCCTCCCTTGATCGCTGCAGCACTCTTACTCTTTGGTATTAAAATAAAAGATTTTTTTTTCTGCAGTTACTCCACTCCTTGAACAAAACTCTCCACATCTGCATAAAACCTTCTGAGAAACTATTGCCTGGTTTTGCCTTTTTGATACATCCCATCCTGTTGTTTAGAGACCAAATGACCTCTGAGAAGGCATCAGTGTGCAATTATTTCACACCATTGAGTTAAAGATGGCATGGAAATGGAATTCACAATGTTGTTTGGATTAGATTGTAGATCCTTTTACTGTCAGAGAGTCGCTGAGGGGAGGGGAATTTCCCCGGGTTTGCTTGTAGCTACATATTAACACTGTTGCTACAGATATCTGTTACTGGAACCAGGACACAGTTCTGCCTCCAAGTCCTCACAGTGACATGATTATACTGCTGTGTTAAGGCAGAGACAATTTTTAAACCAATATTGCTGTCCGTCATCAACGTGTTTTGGGCCAAACATTTTTTTTTTTTTCAAATAAGACTGATTTTGACTCTCGTTTCACTACAGGGCCGGTATTATTGTGTTCTTTTTGGCCTAATTTGGACTTTTTTTCAAAAATGACTGATCGTTATCATTGCATTTTGGGAAACCATCACATTATTGGAGAATTCGGGCTTTTTTCCAAAATGAGAGATTTTGACTCCTGTTTCATAACACTGCCGGCATCATCCTTTTTTTGGGCCAAATGTTGACTTAATTTGAAAATGACTTAATTTTGACTTTCATTTCACAACAGGGCCAGCTGCTGTGCATCCTGCATGGGTGAAACAAGCTCAGTAAAGTGTTTGTTTTATCGAGTGGACGTGTTCCAGTCTTTAAAACGTCCTCAAAATAGCAGAAACACTGTGTCCTCAAGTTAGGAACACGCCAGCTTTGCACCCGACTACAAGTGTTGCCATGTTTCTACCAAAATAAGCAGCAGGTTGATAAAAACAAGGCCAAAACAAGCATCCTCCAGCTATTTTTTTCTGATGTGATGTATTCTTTTTTGCATTTTTTTTAAAGAGAAATCTACATAAAGCAATTTACTTATTCAACATCCTTTTGTTTGGAGGAGGAACATCCTTTTCTTTATACAGAAGTGGAGGGAGGGGCTACTGTTATTTATAACTCTGTTATCACCAAATAGTCTGTCTAACCTTGGTTTTATCACCAAACACATAGTCAGGCTTTATCTAAGTTTTATGTTGATCCTCTACAGCTTTATTATGGTAAAAACAGTAATAGCTACATTAGAAATAAATTTGATTCTGGCTATAAGGATTTCTTTTTGGTGGAAACATCATTTTTGCCCCTCTTTTTAAGGTAATATTTACATTACTGTTTGAAGTGGGGCAAAATAGTTTAACTTCTGAAATGAGTTTATATTGGTAGTAGAGTGTGCATCAGATTTCTCCCAGGTTTGGGGGCACAACAAGCCCAAATGAGTAACTGCACTTTGGAAGAAGCCCCCAAAAATGCAACTGGCAACTGCCAATATTTACAAGCAAAATTTCAAAAAAGAAGCTAAAAGTCGCTCTTATTACGTTGACCTGGCAACTATGGTGAGCACATATTTCACACTTGCACAATCAGCAGAATGCCTCCGAGACATCTCCCACCTGAGATTGGATCCAGTCCTTCAGTGCTCTCTCTTTCTCCCACTCTTTGTTATAATATTCCTACATTTTCCCCACTTACTGCCACTTATCCTCATCCTCTGTCTCACTCTGGGTTGTGGCATAGTTGTGCATGCACCACGTGCGTGAGTGCCGAGTCTACTCAGGCGGGCGCAATAACCAGGATACGGGGGTGTGAAAAGGACAAACTACCAACTTCTCTCGTGTTTTGCATTTTTTGGGGGGAGCTTGGAGATAATCAGAGCAGGATTCATACAGACAGAAAAGCAAGCCCAAATAAACAACTACACCTTAAAAAACAAGCCCAAAAACACCCAATCTATGACTCAAGAAATTTGCAAGCAACTTGCAACACTGCTGACTGCTCAACCTCAGACAAACAAAACCCTTTGGCACAAATGGGAGCGCATGTTGATTTGCTATTGAAGCAGTGTGGGCGCACAGTGTATAAATGACACATACGTCAGGAGTGAATTAAGGATGACACCTGCTCTTCCCGCCAAGGCACTGGTCATGCCGGTCATAAGTAGGGCCCTTAGAGTTGTGGCAATTGTGAGGAACTGTACGGCGCAAAATGATTTAGATTCAAGCATGCAACCAGAAAATGTGATTTACCACAATTAACTTTCAAATTCAGCATTCAGTTGCAAATTGAAATGTGATTCGTGGACAGCAAATGTTCACTCCCATCTATGTGTCATCAGTTAAATAGCAAAATGTGCAGCTTAAAGGATTCATGCTAGATTATCTTGTCAACTCGAGCAGGAGTGAATTTTTTGTTGCACAATGTGTCCTGGTTTGCAGTCCAGTTAGATAAACTTTATTTCTGAGCAGGATTACTGGACAAGTTGCTCCAGCGAGTCGGCTCGAGCTGAAGCCTGCAGACTTTCTTTGTCAGCCCCCAGGCCCTGCAGCCAAGTTGCCTTCCTTGGAAAGCTTTTGGCTGTTGCTTCTCAGAGCTATAAATCTTACTCAGGGCATTTATGGATGTTTTCGTAGCACTGAGGGAGCTGTGTGTGTGTGTGTGCCGATGTGTTTGTGTGTGTGTGCATACATGCACAACAGGACCCTTGGCCAAGAGCAGTTCCTGGAAGCAATGCTTCCGCGTTCCTCTTTTTCCTAGAAGAGAGAAGATTGAAAATTTGTTTGGCCTTTTCCCCTCCTTTCTCTTCTTCACCTTTTTTGCCTTGAGGCTGCTTCACATTAGACGATGTGTGAAGAGCTTGGCTGCGTCTGTGTCTGTGTCTCAACTTCATATGGCTCTCCAGACATATGAAGTTGTGTAAGTGCGTCTGAGGTGCTGTGTTTCTGCACTGAAGAACGACTGATCTGTTTTTTTTTTACTTGTGTGTTAAATCACAGCCTGATTCAAGTTTTACATGCAAGAAGTTTGTCAAATGAGCATTAAAGTATGAGACTGAGTGAGGGAGAGAGAGAGGTAAAGGGCAGGGGGTCATGAAGGCAGCGTGCCACAGGGTCAAAGTGTCACCGGCCTCTGAACTCGGGGCCCCATGTTCCTCGAGAGCAGAGGCGTTAACCCACCCTTCATCTGACCCTCTGAACTTTGGGAAATTACACGTCTCTATTCCAGCTAACATTTCTGACATCTTAAATCATGTTTTTATTGCAGGGTCTCCACCTTCTCACAAAAGTCTTTCTTTTGTCTATATTTGCTAACAGGAAAGTGTGGACCGTACTTCTTCACGCAGACCTGAGGAGCTGATGGTTCCAGGCTTTCAGAGCTCTGCCAATCAAAATTCACCACATCAACACGGTAACTCTCCTCCCCCATCCAAACTGTTGACAGATTTTTAACAAATAAAACTTTTAAAAGTGTTTCCAATGCCTATCCTCTCTCCGGCCAACTGCTGGCCTTCTGAATGATCGTCCTGTCTTCCTAGAAGTCTCCACTCCTCATTCCTATCTCCGTCTTCATCTAGGACATTTTCTCCCTTCATCACTGCAAGCTGGGATCTCTAACCTTTCCCCCCTCCTCCCTCCTTTCCCTTATTTCAGCACTGCTCAGCAGTTTTTTAATGCTCCCCTCTTCCAGTATGCACACACATGCGTTGATGTGCTCCTAATATATTCCAAGAAATCCCTTCAGCTATCGTGGAAAGTCATGGGAATCCTTTTGGACAGCAGCCAACCTGAGCAGAGGAGAGGTTGTAAATCCTCCCTCCCTGGCCTCTTTTGGTTGGTGGTTAAGTTGTCTGCCGGGCTGATGTGTGCTGCTAATGCTCGTGGAGGAGAATTAAATATGGCTTCACGTGAATAGGGCGAGTGGTCGGGGTGTTTTATATAGGCCTGTAGGTCAGCCAGTGACATGCAGAGGGGGAGTTTATGGAAAGTAGGCCACAGGCCTGAGGGCCAGGGGTGCAGAGTTGAAGGAATGCAGGTTTGTACTCAGATTAAAGGCAACCACCGATGATCTCAGGGTCATCAGAGGATGTTTTCTTCAACTGCAAAGCTCTATCTGGGCATAATTAATATCAAGATTATCAAGTGAACTTACAGATGCAGCCACTTAGAATTTCCTCACTTTCCCTGAAACCATCTTGGCTGGTCCGTGGCAGGTCCTTGATGGGGTCTGCCCACCCTGAAAGTTTTAAATTGTAAATTTAAGGCCATGTTTGTGTTCATTTGTGGTGTCAATATTCCTCTCTTGATTTGGCAGTTACTCTAATAACCAAGGAAAAGGCTGGAGCTATGGGGTCTGTGTGTGCGTAACTGTAAGACTGCTCTTCACATGAGAGGTTATTGATGATGGAGCTGTGTAACTATGTGAATGCTGTCATTTAAATCATGTTTAACTGGAATCAGAAAAGGAAAATTAAAAATGACGGAAGTGTGTTCATTTGCCTCTAACTCCATGGCTTCAAACTTTGTTTTTTTATTTACAGCCACTCTGCTCTCCTAAACTCTCCATGGTGAGAGCCGGTAGCACACACAAAATCCTCCTTTAAAGAGGGCGGTCCACACCACTTTTGCACCTGCTATGAATTGCACACACAGTCATAGTAGATCATCCACAACACGCCCACTATTAGCACGTCCAATTTTTATTTTGCACACGCAGTTTAGCACACGTTATTTTGGATCTTAGTAGATCGGCCCAAAGAGACAATCATTTAAAGGGATAAACCTTTTTTTTTGTTTACATGTCTTGCCTCAGAGTTTATCTGATGACTGTTGGTGGACACAGGCTAAATCAACCCATTGACTCCCAGTATTTGAGCTAAGCTAATTCACGGTGGGCGAGCTCTGCCCGTCTCTTCCTTGTTACTGCACGCACAGTCAAAAGAATGGTGTCTGTCTGCTTGTCATGAACTCAGGAGTGAGGCAGGACACGAAAAGAAAAAAAAATGTTGGCGTATCCCTTTAACATCCTCTCTACTGTGATCCATCATAGTGTGTCTGTTTTAAAAAAAGGTTGCTGTGTTTTCAGCTTGCATAAGAATCATCTTTGCCTGTCCCTGAGTGCTCCTTCAGTCTCTTCCAACTGTGTTTTCTCCCCCTCTGTGTCACCCCAACCCTTGCCCTACTCCTGAACCCCAGCATCACATGACCCTGTGTCCCAGACTGTCCTGTATGTGTGCACATGTCAGTGTGTGTCTTTGCGATTTGAGATCAGGCGGGTCGATCCCTGCTGTTTGCAGGAGTGAGTAGTGTGTGTGTTGGAGACAGCATGTGTTGTGTACCTCTTCTTCCTTACACTCATCCTTATGATCACATGCTGCATAGCGTACATGTTGTCCAAGGCTTCTCTGTCCGTGTGCATCCATGTGTTTTGGTGTCCTACTTTGTCCCGATCATTTGGTCACCATATGCCATGAGCAGGCTGGTGAATGTTCCCAGAGTGCTGTAATTTCTTCCTGCAGGAATGTCAGGAATTCCGTGTGTGGTGTTGGGGTGGGACGCTCATAGGACCAAAGGGCTTTGGACATACATATGCACAGACACAGGGAGACAGCATGCACTGTGCTCCACTATCTAAGTATAAAGTGTGTATATAAATCAGGTCATTAAAGCAACGTGTGTAGCTCACACTCAGCCCCCCAAAGGTAAGTTCAAAATCAGTTAATGGAGACCAACACTGCCTCAGGACTGTCTTAGTTTTGACGGACACTTAATGTTTTTTGTTGTTTTTTTTCAAACTTTAGCAAAGTTATAATAAAAGTTTAATTTGAGCAGACCACGAGACCACAAACCTTCCCATGGGATTCTTCACCATGTTTTGGATCATTGCTACTAATAAAAATCAAGAAACTTCAACAGTCTTTGTGATAATCTTAACAAATGAACCAAATTTTCACATTTTTTTTAAGGCTGAAACGTAATTGACAAAGGGAAAAGCTGTGAAGTTATGATGAAACTACAAAATGGTGGTTTGGCCACAATACTTCCAATGAATAATGTCTTGTTGTGACCTCTTGTTCTGTTCTAGTGACCTGATCAAGTTGGTCCTCATGGTTGTGGAAGTAGTGTACTAATTATTGACCATCAAAAAACAATCAGATGTGCTTGCCGTTGCATCCTCCACCATTTGTGTGGTCCCTGTTAGCAGTTTGACTCATTCCTGCACCACTTTATACAAATGGCCATTGATGTTGTCACCTTGCTGTCCTGGCATGAACATAAAGCAACATCCAGCCAACAGTGTCGTGCAGGGATGATGCATTTTAGTTGACCAGTGTGGAGGTTAGCATCGCGCTGGTTCTCTCTACTGAAAGCCTATGGGATTTTTTGCTGTAGTTTTGGATCTTTGATGATAATAAGCTCTGCAGCAAACAAAAATATTGTGCAACTTTCATGTCCTGTTCTTTGTGATAACCTTAACAAATAAACCTACTTTTCCCAATTTTTTAAGCTTAAACGTAAATAACGAAAGGAAAAGCTGTTATTTAACTACAAGAAAACTACAACATGGCCATCCGACTACAAGATTTCCAATGACTAATGTCTTGTTGTGACCACCTGTTCTTAATCGAGTGACCTATCAAGTTAGTACTCATAGGTTGTGACAATAGTGAATGAGTTATTGATTATTAAAAAACAATCAGAAATGCTTGTCGTTGGTTCCTCTGCCATTTTTGTAGTTCTTATTCGCATTTTGTTAGAGACCATTGTTTGAAACAACCAGCAACGGTTAAAGGTTCAAATGCAGGCAACATCAGATGCATGTGATTATTTCACATTAAACATTAAGGTCTTATGTGCATGTGTCCACCTTGAATCTTATTTCAGGCATTCATCAGAAACAGGTATTCGACAACCCCTATAGTTTCAGACTGACTTCTGCTTTTTTGGACTTCTTTTTGCACCACACAACATGACCATTGATGTTGTCACCTCGCTGTCCTGGTGTAAACATAAAGCAACATCCAGTAAATAGATTGGTGCAGGGATGACGCATATTCATTGGCCAACGTGGAGGTTAGCACCATGCTGGATCTCGCTACTGAAAGCCAATAGGATATTGTGCTGTGTTTTTGGATCACTGTTCATAATAAGCCCTGTATCTAAAAAATCTGCAACTTGGATGTCCTGTTCTTTGTAATAATCTTGACAAATGAAATTACTTTTAATGTTTTTTTAAGCTAAGTTAAACGTAATCAGCGAGAAAGAACCGCTATTAGTGAGGTACTATTGAACTACAACATGGCGCTTTGACTTAGAGGCAACTACTGTATTTCCTAGAAATAACGTCTTGTTGTTCTGGAAATTCCTTGTAATCGAGTGATCTGATGAAGTGGTCCTCATGTTTGTGACAATAGTGTATGAGTTCACCACAAATCTTATTTCAGATATTCATCAGAAACATGTTTTCTAAATCCTATATAGTTTCCGAATTGAGAACCAGGAAGTGCTAAATGCTAACTAAGGTTTTGTAAATGTAATTATTGAGGTGGTAGAATCAATAACAACCACGGCTAGAGAGATCGTTTTAATATTACAATTAGAAACTGTAAATGATTGTAAGCTGAGAGGACTGATGTTGATTCATATAGCAGCATTTATTCAAACTGCAATTACATTAAATCTAATAAAAAAAACAAGTTATGTTAGATGATGGCTGGTGTAGGATGAAGCACTTGGAGTTAAGATAAGATAAGAAAGAACTTTATTAATCTCTTGGGAAGACTCCTTCAGGACAGTTAAGATTCAAGCAGCATTGCATAGTACACAGGTACGAAAGAACACAGGATATCAAAAAGTTAAAAAGTAAAAAACAATTGGCGGCATATATATATATATATATATATATATATATAAATCTAAATAATAGATAATAAAAATAAAAATATGTCTACTGGCTGGCTACTGCTCCTTCCCATCCCCTGTCTTCCTGTTACCTCTCCTCCCCCCAGTGAAGAGTTGTAAAGTCTGATGGCCTGAGGGGCAAAGGAGTTTTTCAGTCTGTTGGTCCTGAACTTGGGAAGGAGCAGTCTTGGGCTGAACAGGCTTCTCCGGTTGCTGATGACAGTGTGAGTTATCAAGTTCACAGCTGCAGGTCATATGTGTTGGTAGTCAGTGCGTAGGCAACATATGTGCATTATTTGCAGGACCTGCTGTGTATTTTAATTTGTTGATCTCCCTATAAGTTAATATCAGGAACTGTAATGATAATAGAATGGGGCTAAAGGAAAGGCCTAATGTTTGTAATTGTTAAAGGTGAAGCTGTGTAGGTCCACAGCAGCAGGTGATCCACAACAACATTTCAGAGCAGCCTATAAGCTAAAATACAGAGACGAGTGCAGGAGCAATAAAAAAAAAAAGGCACAACGAGAGAAGGACAGAGGAGGGAGACAGAGAAGGAGAAGCTGAGTGTGTCAAATCCCCCTAGGACAGCAGTTCTGTTAAATGTTTTGCGGTATTTTTTATCCACTGAAAATAAAAGTGGTTCGCTAAGGACTAGCATTGTTAGGGGATATAAAATAGGTAATCTATATTAAAAAAAAACACTCTGCTCATTAGCCATGATGAGGACTTTAGGCCCTTTTCTTCAGATAATTTGGCCTCTTTCCAGTGTGTTTATGTTTTATTTTGAGATTGATGCTTGTCTTACTTGTCGGTACTTGTACCTCCAAAAATTCTGCCAGTGAAAAATTTTGTTGCTTGTTTCACTCACCCTCTCCCACCACCTTTCTCCACCTCTCCAAACCCACCCTCCACCTGTTTCTACAGACGATGACGTGGACCTGGAGCAGCTGGTGAACGAAATGAACTCATCCATGGAGAGTGTGTACTCGACGCAGGCCGACACTGCACTGCTCCTGAATAACGGCCACGTGCACACCCAGCATCACCACCACCATGTGCCCCACCCTTTATACCCTGGACATGGTCAGGCGCAGCGGCGTCACACCCCACCCCTGCCCCCCTCCTCGCCCTCAAAAGAGAGGCTTCGACACTCCCAGCCGATGCACATCCGGGCTGTCAGGTAGACGCACCAGCACACTGCATCAATCTATTGTTTTTGGGGTTTTTTTTAGATTGATTAGTGTTTTTTTCCATTTAGAGCTGGGCAGAGAATCCGTTTTTTAAGATCTAAGAATTTATTTTTAGATGACATAAAGGGTGAGACTGTGTAGTTCAGCGATTACCAACCTTTCTTGGCCTGAGAGCTACTCAAAGATGAGGAGTATTACAGAGCGCTAACTGTTTGATTTGATGTTTCAGAGTGATATAAATTTGCATAGTTCAGCTCAAAAAATGTATATTGTGCAGTTAGGTGGCTGCATGTGACATTGAATGTTTACTTTTTTCTTCAAATGACAATAATTATTACTCACAATAGAGAAATAATATGAGAACATAAATTTATATGTATCTTTAACAATTTAATTGATGTAAAACTTGACTGATATGTATAGAATTTGCAGTTTTGTGATTGTTTTATACAAGTGACACTATAAGGGCTCTAGCTGGCAGCAGTGATGTTAAAAGTTTGGTGTCTGCATCGAAGTAAACTTTGACCCTGCACAACCAAAGTTGTACAGGGTCCCCAAATCCCTCCATGACATCAGCAAACCTGGTCAAACTCAAATGAGCTGGCTTTAGTGTAAATGTCCTGTCAGCCCACGACCACACTTTGTTGCCTCCAACCAGAAAGTTACCTGCCCCAAACATCCAGGTAACTTAAAGAAAAGAGATCAGAGTAATAACAGAAAACTGATCTAAATCTTACAATGAAGAAATTGTTTGTACTATAATTATACAATGTAAGACATAAGCAACTAATAAACTAATACTGAATCAAAATAATGTTCACAAGTGTTTTGTGACTGCAAAATGTATGTCAAACTAATAAGGTGAGCAACTGATGAGGATGAATATTACCCATGTGTCATATTCAATAGGTTATATATATCATTTACAATCTGGAAAGCACTCAGAGAGCGCAAACTTCTGCCAAGGAAGCTCACATATTGCTGTTACATCTATGAGCAATAGTTCCATGATAAAGTGACCATCATAATATGATTCCTTGACCCTGAAAACCCACACCTAGCTCTCAGAATTATGTTGATATCATTATTAGTTAGACAGTTATTCAGCAAAAACAATTGTTCGCTAATGGTGGTTATCTGGATCACCACCAAAATGTAATCATTTTTTAAGTTGGGCCATAACCAACATCCCCTGAAAAACTGTACAGATAAATGAATACTATCAGAGTCAATATTAACACTTCGTAAGTGTCAATATGGGTCCACACCCTTAAGTTCTGTTTTCACTCTTTTTGGAGAGTTGGTGCTTTAACTCTTTTTGAGTGTAATTGTTGACTCTTCTTAAACAGAGTGACTTTTAATCAACACTGCTATGTAGTGTTAGTAATGCACTCTCTTCAAGTATATTCTTAACTACTCTATAGTGTATTCTATAACTACTCAAGAGTTAACTCTGTATTAACACTGCAAAGTGTAAACATGGATTAATTTATTTATTGTATTTTAATGGGGCAAATTACCTGAAATAAAGATACCATGTTTGGTTTGAGCATGAATATTAAAAAAGTATGACATCATTTTCATGACGTAGGCTTGTGGCAAATGTGTGGGATGATTGACTCCACAAGTGTCACTTACAGGTTCAGAGTTAAAAGTAAGAGTTAATGATCCTAAAGTGACACAAACTTTTTTTATTTGAGTAGATTTTCAGGGATTTGACTCTATTTAGAGTATGATTAACTCTGCACTCGCTAAAAGTTTTCCAACACCAGAAGTGTAACTGTTCTCAATTTGCAGTGAACACATTAAGTCAAGTCTTATGTAGGTCTATAGTGAAAGGGGTATGAAGAAGTATAACTTTTATTATTTTTTCCCACCCCTTGTCCAGTAGTCTCATTTATGAAGTGACTTTCCTGTAAAGTTGACTCCTTTACCTTCACATGCACTACCACTCTTTGACTGTTCAGACCAGACTGTAACCCAGTGTGTGTGTCTCCCTCTGCAGGTGCCTGCGGGAAGAACAACATCTGCGTCCGGCATCCCTGCCCGCCATCCCCAACCCTTTTCCTGAGCTCTGCAGCCCAGCTGGTTCCCCCGTCCTCAGCCCCATACAGACCTCTGACAACTACGTAAGTACACAATCACCATCTCCCCATGCACAAACACCAACTCTTCATACAACTGACCAGCAGATGCATGCTTTTCTGAAATGTTTGATGGCATCTAAATTGTTGAACCTTTTAAAGCTTGTTGGGATTAAAACAAAACAAAACTAGAAAAGCACTCAGAGAGCTAAGACCTCCGCCAAGCAGCTAAGTTCCAGCAGTGGCTTTTCAACAACCCCTGTTAAGATCCAAATCTGGATCACCAGATCCAGAATAGAGCCAAGACAGAGGTTGTTATCCTGTATGAACACAACAAGTATTAGGAACATCACTTAATATTTTGATTTTACAGGAATTATTGAACGTCATCAATGGGATTTCCCATTATAAAGCTCAATGTTTTTTTTGTGATGTCAATCTAGATCAGATCCAGATGAAATTTACCTTGATGATAGAGACATGGACCCCAAATAATCCTGCAAAATTGGAAGTGAATCCGTTAAGAAATGGCAGGGATATGATGTTTTAAAATTCTGCTCAATGTTAATTTATGGGATTTTTGGAAATTTGGGGATTTTTTTTGCATCTAGACAAATATACGTATCACCACCAAAATCTAATAATTTCTAAGTTGGACCATTACTAACATCTCCTAAAAAAATTCAGCAACATCCATCTAGTAGTTTTTGTGTGACCTTGCCCAAAATAAACAAACAAAACAAACAATCATACGCCGGCAAAAAACATAACCTACTTGGCAGAGGTAAAATGTTAATGAAGACAAATACATGGACATGACTACATATCACTACCACCATCATGTGAATCCTTTTTTGGCTTACTTGACCGTAATAGTTTTGATAGTTTTGCAATTTTTAATAGCTTTCATATTCATTGTGTTGCAATTTTTTTGTTTTAAGGTGTAGTTAAGCTTTTGTTTTGCTGGATCATAGTCAATACATTTGATTTCAAGTAATTTTTTTATGAGTTTTAGATTTTTATTGGTATACCTGTAACGTGGAGGGAGGCTCAAAAGTGCCAGAAAAAGTTTTTGACAATGAAATCTCAAAACATCACAGCATTTTTAGAAATGTCACAAAATGTCTCACAAAAACAAGCTTGGACCATGAGTGGTCCTGTTGGTTTGGGCTTTTTCTCTTGTTAACAGGCAGAAAAACAAAAGGATTTCTTGTGCCTTGGAAGAAGATCTTAAGCAAAATATAAATGCAATGGATCTGAAGAAGCACTTAAAGACCTTTGAGCAGAAGGATCGGTTTAGCCAGTCCAAGGCTTCTGAGGAGCTGGTGGATAGTAACGTGGTCGACTGGGAGGCGGAGACCAAAGAGATTTTTATCAGTGAATAAATTTTTCCCCTTGGAGGTCACGGGGCCCCCATCAGGTACAGGGGGGTTAAAATTACAGTTTAACAAAGTATTCAGTCAGTGTGAACGCAGTTCAGTTCGGGATGAAGCTGCAGCATTGTTCCATTTTTCTCTTGGTTTGGTTTGCGTTCACACTGCACCAAGTCAGGTGGACAAAAGCCTGTCACATGTTGTGTAGTCTAGCCTCCTGCCACTAGTTGGGGCTGTAGCTGCGGTCATTGTTCCTGCCATCCGTTGTTGTGTCATGAGCTGGAAAAACACAACTGGCTTTGAGTAATAATATTGTTTAGCTCGAAGCAATCCTGAAGTTCTCTGCTCCATAAAAGAAAGGTAAAGCTGCATGTAGGCTGTGTCAGGAGGTACTTTCATATTGGCTGGAGTAATGGACAGGGCTTTCAAGTTTTTAACTCAGTCAGAGTGAGATTTTTGCTGGCTTGGGAAGGTGGGGGGCACCAATGTGCCTTTGCGTATGATAGTCTATAATGGATTCACATTTCAAATTAGTCATCAACCATCTATATGCACTTGTCTTATTTTAAAACTAAAATGGGTTAATTAGTAGTCAGGTGCTTTTTTTTACCTCCAAAATTACGTAATGGATCTTATTGTTACTTTGTGATGTTAGTATAATAATAATACAAATTATTATTGTTCTTTTTTTTATTATTATTTACTTCCAACATTTAAACATGCTCTTTCAAACTAAAAATTTGCATTTTTTTTTAATTACCACCAAACATTTTTCATTTTCTAAGTTGAACTATTAACTTAACTAACTTAACACTGATGATTTTGTTTTAATGTGATGCCTGGTAACCACAGTTTGTATGTTAATGTGATTAGACTTTGCTTTACTGTTTAGTGGTTTAATGGTGTGGAGGAAGAATAAGAATAAGTTCTCACTGTTTTCCTTTTGTACAATAAGTAATTTCATGATTCAGTAGGCTACAAAATCAAATGATGAGATATCTTACTGCACTCATGTGATAAGGCTCTCCCGTAGTGTGCGTGCAGTATGCATCCTCTGTGGTCAGATCAACTGTATCTTGCTTGGATACAGCAGTGCTATTTTCTGATTGGCTGATATGTAGCTGTATGTTATTTACTGATTGGTTGATGGGTAGTTGATCTTACTGACTTGGTTGTGTCAAGCTCCTGGCGAGCTCTCCGATGCTCAGAGCATCTTGCTACACGTTCCAATGCATATATAGTGGTGTAACTTGGTGGGCATTACATCATAAATTTTCATGCGTGAGAAATACCAGGTTTGACGTGTGAGAGTGTGAAAATGTTCAAATGCATGTGTCACATGCTGAATGCATGAGACTTGAGAGCCCTGGATGTATGAACATATTTGGCACGGACTTGTGGACGTTAAACTGCAAAGAGGACCTGGGGCCTGGCATAGCAACCAATGCTAACATTTGCCGCATTCTGCTTATATTGTCACTGAGCGCTATGTTAGCTTTCCTGTTGTGGTATTGAGCCAAAACCAAGCCACAATTCCCCCTTCTTTTGGTCCGCATGCCTGCTTTTACACTCACTGCAAACTCTGATCCACTTGGAAGCTAACTAAGAACCCAGTTCTTTAGTCCACACCAAAGTTTGACTGAGCTTTCACTCCAACCCAAACCAACCAAATTTTCCAGAAAAACTAACCAGAGTTCATTTGGTGAGGCCAGTTGTGTTAGGTTTGAAGGAACCCTAAGTTTAAAGGATAGTCTGGGATTTTTAAATGTTACGGTCACATGTCCTGCATAATCAAATTTTCTTCCTGTTAATGTTGTTAGGAGGTGCTTTGGGGGCAGAGGACAATAACTAGGGGTGGACAGAAATATCAATTCAGCAATGCATTGCAATTATTCCCCTCCCAATTCAATATCGATTCAGCAAATCCTCTGAATCGATTCACCTCCTGGCCAGTGGGGTGCACTTTTTCAGTGTTTATCCAGCTGCCGCCAGTCACAGAAGAAGACATGCTTGCAGAGCGCTAGGATTGAGAGCCGAACATGAGAGTGATTTAACAGCGCTTTATCAGTATTTTCTGTGTAAATAATGTAAAATATTAAACACAACAGCATTAGTATCATTCTGGAGTGTTTTCTTTTCGTTCTTTTGCCATATTTTCTCTGTGTTTTGCCGTATTTGCGACATATTTTCTGTGTGTTTTATCATCTTTTTCTGCCATTTATCGTCTTTTTGATTGTAGTTCATATTTTATGGATTCCATAAATAGTAATTTTAGAAATACTGGAGGAGGACAGGAACTGCTTCGGGGACTACCATCAGTAAAAAAACGCCTGGACAATATAACAGGCTGTAACATGGACACTAAATGCTGTAGTCAAACAAAGATGTTTGAGTTTATGTAAAATGGGTGAAGTTTATTTTTGGTCATCTCAGAAAATTTCTACATGTTTATTTACAATTGTTTATGAAGAGAATCCTGTTGAAAATTCATAGCCAACCTTATTCTTCTCCTGTAATTACACTGTTTAAGCATTTATAACATAATAATGACAAATACTTGCAAGAATTGTTCACTTTTATTTCTCATGAAAAAAGGGTGAAAAAATGAATTCAAAGGACAATTCCTGACACATTCATTGACAAAAAAGACCAGGTGGACATTTATTGTTATAGTGTTAACTGTCATGTTTTTACTTTTGTACTCCATATCAAAAAATAAGTTATTACTGTGCAAATTTTTATTTTCAGATGTTTGCTCAAAAATATGAGGTGACATACCACATATGTTCACATTGGCATCAAAATTTAAAAAAAAAATCAAAATTGTCAACAGGTACTTTAATTATTTGTGTATTTCTACTTCTTACTGAATCGGCACTGAATCGAATTGCGACTTAAAGAATCAAAATCAAATCGAATCTTGAGGTTCTTAACAATGCCCAGCCCTTACAATGACCACTTTTACGAAACTCTCAGTTCTCAGGAGAAATGCGCAGAAAATGCCCCTTAAGACACTCTGTTTCTTACTTCCTGGGGTTTATGATGTCATAGCTATAAAGCCTCCACCTACATATTCGTTTTCTGCTTATTACACAGACGCCAAGCTCATTATCATAGCCTCCCTAGTAGCCTCCCTGCCCCCTAATGTATGAGCATTTCCAAAGGGGAGGGAAAAGGAGCATTGTCTGATCCTCTATAGAGATGAAAGTTTTCTTTTTTTTAAACCGAACTTGAAGCGATATGCCAACTTTTTTTTTCTTTTTGTGTCTTGCCTCACTCCCGAGTCCATGACAAGCAGATAGACACCATTCTTTTGACTGTGTGTGCAGCAACAAAAAAGAGACAGATAAAGCTCACCTGCTGCTAGTTAGCATAGCTCAACGCTGGGAGTCAATGGGATGTATTAGCCTGCCTCTGCCTGGTTTGCGGTAGAGATGTGATGTTCATGAACAAATCGAGTCTTTTGAACAGCTCTTTTAGGTGAATGATGAGATCTGATTTGCAGTTTTGAGTAAGCCGTTTGTTCGCGAGCCATTCTCAAATTTGCAGGCAATTTACATTTAAGAATGGCTCGCAAACAAACGGCAAATCAGTTCTCATTGTTCACTTAAAAGACCAGTTTAAAAGACTCATCTCATTTATGAAAGTCACATCCATGGCGCAAACCACTGTGGAAATGCTGCTCCAGGGTGGCCGTAGCCACCCCTGGAATATTGCTGGCCAGCCCGTAATTTAAATCTCACAGGCACATTAGTGCAACTATACCCGATGACTCCCAGTGTTTGAGCCAAGCTAACTAGCAGTGGGTGAATTTTGTCCGCCTCTTTCTTGTTTCTGCACGCACAAACGCAAGAATTGTGTGTATCTGGTTGTCATGGACTTGGTACTAAGCCAAGAAGCAAAAACAAAAAAAAATGTTGGCGTATCCCTTTAAATCAAATCCTTGCTTAATAGACACGTGACGAGACAAACACACTGGTAGGAGGGACCTTTAAGTGTTCAATGGACCCTCTTTCTTCTGTGCACCTGCCTCATGAATAAGTTGTGTGAGGTATTTCTACATCGATGATAATAGCCTCACCACTTTCACAAATGAAGTGTGTCTTTGTGTTTCTGAAACCCACTGACAGGCCCGTTCTGTTCAGGTCAGAGCAGCATGTGTTGATTCTGGCTGAAGACATCCTTTCCTTTCATTATACAACAGCTCACCCGGGTTATCTGGCTTTGTGTGAGTGTGTTTCAGCAGAAGCATCACCATCACATGTAAATACACACACACACACATACAGGGTGACAGACGTGTTTTGCTGTGGAGGGAGGTGAGCAGTGTCTCCAGGATGCTGCAGACAGAGTGCAGACTTCCTCAGCAGAGACGGGAATGGGGCTGGGAATGTCTGCAGGTCGGATCTCTCTGAACCCTCTGAATCCGTCTGCTGGCCCAGCAAGACAGGCACCCATGTCCGGTTCACACGCTTCAACCCGGGCTCATCGCGTCACTGTGTGTGTGTGTGTGTGTGTGTGAGTGTGTGTCACAGCCTTGCCCTTCCTTTCCCGGTAAAAGCTCCTGTCACAGGAATGTTCCATCCCCCTCAAAGATGTTTTCAGGATGCCCACCCTCAACAATGAAAGAGTTATTTTGGACGCTCAGTCTTCCTTTTCCTTTCAGCCGCTCAGGTGGCCTTATTCGCTTCACACTCACATGTACCCATGTGACAAAGAAAAGCATTATTTTCCCATTTACTTGACATCATCTCACAAGGTCTGGAGTCAGAGGCCAGTTTGCAGTTTGCACAAAGGATCTTGTGTGTGTTTGAGTGTCTGAGGCCTGACTAACTGTTGTATCATGTCTTGCTCCCAGAAAATCTTCATTCTGTCCACTTTGGTTCCTTTAATTAATGTCTTATGTGACTAAAAAGTGCAAAAACCTTTTAGTTCTTGTTATAAAGAGTAAAAATTAAATTAACTATTTTGTTGTTTGCTGTAGTTTTGTACAAAACTACTTTGATCTTCTGTATTCATGTGGTGTATGTGATGCTAATAACTTAGTCTACTTCAATTTGAATAACAGATGTGAGAAAGAATTTTGCAAATTATTGTTCTGTTTATGGCATGTTATCCTAACCTTGCAGTGCAGCTGGATCCACCTGATTCAATGTCTGTATAGGGCAGGTTCATCTTGCCACACTCCAGTCTACAATGACCTCTGATTGTTAATACTTGTTAATAAGTTAAAAAGCAAACGCAATGTCCAATGCAATAACCAGGCAAATGTGGTCTAAAGTCACACAGTGCTATCATTTTATATTCATATTGTAAATATTGTTGATGTTCATAGTGTACATTCCTTGGCCTTGTTTATAGTCTCACTTTACTTTTTATTTATCTTTTCGTTCATAAGGAAGTTTATGTAGCTTAATGATTCTGCATGTTGCAACCTGCTTACTTAATTTTTTACTTTATTTTTTATGCTCTATTTTAATGTCTTTATTTGATATTCCTACTGCTATACTGTGTATAAGAGCAAATGAAACAACCAATTTTCCCTTTGGGGATTGATGAAGTATTTCTGATACTCTTCTGAATCCAAATGGTCCCATAAGCTTCCTTTAGAGGAGGAAGAGATGAAATCTACGAGTAAGACAACAGCAAGAAGTGAATGCTAATACAAGGATTTGGCAGTTTTATCAGATCTTGACCACATTTCTTTATTAAATAAAAAACAAATATAACACAACAAACTTCTCTATAGTAAGGAAATCTTTGGTGGTTTGCGCTGGAGATGTGATGTTTGCAAACGAGTCAAGTCTATTCAACGGCTCTTTGAAGTGAATGAGATGATGAGAACCAATTCGCAGTTGCGAGGGAGCTGTTAGAGTATTTTTAAAATATTTTAGACCATGATTAGCACTTAATGTAACTTTAGAAAGAAATAACTAAACCACAGGGGGCGTGTGCAAACCACTGCAGACGTGCTTGTAAGTATGTCAATGAAACAAAGCACAAATATGAGCCACAACAAGCACACAGGACCATGTACAGCTGCTGAAAAGTTTATCTGATGACTGTGACAGAGGCAGGTTAATACATCCATTGACTCCCAGCGTTGAGCTATGCTAACTAGCAGGGGCGAGCTCTGCCCATCTTTCCCTTATTACTGCACCCACAGTCAAAAGAATGGTGTCTATCTGCTTGTCATGGACTCGGAAGTGAGGCAAGGCAGGAAAAGAAATAAAATGTTGGCGTATTCCTTTAAAGTTCTGCCATGTTACATCCTCCAGATCAGCTCCAGCATTAGCCGGCCTCCTTCAGTGTCATGAGCCATGACTAGTCTTGGACTGATTAAATGAAACCTTCCTTGATCAGATAACTTAAGTTCAGCAAGCCTGGCTAAGATGTGGCCTTTAGCTCCAGTACTTCTGCTGGCATGCAATGTTGTATAATGTCAAATGTAAGCTGAGTTAAGACTGTAGGTTGTGAGTGGTATGTATGTGACGATGCATGTCATTCTAGCCGCTCTGTCTGAAAAGCATCGAAAGCGTCTTACACAACGACGCAGACGAGCCTCTCAGACATGCCGTGCGTTGGTCTGCAGAGATGGTTGGATTGTATTTGCATTGGCATGGTTTTATCAGAGGATCTCTCTCCCTGCAGCTGTAGAGCTGGAATCTGAACATTCTTCAGTAAGCTTCAGTCTTTCTCAAAGCCTATATTATGAGTCTGTAAAAGTGAGTATGTGCGTGACATGACAGGTTTATGGCTTGCATTGCCTCTGATGACATAAATGGATTAGTCCTCAGGGTATCATGAACAGGCTTCCATTAATAGATATGACACTGCAGTTCTGCCAGATTGTAGAAACAAGTGGCCTACGAGGAAATACCTATCATGCTGTAGATCACATTTGACTCCTTAGTGGGTCAAGTAGATACTAATACTGAAGCTAATTCAGTCTGGGTTTCACAAGGGTTTGATCAGGTCCTCTCTGCGATGACTGGGCTGTTCAGTTTGCTCTGGCAGCTGTGAACATTTCCCGATTTTATTAACAGCATTACTGACATCAAGAGACTGCCTAAGACTGTTCCAGACTGTTTTAGATCATCTATGAAATAAGTGAGTCAGGATGGAAAGCCAGGTCAGGTTTTGGGAGCACATGTTCAGTTGGCACTTCACCATTTATTATTCCTGACGACTCGTCTTCACAACCAGCAACGATAACACTACTTCATTCAAAGGCATTTGCTTGGGATGAGGTTTATAAGTGTGTGAACTAGGATTGAAAGATTTATCGTTTTCGGATCAAAATCGCAATTTCAGACAACGCAATCATGTTATTGCCAAAGCTGCAATTTTTTGGAGCGTTCCTGACTGACCTGGGTTCTGTTGTGTCAACTATTTTACATATACTATTTTACACATTTGCATTTACAGAAGTGCTGGTAAGCAAGTTAACAACACAAAGCCTCTGTTTAGGAGTAGAAGTTGGAGTATCCCTTAAATAATGAAAACAGATTATTTATCATCAATATTAGATGTTGAATAATGTGTTATGTGCTTTTGATCATACGTTTCCTTTCTGTTGTTTATACTGTAAACATAGTGAATATTGCACTGAAGCTTAATTTGAAGAAAATCATGAATCGAATTGAAGTCACAATCACAGCCCTAGTGTGAGCCCTACGCCCGGAGGCTCCAAAGGCAAGGGACGCCAATCCCTTTCAGCTGTGTTACCAACTGCTGTAACCAGAAGCTGTTAATATTATATTGATACAAATACCATTAACAATTCTGCTCTTCAGTTGATTCTTTAATGACACTCTTATCGATTCTCTGTGTTAACAAAAGTTGGCCTACATATGTTTTCAATGGTAAAGTGTCAAACTAGAAAGCACTCTGAGAGCGCAAACCTCCGCCAAGGTAGCTCATGTATTGCAGTTACATCTATAAGCAATAGTTTCATGATAAAGTTACAATCATAATATGATTCCTTGACCCTGAAAACCCACACCTAGCACTCAGAATCATGTTGATATCATTATTAGTAAGACAGTTATTGAGCAAAAGCGATCATTCACTAATGGCGGTTATCTGGATCACCACCAAAATCCTATCATTTCTAAGTTGGGCCATAACCAACATCTCCTGAAAATTTCAGCAGAATCCATACAGCAGTTTTTGCATAATTTGCTAACAAATGAACAAACAAACATACGCCGGCAAAACCATAACCTCCTTGGTGGAGATAACAAATCACTCCACATGGTCAACGCTGTGCTACACTGACGAATGCTTCTGTTTGTAGCTGGTATCTCCACCCACTTATTGTCACAGAAAGCTTCTTTCTGGCAAAAATTAAACTGCAGTTTTGACCACTTCTGTTTCTGGCAGCCTTGATTACATTTTTACATCTGTAATATTACTTCTGCTGACTTCCTCTAATAAGAGCTGATTTTCAAAGCATGCAGAACAAAGTGGAAGGAATTGATGAAGAAACTGTTAAGCAAAACGATTAATGATATCACCATATCATTAGCTGTCCCACCGTGCCGCACTAGAGCAAGAACAGAGGACAGATATTGTGAGACTTGGAATATACCTTAAGTTTTCAGGCAGGTAGTGCAAGTGCCTCACAGCAAGAAGGTTGCTGGTTGGATCCCCGTGTCAGTCATGGCCTCTCTGTGTGGAGTTTCTATGTCCTCCCCGTGTATGTGTGGGTTCTCTCCGGGCACTTCCTCCAAAAGACCAAAAGCATGCTCATTAGATTGATTGGTGACTCCAAATTGTCCTCATGTATGAGAGTGAGTTGTTGTCCGTCTCTCTATGTGGCCCTGTGATTGGCTGGTGACCAGTTCAGGGTGTACCCTGCCTCTTGCCCATCAGCTGGGATAGGCTCCAGCCCCTTGTGAACCCGAAATGGATAAGAGGTATAGGTAGATGGATGTATCACTTTTTTTTGGCATGGGTCCTGGGGGGACTTAACTTGTTTTTCATGCAACCTGTGGAGGCTCCAATGAAAAAAGGTTTGGAACCTTAAGGCTGATAAGCTGATGATGAAATATTGTTTGTTGAGTTAGTCTTCACAGAGGGATTGTTTGACCTCTTCTGTGTTTTTGGAGCTTTTATATTTTGGGTCCATTGAGTGGATTTATTTATGTTGCAATTTCCTTTAGTCCAGTTTAATGAAGTTTTAATAACTATAAAAGTCTGAGACCTTTTTTTTTGTACGATCAGAGACAGTGTGAACCATAACTGTGTCATAAAAACAAACAGAAGACTAAAGCTCTGAGTCACACACTCCCAGTTTAAGACTCCTACCTCCCCCTGTGTCCACGGTCAGCTGATGTGCTTCTGCACGCAATGGTCTGCTGACCCACTGCATTCAGATCAGGTGCATGTCTGTGTGTCAGTGTGTGTGTGTGAAGATGACAGGCAGAGTATGTTCAACAGAGTAAGATTATAATTACATTAATATATAAGCTGGATTAACACAGTCATAAACTAGGTTACAGTGGTGTTTTTCACTTAGTCACTCAGAGAAGGACGGATTTACCTGAGGAGAAACTTCAAGTGAAAGTCTTAGTAACACTTTCTGTGAAGGATCTCTTTATAATGCATTATAAACAATTTATAGGCATGTTTATGAAATGTTATAATGTGTTATCATGCTCTTATAGTGCCTTATGTTCATAGTTGTGATAATTTATGTTTTATAATATTTACATATCATTATAATTACAGTGTTTATAATAACTTGTAAACATAATTATAAATTTTATATTGTGCTTATTGCAAAAAATACAAATATTCACAATTCTTCATCACAGTAAATCTGGTAAACTGTAAAACATTGCAAAAACACAAATAAGGTATTAATTTAACATGTATGCAGGTCACTGACTTTAAAAGGATTGAAGTTTATTGAGAATTTTATTCTTGTGATGCACTTTAATCAATTTATAACACATTATAAACCCAATTGCAATTCATTATAATTAGATTATGAGTCACCATCAGTGATCAATAGATGCTCTTAATAAAGAAATGTAACTGTTGAACAAGTATATGTTTGTTCAATCCAACTTGTTATATGTAAATGAAAAATAGATTAAATTAATTTAAGAAAAGCCAGCAAATGCTCTGAATTTTATTTTTTAGATACAATTCTAACTTTTTGTCAAGTATATTTTTAATTTAGAAACTGTCCTGCACAAATCTCAAATGTATTATTTTTTTTTTTTTAGGATTTTCATTTTTTCCCCATTAAACAGTCACCTTTCATGTTTGATAGGAGGGCTTTTAGTTTTGGTTTTTTTAGTTTTTAGTTTTAACAAAAATAAAGCACAAAAAAAATATTTTAAGCAGGAGAATAAAGTATATATATATATATATATATATATATATATATATATATATATATTTATTTATTTTTTATTTTTTATTTATATATATATATATATATGTAACAGAGGTTTAAATACCAGACAATATGTGTTTTCTGTTAATATTAAATACTCATAAGGACATGTCTATAAAATGGCAGCTCTTTAAAAAAATTACTTTGTAAAAATGATTAATAAGCTAGATAACAAGTGGTATACTGCGATCAGCCATGCTGTAAAAAAATATAAATATATAAATCAGTTACTGAACAACATCTGGGTTTATCTAAACTTTCAAACACTTCCAGTAAGCAACTCGAAGCATTATGAGACGCTTTTCTATACGTCAGATTCATTTTTGTAAGACAACGGATGTGAAGAATATGTGCACACTACAGCTCACCACAAGTATGTTTATAAGTCATTTTATACAACAACATTTTCATGACTTATGATTACTATTTTAAAGCTTTACAAATTAACATGAGTGCTTCAAACTATGATTATACAACATTATAAGAGCATCGTTATGTCTCATAAACTTGCTTTAAAGTGTTTATAATGCCTTTTAAAGAGGAGCTTCATAGAAAGAGTTACCAAATCCTCAATAAGACTGCATGTGTGTGCATCTGAGTGTGTGTAATAAGGATTTGTAGGAACTTTGAGTTTCTGCCAAGTATGAACTGTTTTACAGTCTGTGCCAACAAGATGATGTAATTTCGCAATTTCCGAGCCAATGTATAGTCCTCTGACACAAATGCATGACTGTACATCCCGAGTGGGAGCATAACATCAGTCATTACTGCTGAACTAGCCCTTTCTGCTACATCAGGTGAACCCATGGAAATGCTTAAGATACAGTTGGATCATTTCAGGTGGTTTTCACACATAGATCATTTGGGAGAGGTGTACCAGCACAAGTGGGCGTTCCCTCTTCGGTTTGGTTAGTTTGGACTCTTGTAAACACAGCACTCAAACTCTGTTTAGGCACAAATTGGCCATGATGAGATTGTTTGAAAGAGGATGATCTGGCTCATTTCCCATCAACCAAGAATGCAACTGACCCAGTAACCAGTACAAACAGGGTGACAAGTACATGGTAAATGAGCTTGGGCTCGAGCTTGGAAAGCCCCTTTCTAGTCTTTCTGCTGACTCAAAGCACTTTTACACCACAGCTCACATCTACCCATTCACTCTCACATTCACTTACTGATGGTTCTGAGTTAACCTGACACACCAGATGGGCCATTCAATATATTTCACTAGTCCATCTGGGAAAGAGCTCATAGAAAGTGTTTGGGGGGGTGCAGAACTTTTCAGAAGCATATCCAGCAGGTGATTAGACAACCGTTCCATCAATCATATTCATTTTGGGCCAATCAGATAATGTAGTAGGCTGGTGCTACTAAATCCCTGTATTGAACAAAGTCTTGTCATGACAAAAATATCCTTACTACAGAGAAGTTTGCAGTGCTGATGTTTTTTTTCATTTAATGAAGAAAAGTCGTTCTAAATTTGATAACACTGCTACCGAAGCTGTTAGCATCCATGCTGATCTCAGTGCAAGCACTCACTTCCTGCTGTCCTCACGCTAGTAGCTCCCACCTCTTCCTGCTCTAAAGGACGCTGATTGGACCATGCCACCTTAGGCCAAGCACAATCGTGGTAGATTGGAGCTTGGCAAGATGAATCTGCCTGATTACAGACATTAAATCAGGCAGATTCAGCTCCACTGCAATAGAGTTGCTAAGTGTATATGTAAGGGATGTCAGTGGCTCAGCCTGGTAGACACTTAACCCCAAGTTGCTCCAACTGCTGCATCAGTGACGAGTAAATGGGTATAAAAGGACGTGAATGTGTGAGTTGATTCTGATGGACGACTGACAGAAACTCCAACCATCAGTGAGTGAATAGAAGTGAATGGGTAGATGTGACCTTTGAGTTGAGCTTTGAGTCGTCAAAAGAGACAACAGAATTCAGTTGTATCTGCACTAGAGCTGAACGAGTTCAGGAAAAGATCTAAGTGCGATTTTTCTGACAGATATTGCGATTTCAATTAGATTCACAATTATCTTCAAATCAAGCTTCAGTGCAACATTCACTATGTTTACAGTATAAACAACAGTAAGGAAATCAATGATCAAAAGCACATAACACATTATTCATCATCTAATATTGATGATTAATAATCTGTTT
Source organism: Cetoscarus ocellatus (assembly GCA_037902135.1). NCBI lineage: Eukaryota > Metazoa > Chordata > Actinopteri > Labriformes > Labridae > Cetoscarus > Cetoscarus ocellatus. The sequence goes on along the minus strand of JBAMNC010000098.1, from coordinate 280,747 downwards.
TCATTATTTAAGGGATACTCCAACTTCTACTCCTAAAAAGAGGCTTTGGATTGTTGATCTGATTACTGGCACTTCTGCGGTGGAGATGTGACATTCACAAATGAGTCGAGTCTTTTGAATAACTCTTTTAAGTAAGCAAAGAGAACCAATTCGCAGTTGTGGGTAAGCCGTTAATTTGCAAGCCATTCTTAAATGCAAATAGGCTGCAAATTTGTAAAGTAGCATGTGTAAAATAGTTGACACAAGAGATCCTGTGTCAGTCAGGAGTGCTGCAAAAAATTACAGCTTTGGTGATCACATGATTGTGCTGTCAAAATAGTGGTTCATGTGGTTCTTTCATGCTGCAGAAGCTCCTGAGCTTGTTTTGGCTTTTACAGCAAAATCTTCTGCCCCTCTGCGACCACCACGAGCAACAAGAGGACACAGGGAACAGCATTCACCGTTGTTTGTTTGCTTTTCTCATGATGTATGCACATGCCCCATGTCTTCTTCTCTGGTTTTAGTGTATGTCTGCAGCAGCGTTACTGCGGCACTTACAGGCCTGATATATATACTACAGTGTTTTCTATGTTTTTATGTGGACAGACACATTTCTTGAAATGATGCCATCTTTTCAGAGAATGTTTTAAAAAAAAAAAATTGTCTCATGTGGACAGAGCCTCAGTTGAATCGAGTCAGATTTAAGATGTTGACAAGTCAAGTCAACCTGTCAAAATTAAGACTCAAGCTGAAGTCATCAGACTCAAGTCCACGCCTCAGCAGGATTCTGCTTTATTCTTGTGGAGAGTTTGAACCACATGTTTTCCTTCTTAGTGTTTTATCAAATAAGATCAATGATATCCTCTGCATGGCCATATATGCAACAGGCCTTCACTTTTCTGTGGATTTGGGGATGGTGAGCTCAGCGTCTCCTGCACGGGTAAATTAGATGAAAGATAATGAGAGGATGAGATCCTTGCATGGAAAAATAAACCAGTGTGTTAACATTGCCTTATCTGCTCAAGTTTGTTTTGCTTTAATATTAATATCAGCCCAGTTTAAATTGAGTTTGTTTTCTGTTTTAATGGCTTGATCTCACCCACATGACTTTATTTAGCCAAAGGTTCAGGTGATACTACATCTGACTCCTGACTGTGTGTTTAAGTGTGTCTGCTGCGAGACAGTGGCCTGTCAGTGCTGGGAGGTGGGGAGGTGAGCCACTGAGTGAGGCTTTGCGGTGGCGCTCCTCTGAGGTGAAATTGAGTTTGGCCTGTCTGCAGAGCTAATCAGCTCTGTCTGCTTTGAAACCCGACCACTTGCAGACATGAAAGACGACTGATGATGTAAGACAATGGTGGGAAGTCAAAAGCATTAAAAGCTGACATTAATGATGGGTGGGTTCACCTGCAGTTGAGGCATGTGGTGCACTGAAAAACATCCTAAAGAATCTACAAATAGAACTGAGGCCATAATGTGCACTCAGTATGATTGTGTACATTTTAACTAGTGTTTGGGGTGGATCATGCCTCAGTTTAACAACTGCAATATATGAAATACGTAAGATAAAATATACTTTAGGATTATAAAATATTACCCTTAAAATGAGCCGTTTAACTGTTGATTGTAGCATCTTCCAATAAATGAATATATACAGTTACTTAGCTTAAGCTTTCTAGAGATTTCCAAATCATCGTGTTGTGTTTTATTTATGTTTACACAGTGTCCCAAATGGGGTTTGTAGTAAGAGTTGAAAACGGGACATATCAGTACCTGCAGGGGTGGAAATGGATGTGCTTGTGTCAAGAGTTCAATGCTTCTCAAATAACCGTGTACCAGGACACGTATTCAAGTCTGGGGCTGGGAAATTGATCCGCTTTTATTGATACCGGTGCTTTTATCTGTTCTGCTGATCAATCCAATTCCATTGTTTATTCCAGAAGGAACAGGATTTGGGTCACAGAAAGAATACATTTAGAGGTTGAAATTGTTTTTCAAGTCTGGGAAAAAAAAAACATCAGAATTCTGGGATCAAAGTCAGAATTTAAGATTAAAGTCAGAATTCTGAGATTAAAGTCGAAAGTCTGAGTAACAAGAAGAGATTTCAGCTATTAAAGTAAGATAACAGAGGTTAAAGTCAGAATAATTAGATGAAAGTCAGAATTTTAAGATTGAAGTCAGAGTCTAAGATTAAAGTCAGAATTCTGAGATGAAATTCAGAATTTAAAATTTAAGTCAGAATTTAAAATTTAAATCTGAATGAAGAGATTATAGTCAGAATTTAAGATTAAATCAGAATGCAGATATTACACTCCAATTTCTCAGTTTAAAATCAGATTAGAGATTAAAGTCAGAATTTTGAGATTAAACCAACACTTAGTAACTTTTCAGCCTTCATAAAATATTTTCATAACTTTTGTGATGAAACATCGACTTACAACTAGTTGAATGACACCTCTGTCATGGCCTGGGGGGTCTGTATCGCTTTCACTGGCACTAAGCAACTTTGAGGAGGGTGGCAGGAAACCTGCCACACAAAAAGACTACAAATGTGCTGACTGCTTTACCGCATACGTCACTTCCCATTCGCTACAAAGACGGAAGTCGAGTCGAACGCCTACGCGCAACTAGTGCTATCATGGCAGCAGTTGCAAAACAAACGAAGAAACGAAAAGTTTTGTCTGAGGAGACAAAAAAAAGAAAGAGGGAGGCTACCCGGATAAAAGGACAGTCAAGGATTAACATTGGCCCAGCTTTCACTTTCTGGCGTGAGCTCAAAGACGAGGAGGGATTTCTGACCGACGCTGCCTTGGCTCTGTTCCTGCTGGACTAGTAAGTAGCTTCCTCCTGCCGGGATCTGTACGTGTGTTTACTGTGAAATTAGCCAACATAGCGTTTTATTTATCGGTTTCAAGGCTCTAAAACTCGTCAGCGCGTCAGTCGCTGACGAGTCAGGTAAGGGGGGGCGGTGGGGGGATACGGTACAAAACAAAGTTACACGTTTATTTTCAACATCGTCATATGATATCATTTAGCCACAATTAAATTGATTACCTCATCGCTATTCATCCTTCACACAGCCACTGGAAACAGAAATGTAGTTCAGTCCAACTGCAGGCGACCGGGAGATCAGGATTTTATGGCGCTACGCGCTGGGCCTCATGGGAAATGTGGTCTTCTTTCAGGCAAAACACTACCACCTTTGTCCACCGGCGCCGCCATAATCAACGAAAACTGAAAGTTCTTGAGTGTTGCTTTAAATGGAGGATTTAAGACAATCAGAACTCAGAGACTAAAGTCAGAATTCTGAGACTAAAGTCAGAATACTAAAATTAAAGTTTGGTATTCTGATATTTAAGTCAAGAGTCAGACATTTAAGTCCAAATTTAAGATTAAAATAAAGTTAATGTTTTGGAAAGTTGGCATTGCTGCTGGTCAGACAGCTTCAAGTTTCTCCCTCAGCACAGCCTTTCTGTAGCTCCCTTCATGACAACAGACACATTTAGGTTCTTTGGAACGAGCGTTTATTTGTGGAGCTATCCCGAACAGCTTCTCCTTTGTCTCTCCATCATGCACCCATGCTGTTCACTGTGAGCCATACGCCGTGAGAACTTTAATTTTATAATGCAAAACAGTGCAAATGTATCAAAGATACATCCATCAAAAGTATATGTCACACAGCACAACACATGGAAACAAAAACGTATTCTCCCTGTAAGCATTGCATTAAAGTACATTCACAGATAAACAGTTTGCCTTTACACTTTCTGTGTGTGAGTATATCGAGCTAAAGCTTGGTTGAGATGATATGTGCAGTATGGCAGCATCCAGCATCGTCACACCAAATATCACAGTGCTATAGTGTAATGATTTTCCCACCTCTACCTGTAGCTACAGCTTGATTTTACAGTGCATGTACACGCACTGACTTCTTTAGCTTTGGTTTTGTCACCTGTAATTTTTTTGTTTCCACTCCAAACTACTTGGAAATTGGCGTCTTTGATTGACAGCACTTAGCCTTAAATTATAAATCAACAATACCCATGTATTCCATAAGTTTCCAGGTATTTCCAGGTATGAATGAAACGCTTTGATCAGGTGTTTGGACATCTAGTTTACACTGAAGAAAAAGCAGTAGCCACTCCTACCCCCTACAATCCACTCTGAATGGATCGAGATTGCTTTTGCCATCAGCGGGTTGAGTTACTGTGGAATAGATCTGCTCAACCTCAGAACAACCAGATCACGTGTGTGTGTGGGTGTGTGTGTGTAGGTGTGTGTGTGTGTGTGTGTGGGTGTGTGTGTGTGTGTGCAGGAGTCAGTGTTGGCTTGTGTACTTGAGAGTGTGTATTTGTTGTGTGTGTTGCCTGATAGGTTTAGGGGCCCATAAACCTCTTGGTCAAGTGGGCCTGACCCAGGCACAGATTATTGTGTTTGACCTCTGACCCGTACATACTGTGCCTGTGTAGATGTGTGTGTATGTGTGTGTCTTTGTTTATAGGCATGCAGGTGTCTGTCCGTGACCCTTCAATCCAATCTGCCGTGGCTCCAAGCCCTCTTGTGTGTTTGTGTGGGTGTTTGTTTAAGTGTGCTTTGTGTGTGTGTGTATGTGTAGGTGTGTGTGTGTGTGTGTGCATGTTGCTATTAGCAGCAAAAGAGACCAATAACCTCGTACATTTCTACCCCTCACCCTCCTCTGGTGAAAAGAAAGGAGGAAGTGGGGGAGGGGAAACAGAGGGGGAAGAAATGAGCCAAGGTGTGTTGGATTTCATCATGTAAAGATAAAACCGAGTAAAAGGATACATGGCTGAGGATTTTAAAAGTTTTGTGAAGAGATTTGCAAACAGAGGGAAATGAACATAAAGCAGAAGAACATAGTTATCTTTTCATTTTCTTTCATGTGTGATCTTCACAGAAGCAAACAGCATTGCTCTCACACCAGAGGTAGACAGTAACAAAGTAAATGTACATAAAACTGTAAAAACTGGAGCAACTTGCAGTTAAGTGTCTTGCCCAAGGATACATCGCCATGTGACAGCCAGAACTGGGCTAAAACCTGCAACCTTTTGATTGCTTACAGAGTGCACTTTTTGATTAAACAACCAACATAAACATATTTATACATTCAGAAGCCCAGTTTTACCCCACGTTAGAGTTAAATGGATATGCCAACATTTTTTTTCTTTTCATATTTGCCTCACTACTGTGTCCATGACAAGCAAATAGACGCAATTCTTTTGACTGTGTATGCAGCAACAAGGAAGAGACAGTCAGAGCTCGCCCACCGCTACTTAGCTTAGCTCAAACACTGGGAGTTAATGGGAAGGGTTAGCCTGCCTCTGCCTAAAGTCATCAGATAAACTCTTCAGCAACTCTTAACAGTCCTGTGTGCTTGTTGGGACTCATTTTTAACCATGTTATGTTATGTTATCCTCTACTGTCACCGTATTATCTTCTTTTACTCTTTGCAGGCAATTTGCATTTAAGACTGGCTAGCAAACGAACAGCTCACTGACAACTGCGAATCAGTTAACATTGTTTACTTAAAAGAGCAGTTCAAAAGACTCATGGACTCATTTGCCAACGTGACATCTCCAGCGCAAACCCCCACAGAAGTAGGTCAACTAAACAAAGCCTTTGTTTTAGGTTGATTGGTGACTGCAAATTGCTCATAAGTATGAGTGTGAGCGTGAATGCACAAGAGGCAGTAATGACTCAGTGGCCACTGTTACATGATGTTTTTTAATTCAGAATAAAGTATTCAGAAATAAATGATTCGGAATCAAAGTATTCTCCCTTGTGTTTACATGGAAACAGTAATGCCAAATTGAGGTTTCCATGGAAAACACGTTTATTCACCTTATTTAATTCCGCTTAAGGCCTGGGGGGTTGCAAATGGTTCGAATTGAACAGGGGCAGATGTGACTTATTTACGTCTACCGGAAAAAAACAAATCTAGTTCAGTGTCTCCAGCGTTTCTGTCAGGGAAACCTCGCCCGACTTTACGCTACAACTTTAAAAAGGTTCGCATTTTTATGCTTACGTTCATCCACTCTTTTCATTATTTCCAAATCTTCTAAGGCTCTAATTAAATAAATTGTCTCGGCTTGAGTTCAACGCTTGCTTCGGGCAGCCGTCCTGTTCCTGTCAGCGCAGAATATGTGCGTCATCATGACAGGACAAGGGAACGAGCATGTGCAGAACGACCAGAATTAATTTAAAGTGAAATTAACGTATACATGATTGAGGAATTATTCAATACAGATTTAAATCAGAATAAACCAGCCACCTACTTCAGAATTAAGTTTAATTCGGAATGGTCATTTTCATTCAGAATTAAGTGTTTACAAGGTCATTTTTAATCTTTTTGAGCTGATTTTATTTTTATTCTGAATTAAAGAGGAATTAAAGCTCTCATGTAAATGTGGTAAGTGTGTGTCTATGCCCTTTTTCCAATTTGTTTTTTGGAAATGATTGGTGGGCCACACTGAGTGAGGTGAAGGGCCGCAAGTGGCCCCCAGGCCGCCAGTTGCCCAGCCCTGGTCTAACCTCAATTTCACGCCCCGGATCGATGCAAAGCAGCTGCCTTACAAAGTAGAGAAAGAGTCGAGGACTGTACTGTATAAAAGGTGCTGGAGCTAGTTGTTGTAGTTTTCAGTTTGTCTTCTACTTTAGAGGATCTGTAAGTGCTTTTGTGTGTGGGTGTGTGTGTGTGTGTGTGTGTGTGTGTGTGTGTGTTGGGCTCAAAGTTCTCATGCACACTGTATTAGGGGCCAGCTGGGTTGGCCTGCGCTCTACACATGAGCCTGATTATGACTCAGTATTGCATTACTGACATTCCTCCATGGCTTTCTCTCTCTTCTCTCTTTTTCTATTATTCTCTCCTTCCCTCCTTTTTTCCCCTTTATCTCCCTCTCTCCTCTCTTTCTTTCCCTCCCTCTCTGCCTCCCTATCTCTCTCTTTTGCCTCTCTCCCCCTCTCCAGAGGCTTGGCAGATTTGCTGAGCAACCACCACCCCTCCCCTCTTTTTCGCTCCCTCCCTCACTACCCCTCCCTTGACCCCCTCAAACGCCCAACACGTGATCCGTACAGCTTCAGATCGAATCACCCCACCGTTTTTTTTTCTCCTTCTTCTTTCAACTTCCCTTTCTGCAAACCTCAACCGTCAGTGTGTGTTACACATGTTGCTCTGGTCCTAACACTCCTGCATAGTATTTCACGTACAGCTGAGGAGCAGCAGGAGGAAGAGGAGGGGGTGGGAGAAAGATAATGGGGGGTTGGAAATTAAAACCGTCAGGCTGCTGGAGGAACATGTCAGCGGATGTGTAAGAATAAGGGCGTGTGGTTTTTAGCCGTTGTTCTTTCTAAGCATGTGCGTGATTTTGGGCGCACGGGTGGGGTAGGGGCTGTGTTTTTGGGGAGGAAGACTGTTACTTTTGGTGCGGCGCCAGCGTAAAAGGAGCTGACAGGGATCTTTTTTTCGGGGGGGAATGGGGTTGGGATTAAAACGCAGCCCTGGAGATAAGAGTGGAGAGTACGTGACAGGTAGCAGCTCACCGTTTAAAAATCCCACACTGGGTTAATCCAGTGAGGAGGAGGTGGAGGAGGAGGGGGAGGAGGGGAAGGAGCGGCGGCTCATACCACTCCTCGCCGCTCAGCCTTTATGCTGCCCAGCACGAGAAGAAGAAGGGGCAGGCTGTCTCTCTCTCTCTCTTCCTCACTCACTCGCCCTTCCTCTGTCACTTCCTCCCGCCCCCCCTCTTCCCTCTCCTCCTTGCCAATCTGTCCCTCCCTCCCTCTCTCTCTCCCTTCCTGACTTCCTTCCCTCCCTCTCCTGTCCTCCTCCCCTCCCTCTCTTCCTCTCCCTCTCTCTCTCTGTTTCTCTGTGTCACTGGAGAGCGTCTCAGTGTGAAAATGCCATCCTGCTCTCCAGACTGTTGCCTCTTTCGGGCTGTGGAGGTAAGAGACTCGTATGTATGTGCGTGCGTGTGCGTGTGCACGCCCTTCTTTCCTGGATGTTCGTCTCGTGCTGTGCCGTGCGTGCTTGAGTGTGAAGAGTTATCATTTGCATTTTTTGCCTTTAGATGTTTTGGAAACTTTTCTTGAACAAAACTCATGCGTCATGAAACGACTTTTTGGGGTTTTGGCGTAGGCGTGCGAAAAGAGAGGAGGGTCTCTTCTGGCTTTGCAGGGGCAGAGAGCGCTGTGACGTTGTTCGTGGTTGCATTCGGAGTGTCTCTTTGCATGGCCACTGAGGTATTTTGTGTAATTTCAAGTCCATTGTAGTTGTTTTTTTTTGTGTTTTGAGTCCTTGATTTAATTTCCCATGGAGCTCCACCCCTGTATTTGGCCCTGGCCCATCACCAGCTTTGTTTGGTGTAGTTTTCAACAGTTGTTTCCTGAAGGGTTTGAGCGTGAAGGATAGCCGCTTTCAGGGATGTGGAGATGCAAACACACATGTACATGCTCAGTTTTTCTCTGATATAATGAAGTAAACTGGCGTCGTGTCTCTGGTTTGAGGCTTTTTGTTGAGTGGAAGTGAGCTGCATGTTGAAGGAGCTGATTTATGTGCAGCAGAAGACACCGTTACACCTGGTTTAGATGTCCCTTTTTCCAAAATGGCGCAACAATGGAGAAAACTCCCGCTTTAAACTGCACCAAGGACTTCTCCAAAATGTCACCTTCAAAGGCGAAATAAAATGCACGCCCTCCTCCTTATGAATATGTCCACTTGTCATGTGTGAACATATTTGCATGTGACACAAATCCTATCACTGTAGTGTGAGCAAATTTGCGGATGTGAGCAAGTTTGGCTGAGCTGTGGACAAAGGGGCTGAACTGAGAGCACATTCGCCAGCAGACCTTTCCTGGACGTCACTCGCCTTTTTCTTTTCTTTTTTTTTTTTTTTAGAGCAGTTCTCATGTTGGACTTTTGAAAGAGGTGATCAGGACTTTTCATGAGTGGACTTGACAGCAATATTGGTTATGGAGGTAAACTGAGCATCAGATGTGTCACGATAATCCCTTTTGTTTTGCAGATTCAAATCACCCAAAACCAGGTCATGAGGATTCATGCCCTCAGTGTTTTGCATTTTAACACATTTTATTTTTTGGAAATGCAAACGTCAACTGCTCTGCTTCCGGGAACAAACTCTTATAGTTTCTCCTTGTGTCTTCAGATAGTGAAGGTGTGGAGCGAGGATGGAGCCGGCAAAGTGGTGGAGATCCCAGCTGACATGACGGCGAGGGATGTTTGTCAGCTCCTGGTCTACAAGAGCCACTGTCTGGATGACAACGCCTGGACACTGGTGGAGCACCACCCCGTTCTTGGCCTGGGTAAGGGTTGTCTGTGTTTAAAGGAAGAATGCATCGCGGTTTGGCGCATTTGAGTGTCTTTTTTCTTGGCAGGAATGGAAATTGTTCCACTTTGTGCATCTATGCTTGTGTTTGGCCATAAGGATGGACCTGGTTTAAGTGCATACTGTTAGAAGAACCACTGCCGCTGAAAGCCCAAATCTGATCTGTAAGCTCTTACCTTCTTCTGCAGAGTATTTCTTTACAAGGCAGACTTTAACACTCACTAGGAAATAAAACAGGAAGCTATCTAATAGAGCGTGAATGTCATTTAGTGAATTTCGAGTTCAAAAAAGGGTAAAGTGAGAACTTTATTCCCACATTTCCCTCCTTGCTACAGGTGTGTTTGGGGTCTTGGATATGTGTGTTGGTCTCTTTGCCTCTTTTGTGTGTCTTTGCATGGGTGTGGATACTCTCTTGTGTGTGCCCTCTGTGTATGCTCACTTGGGCATGGCACAAGTGCTTGTATGCCTTCTATACAGCCTAGGGGAGGGAGGTGCGGTGGTCGCAGGATTAAGCATTTTCCATGTTCTGCTCGCATGCTTGTTCCCCCTCCAATAGAGAAGAAAAAGGGATTAAAGAAATCTCCAGACCCCTCACCTTCTCTACATGAAACACATATTTATTTATCTCTCACTCTCTGGGTCTACCTTTGTCCTCGGTGAGGCTTTCCTGCTCCTCTGTCTTATTTTTAGAGTCAAAGGATTGCTTTGTGCTTTGCTGCTTGATCTGCGATTCTGGAAAAAAAAAGTGCACTGGAGAGATGGAATGTGAGGTAAGGAGAGGAAGGGAGAGAAAGAGCGAAAGATGAAGGGAGCCAGAAAGAGAGACAGAGAGAGAGGGGGGAGAGAGAGAGAGACAGAGGGGAAGACTGGGGGGAAGGGTGGAGAGGCCTGGACTAAAGCGTCATACCAGAGCTGCAAGGAACCAATCACACCTCTCCGTCGGACGAGCCCCTAGCCGTCCTAACCAATCAATCTTCCCCTAAACCTCCACAGGAAATTCCCCAGCTTGTAGCCAGCATGCACACACACACTCATAGCTCATGCTTAAAAAGAGCTCACTTCTTAACGGCAACCAGAATAACTTGACTGTGCAGGAGAAGTTATTACAGCCAAAACATTCACATACATGTGTTTTTATGTTTCTTCAATCAAACTTGACTTTGTAGGATAATCTGAATGAGAGAATTAGATCTAAATCCTTCCTCCTACGATTTCACGTGTGCGGTTAACCATCCCTGCAGATTCAGAACATCCTGTTACTATCAATTTCTAATTGGCCTCGCTCTGAGATCGTATGGCCTCAACTTCAAGAAAGAGGATCACACTCTCGCGTGCCACTTTGTGCACACATACACACACAGTCAGCACGCACTGGCAAAACGAAAATTTAAGGACGTCTAATTTAAAGTCTGAAAATCCCTCTAACCTGACTGTAGCCAAAATTGCCTGACATGCCCAGGTTTACAACTCATTTTGATATTTAAAAACAAAAATTAAGCCTGATTTCCTTGTAATAAGTTAAAATACCTGCCAAGGGGTGAGACTGTTTTTACTTGTTGAATAAAAATAAGGCAGTCATTATTATCTCCGCCTAGGAGGTTATGTTTTTGCCGGCGCATGTTTGTTTGTTTGTTAGCAAGATTACCCAAAAACTACTGCACTGATTTTGCTTAAAATTTCAGGAGATGTTGGTAATGGCCCAACTTAGAAATGAACAGATTTTAGTGGTGGTATGTGTATTTGTCTGGAAAAAAAAAATCCCAAAATTTAAAAAAAAAGTCCTAAAAGTTAACATAGGGCGGAATTTAAAAAAAAAAATCATGTCTCTGCCATTTATGAATGGATTTGCTTACAATTTTACAGAATAGTATGGGGTCCATGTCTCTATCATCAAGGTGACTTCACAAAAAAGCATTGAACTTTATAATGGGAAATCCCATTGACAACATTCAATAATTCATATAAAATCAAAATATTAAGTGATGTTCCCAAAACTTGTTGTGTTTATACAGAATAACAACCTCCATGTATGTGCTGAGTTTTGTCCAGATCCTGGCACTATTTTGGATCTGGTGATCCAGAACTGTATCTTTTACAGGGGGTGTGGAAAAGTCACTGAGCTGCTTGGAGGAGGTCTGTGCTCTCTGAGTGCTTTTCTAGTTACACCTATGAAGCACTTTTTTGCTTCTTTCCTTGGCAGATTTTCTCTGATAAATGCCTTGCTTTTGCTTTTTATTCCTCAATATAGGATACCCATCAGGACTTGTTAAATGAATATGAAATTTAGAGGAGTGTTCTGGACATTTTTGACTTGACATTCAGTAGGATTGGAGTTTTTGCGGTGTATAGGTGATGCGCGCTGCAGGTTGGGCCCAATGTGAGCTCTTAATGTGCGGTTGTGTGTTTGTCTGTGGCTTGTACTTTACTTATGGCTCTGCCACTCTCAGCAATCAGCCTAAACACATGACATCATTTTCCTGCAATGCCCCCCCTCCCCACTTCCAGCTCTTCCTCTTCTGCCTCCTCCCCCCTCATCCTCCCTCCACCTTCATCTCGTCCCGCGCTGCCTCAAGGAGCCTCTCCTCTTACAGCCCCTCCTCATTTAACCTCCAGCTCTCTCAGTCGTGTCTCAGTCACAGGGGATCTGCTTTTGCTGTGTCATTGTGTGCATTATGATAAAAGGTGATGAAGGAATTTAAATGATGGGAGTGTTGATAAAAGAGGGCCTGCATTTCTCACAATGATTATCACAAACATACATTCACTGGCAGCTTCATTAGGTACACTTTGCTAGTACTAAGTTGGACCCCTTTGCCCTCAGAACTGCCTTAATTCTTAGTTGCTGAGATTCAAAAAGGTGCTGGAAGCATTCGTCAGATATTTTGGTCCATATTGACGTGATAGCATGACACAGGTAAATTTCCATCCATCCGTTCATTATCTATAGCCCAGTTCATACTGCCAATTCAAGGCATAATACTTACCTTTGTGTGACTTTCGACTCCACTGTGAACATCCTGGAGGCATAATGAGTCAACCCCCTCTTTGTTACGTCGCCAGAGATAGTAATAGAGGTGTGATATTGTAGAGGAGGCAAGCAGACTCAGTGGGAGACAGGAGCGCTGCAAGTTAGCATCTCTGCCATTGTGTGGATGTGGGTGCTCTGTCATGGGCATCCAAGCCGTATTGCAGAGTGAATTGACACATATAGTGCGGCCTAGTGGAATAAATATGAATGTCTCTAGACTGGAGAGTTGGGCTTATACTGCTTATCCCTTTTGGGGTCGCAGGGGGGCTGGAGCCTATCCAGGCTGACATTTGGTGAGAGACGGGGGAAACCAGGGAGAAATAGACAGCCATTGACACTCACACTCTCACCTAAGGCCAACGTGGTCTATGGGAGGAAGCTGAAGTGCCTGAGAAAACTCGCGCATGCATCTGAAGAACATGCGAAAGTTGAACCAGCAACTACTTGCCCTATACACCACCATGCCACAAATATGTCTCATTCAAATCCTCAATGAAACTTTATTATTGTGTCGCATCCCAAATGTGCTCTATTGGATTGAGATGTGGTGACTGTGGAGGCCACTGTATTACAGTGTTAATTTTGTCGACTAATTATTTTCATCATAGTTTTTGTCAACAACCTTTGTCCCCTGACAAAAACTAGACAGTAACTAATAAAAACCAAGAGTACATGGACAAAAACTAAAACTAAATTAACTGACATTTTCATCAACAAATAAAAACTAGACTAAAGTGTCTGACAGAGACTTAATCCAATCAGACCTAATTTGGTCATGTAGACAGTAGGGACAAGTTAGGAATATATCCAATTACAGCTACTTTGGTTGTGTGAAAAGGTTGGATAAGTTAAGAGGGACATCCAATCACAAGTGTCTTAGCCTCGTGGTGGTGGGATAAGTTGTGGAGCGATCCAATCAGAGCTCCTCTCTTTATGAATTGATATATTCATGTAGAGCAGGTTCACTGTTTGTTGTCAGTTCTGGTATTGTAACTGAGATGCTCTGCCAGGTAGCCTAAATAAAGGTGACTGCATTTCACACAAAAATTAGTTTCTGTTAATTTAAATATTCACACTTTACAAGCATTCAGTAAAGGGTTATTAGATGTTTCATTTTATCCAAGTGTAAAACATGACTTCAGAAATTCAAGGAGACAAAAATGTCTTACACTTTACACTTCATATTTTAGTTGACTAAATTTACAGTAGATTTCATCGACAAAGTCTTAGATTTCATCAACTAAAAGTAGACTAAAATTAAAACAATTTAGATGACTAAATTATGACTAAAACTAAAGTCAAAAGTGCTGTAAAAATTAACACTGATCCTCACCTTTACACCAGCACCACCAGCCTGAACTGTTGATGCAAGAAAGGATGGATCTGCTTTTATGTTGTTACCTCTGCCAAGGAGGTTATGTTTTTGCCAGCGTATGTCTGTTTGTTTGTTTGTTAGCAAGATTACGCAAAAACTACTGGACGGATTTTGCTGAAATTTTCAGGAGATGTTGGTAATGGCCCAGCTTAAAAATTATGAGATTTTAGTGGTGATCCAGAAAACTGCCTTTAGCAAACAATCGTTTTTGCTCAATAACTGTCTAAGTAATAATGATACTAACATTATTCTGAGTGCTAGGTGTGGGTTTTCAGGGTCAAGGAATCTTATTATGATGGTAACTTTATCATGGAACTGTTGCTTATAGATGTAACAGCAATATGTGAGCTACCTTGGCAGAGGTTTGCGCTCTCTGAGTGTTTTCTAGTTTGATGCGAGTTGCAGCAGAATTCCAGACTCATCAGACCAGGCAGCATGTTATGAATTCAGAAGCGGTCTTGTGCAAACCTTGGTTGCTACAACCACTCAGTCCATTGTCCTCTGACCTCTTGCATCAACAAGGCATTACCACCAAGAGAACTGCCGCACACTGGGTGTTTTCTCTTTTTAAGGCCATTCTCTGTTGACTAAGGACATGGTTGTAAGTGAAAATTCCAGTTGATTGTCAGTTTCTGAAACACTTGGACCAGTCCATCTGGCACCAACTACCATGCCATGTTCCAAGTCCCTTAAATCCCCTTCTTCTCTGTTCTGTTGCTCAGTTTGAACTTTGGCAAGCTGTCCTGACCATATCTATGTACCTAAATGCACTGAGATTCTGCCATGTGATTGGTTAATTAGCTTTTTGAATTAACAGGCATTTGAGTTGGTTTTCAGAACAAATAGGCCAGTGAGTTTGTTAAAGGGCTTGGTAAATTATTGAGGTATAAAGACAGATTAACATGTTTTGAAAATGAGATAGAGATTGGTCTTGATCTTGTTTGTATTCCAGTAGGTCAGCACAAGTTTATACATCGTTTGTATTTGGAGAACATATTATAGATGGCTGGCCTAAAAAAAATCAGTGAAAGAGTTGTTTATGGTTGGAACCACTAAAATAATCAAAGCCTAGGCGTTAAAGTGTTAATTATTATTTATTATTAATATATATTAAAAATGTTATATTGCATTGTTTTTCTCACAATAGCTGATTATTTTTGCCATATTTTTGGCAATGCACATACCATATGCATGCATGGCATTTGGGCCGTGTGGATCTGACAGCAAAAAACATTAACATACACTCACCAGCCACTTTTTAGGTACACCTGTTCAACTGCACATGAAGACAAAAGGCTAATCAGCCAACCACAATTGGACAAAGACTGTAAAAATGCTGCCTGGTCTGATGAGTCTGGATTTCAGGTCACAGTTTGTCTTGAACAGCATGAAAGCATCCATCATGCCTTGTATCAACAGTTCAGGCTGGTGGTACTTGTGTAATCAGTCAGTTTCGGCCATCCAGAGGGCCACTTTAATGTCATCCACACAGTTAAAGGGCCACACTGCCAACTTTAACACCACAAATATTTAACATTAACGCTTTCTTGATTAAACAAAAGGCAGACGTATAGTTTTTCTAAACATTAACAACACTAATATTCAGTTTAAGTTAAATGCAAAGACTAGGACTTAATTAAATAACATAACATTTAAGCTAAATGAAATACTTTGTCAGTGCAATAAACAAAATATTTAAAGTTTTTCAAATGTTTTTAACTTGCAGGTCTTTTTTATCCATAAAAAACACATTTGCAGTTGCACATACCAGATTTTTTTTTAGGAAACAAGTTGCTAATAATCCCACTAATGTCTTGCAAAGAACATAATATATTTACGTTACTAAAGATTAGTATGGAAATATGTCAGTTTTACTATTTCCATGGTAGATTTTGAAGGTCTCTTTTATCTATAAAACACATTTGCTGTTGCACATACCAGATGTTTTGAGGAAACAAGCTGTCAATCATACCACTAATGTCTTGCAAAGAACTTGATATATTTCCATCACTAAAGATTAGTATGGAAATATGTCAGTTTTAATATTTCCGTGGTAGGTTTTTTTCCTTTTTTTCCTACACACTACACTTTATTGATGTTTAAAATAAACATGGGGGCTGCATTAAGTTAGCAGAAGGGCCAAATGTGGTCCCATCTCTGGTTGAAATGATGTGGGGGATATTTTCATGGCACACTTTGGGCTCCTTAGCTCCAAATGAGGTAGTCTGCCACAGCCTACCTAAACAATGTTGCTAACCATGTCCATCCCAACACGGCCAGCATACCCATCTTGTGTTGGCTACTTCCAAGCTTAAATCAATTCAGACTTGTCTCTTGAACATGAAATTTACTTTACTGTGCTCCATTGGTCTCCACATTCACCATATCTTAATCTGGAAGAGCTGCTTTGTGGAAGTGGAACAAAAGGTTCATGTCATGGATGTGCAGCCAACAAATCAGCAGCAACTACTGGAAACATTCCAGCATCCCGCTGAGTCTATTAACCTGGCACACCAGATTGACCCTTTCAGTAGTCCATCTGGGAAAGAGCCCAAAGAAAGTGTTTGGGGAAGGCAGAACCTTCCAGAATCATATCCAACAGGGGATTGGACGATTGTTCTGTCAATCAACATTTATTATGGGCTAATCAACCTGATTGCACACATTGAATCAGGTGGATCCAGCTGCTCTGCAAGCTTATGAGTATATGCCATGAAAAATTAAGTTCTGAGGGCCAAGGGGGTCCAGCCCACTACTAACAAGGTGTACCATAAAAGGTGGCTGTTAGTCATCAAAACATGACTCCATATTTTCCAGCCCTATTTTATTGCAAAGCTTATAATTTTCCAAATTGGAAATTTATGGGATTAAGTCCTACTTTCATGATGTGGGCAGCTAATTCTTTCAAGAGAGTTATACAGTAAAAATGTGATTTTATTTACACCATTTGTCAACGGATAATGAAACATAAATGGATCTTTACTTTGGTATGTTGCACATCAAATTATATCCTTAACTGGTGCAAGAGGATACTGTTTGAGATGGTTTACAATCAACAAGGACACTTTTTAATATGTTTTAGTTTAAAAAAAGAAGAGAGGGGAGAAGGGATGGGAATAGAAAATTATTCCTGTTAAGAATTGATAACAGCTCCCTCAAGGAATCATGTTATTTGTCTTTTGCTTATGAATTTATTCCACTTTGATCTGCATTATTTGCAAATCAAGGACATCAGGCTCTCTTCATAGGCAGTCAGCAGAAATGACATTATTTTTGATCTTTTAATGTTATTTTAATTTTTATTATTTTATTTTATTCTATTATTTCATATTGTTTTATATTATATTATTATTGTTTTTTGTTTTTAAATTATTTTTATTATTAATATTTTCTCTTAATAAGTGATTCTATTTTGATTTTAGTTTATTTGTTTATCTGTCATTATTATTATTATTATTATTAATATTATTAATTTTATTATCGTGATTGATATTATTTTGTTTAATTATTATTATCCTTTTTATATTATCCCTTTTTTGGATACAAATATCTGTGTGTAGAGTTATGAAGTCACAGATATGCATGCTCTTTGTTTTTGTTTTGCTACACTGTCTGGTCATTGGGAAAGGGTAGTGTGTGTTGTGTTCAAGCTTCAAAATTTCAATAAAATGTGTAAAAAAAAATACACTTAGTACAAACTTTCCGAGCAGCAGCAACATGCAGAAGCATTCATTAATGATGTACGGCATGACAGGAATGTTGTGTTTGACATTGTTACCTGTGAAGGCCAACTTCAGCAAGAATCTATAAGGGAATCATTAAAGAATCAAATCAATAAGTAGAATCGTTAGTGGCATTGGTATCAGTAAAATCTAATCAATTCAAATCCAAAGAGAGAGGGATGGGAATTAGCAACAATGACATTAGCCATTAAAGTGTATGAGGAATGGTTATCTTCAAATGTGTTTGTAAAACAGTGAAAATCAGTCGCTGCACAGTGGTACAGTGGCGCTGCTGCCTAACACCAAAAAGTTACTGGACTGAACCCTCATCTGACTTACATCTGTGGGTTCCCTCTATTTCTCGGCTTCATCTGTGGTCCAAAAACATACTTGATTGGTTGATCAGTGACCCTTAGTGTCTTGTAGGTGTGAATCTGAGTGTTGGGGTTCCTTTACAGTTCAGTCCCGTGGAGGAAAGTCAAGGGTGTACCCCACCGCTTGTCCACTCACAACTGAGATTTGCTTTCACCCCACAGCAACCATGCATGGTACAAATGGATTAGATGATAAATGAATAACTTACAGTCCTCAAAGTGAGCCAATCACAGCTGAGGTCACTAAACTTTCTCTTTTTTGTCTCCACACAGAGAGATGTCTGGAGGATCATGAGCTGGTGGTTCAGGTTCAAGCCTCGATGAGCAGCGACAGCAAATTCCTCTTCAGGAAGAACTATGCCAAATATGAATTCTTCAGGAACCCCCTGGTGAGTCTCCTGCTTCCTGAAGGACTTATTTCTGTGACTCAGTGACACACACCAGAGGTGGTTTTCCAGCACTGATGTTTTTGAGAACAGAGTTGCTGATTCATGTAATTTTATTCAGACTTACGGAGCATTTCATGTTTGGATGTTTTTGAAGCTGTACGAAGCAGGAGCACTGCTTTTCTAACAGAATATTCTCTAACATACGGCTACAGAACCAGCTGTTGAACCATAACCATGATGTTTCCCTTTAAATGTCCATTTGTCCACATTGATATCAACATTCTTTAAAACTACATCCTTCTGGCATCTTAGCAAACCCTGTCATTTTAAAAAAAATTTATTGGCCTTACTTGCTGCTTGTGTGTGGACTCACAGCATTTTCATCCCCTGCGGGCGTTTTTGGTGTGCCTGGAGCAACAGAACTCTGTGTGATCGGCCCCTAAGGCTGAGTTTTGTGTCTCAGTAGGCCTTTGAGCTCAAGCACTGCTAACTTACCATAGGTATAAGAAGAAGAAGAAAAAGAAGAGGATATACTTTATTAATCCCTGATGGGGAAATTCAGTTCTTGACACTCTGTTGCTGAGACATGCTGCACAAACATACGCTGAAATACACATGTACATGTACATACAGGTCCTACTATCATGCTCCTGAAGAAGCGCTACTGAGCAGTTTTGGGATTGAGTGCCTTGCTCAAGGGCACTTCGGCAGTGCCCAGGAAGTCAGCTGGCACCTCTCCAGCTACCAAACTAACTTCCAAACATGGTTCAGTCGGGACTTGAACCCGTCACCCTTTGGTACCCAACCCAAGTCCTTCTGGACTGAGCTACTGCCGCCCTATGTAATGCTAACAACCTGTTATTTAGCAAATATACAGTTAACCATTTACAATATTTGTGTTTCTGTAAAGACACTAACATAAGATTCCTCAAAACTGTACTTGCAGTAGAAACTGTTAAAAATATTTTGGTCATAAATATGAGATGTATTGAAATCTGGGTCAATAGGAGAGCAGTTTTTGAGGTTTTTCTGTATCATAATAAAAGAAAGGTTTATTGGAACAAAGCAGAAAATATTTAAGGCCCTATTGTTCACCCAGTGCAGCGTGATTTGGCATGTAGCATAGATGTCTTTCTCGTTTTCCACCTGATGCAGGTGTAATTTATTTACTCCAAGGGCTCACACTGACATTTTTTAGACTTAATAAACCTAATTTAATTGCAGTTTAGCCAATAGTTATTTCTCAGAACAACACAATAACTACCTTTACAACTGTATATACAGAGGAGGACCATTTTGAAAATGTGATTCTGCGTCTCAAGGGGCTAACCTCTAATAAATTTTTATTCTATAGAAGGATATCTACCTAAATTTATGGCCATCATGAAGTGATATTTCAGCCCAGTTGTCTTTGCTGAACACCGTACCTCTGCCGACTCACAGCTCGAGCATGGCTTCAGTGGATGCCTGGTCAAGATGTTTGTCTCTAGCCAAGACTTCCTGCCTGCTTAGCAGAGGGTTTTTTCCTACCTCAGTTATTGATTCTAAATGTGACAGAGTGCTGTACTTATGGTGAATTCATGTGGATTAATAGCAAAGTAATAAATAAATATATATTTAAAAAAGAATGGCATTGACCTATTTTTTGAAGAGTGTCTTCAGATAACCTTTATGTTTTTTGCTCTAAATAAATACAGATTGATTGATTGCTTGATTGATTTGCAATGTTGAAATAGCAGTTGAACATGTGCTCCTGTGTGTATGAGTGTTTGTCTAAAATTGAGGAGTGGTCTGGCACTAAGTTGGTGTTTTCCTATCTTTAGGACGCATAAAATGACTTCACCTTAAACCACTGGTCTAAAGTCCAAAGTCTATGGTGGAGTGATTTTGTGCCACAGATGGATTCATATCCACG
Organism: Cetoscarus ocellatus; assembly: GCA_037902135.1. NCBI lineage: Eukaryota > Metazoa > Chordata > Actinopteri > Labriformes > Labridae > Cetoscarus > Cetoscarus ocellatus. The sequence continues at coordinate 260,609 of JBAMNC010000098.1, read as the reverse complement.
AGATCAGCACACATATTTTACCTACCTATTTCCACACACATGATGCAGCAGTGCCCTCCCTCTCAACGGTAGGGATGGGTACTGAAAACATAACCTTGCAATGCAGATGGATCAGCCTGATCTAATGTCTGTAATCAGGCAGCTCCATCTTGCCAAGCTTCAATCTGCAACGATTGTGAGCAGCCCAAAGTGGCATGGCCCAATCAACATCCTTCAGAGCAGGAAGTATTCTATAGTATAGAATACTAGTCCACTAGTTAGTATTTGACTAATTAGTGGACTGAGAGACGGCGTTTTTTTTTTTTACTAACTTTCTATATGTCTTTCAAGCTTCTGTGCCCTATTCAATGTGCATAGAATACTCAGACAATCAGAAACACACAAAATCAAAGCAAGCTAAATTATGCTGATCCATCATTCAAAGCAACAAGTGCTGTCAAAAAATGTGTGCACAAGTATACAGGCTGTCCAGTGTGTTTTATGCTCTCATTAAAGAATAGGCCAAGCATCCCAGCAGAGACATTAAGTCAATTAATGTTTACAGCCTGCCTTTCTTTAATTTTTAGGCAAAAGTCTTTTTTGGCTTCTGATGTTGTGGGATTGCCTCAGTGAAAAATAACACATTTTATATGATGCAGGAGGAGAGGAATTAAATGATTCTGACCACAGTATTAACCTAACAGTAGCATCTGTTCTTAGAATAACACTGCACCAACTAGCTAGTAAGTCCACACTTACTTAGGAGGAATGAAAGCTCACGCTAATTGGTTTGTCACACTCAAAACACACCTACATATAAACAAGGCAATCAATCCATCCACTTGGCACTATGCACCTGGCCTCACACTGACATTATGTGACATTAGAATAACAAAATAAAGAGAAATGTGCCTCTAACTGCTGTGCATCATGTGCTTTTAGACAATTGCACACAATTCCGCATTGCCAAAACAGGGCCCTTAATGTTATTCATGTGTCCATCTGCTAATTCAAGTTTAGTTGTGCTGTTTGGCTATTCATGAGATTTTAAGCTCTTGGAAAAAATTATGGTGCATATTTAATAAAAGCCCACTGTTGTTCTTTTTTTTAGTCTAAATTTAGACTCAATGACCTCTTTGAGTGTCTCTCAGATGACTTTGGGCGACTTTTTTTGAGAAGTTTCTTGTAAATATTGCCATTTGCAGGTTGCATTCTTTTTTTGGGGGATTGTTCAAAAAGTGCAGTTGCTCAGTTGGGCTTGTTGTGCCCCCAAACTCAGGAGGGATCTGGTGCACACTCTACTACCAATATAAACTCAATTCAGAAGAGGAACAAAAATGATGTTTCCACCAAAGAGAAATTGTTATAGAATTAATCAACATTAAACTTAAATAAAAGCCTGACTATGTCTGTTTGGTTACAAAAATCAAGATTAGATAGACTGTTTCACAATAATGGAGTTATAAATAACAGTAGTCCCTCCCTTCACTTCTGTATAAAGAAAAGGATGCTCCACCTCCAAACAAAAGGATGTTGAAGAAGTAAATAAGAGCCAGATAAGAAAAATGTCACTGTGGAATTGAAATTGATGTAGATGAAAATTAAAACATGCTTTAAGAAGATTTCTCTTTTAAAAAAAATAATATAGCACATTAGAAAAAAAAATAGCTGGAGGTTGCTTGTTTCTGGCTTATTTTTATCGACCTGGTTGCTTATTTTAGGAGAAAAATCTGGCAACACTGTTCATCATTCTGTGACACAAACCTGCTTCTGAAAAACCAGCGAGTCAGCGTTAGCAGGTCTGCGTATAGAGACTTCTGCTGATGTGGGTTCAGCGTGGGGCTCCGACGTTGCGTGCAGGCCGGGTATACAGTGACATTTTTGCCGTGGTGATTTAGGTGTGTGTGTCAGAGCCAGCAGGTGACCTCAGCTCTGTGGTAATGAGCACAGTAAAACACCAAAGTGCTGGCCACAGCCTGTCAATCAAGCTCAGAGTAGCACTGCTTGCTAAAGGGGATTACATCAGCGGGTGAGATCATACTGCATCTACGCCAAGGCTGGAGTGCCCTCTCTCTCTCTCTTTCTCTCACTTTCTCACCCCCACTACTTTGTCTCTGCACTCATCAAACACACACACACTCTCCACACACACACACACACACACACACACACGAGCGCAGAACGTGAGACGTATTCTGCATAAAGAAACTCTACCCCTCTCTCAGCCTGCATATGCTTTAAGTGCTTTCTAGAGCCTCGCTCTGTTTCTCTCTCAGTCATCGCCAGTTTCTCTCTCTCTCTCTTTCTTTCCACCCAGAACTTCTTCCCAGAGCAGATGGTGGCCTGGTGTCAGGACTCTGATGGATCAATCCCTCAGTCACAGCTCTTACAGGTAATCTAAAGTAACCATTCTGAAAAAAGGTAACAGGACATCTGTCATGCTATGGAGGATCTCGATGAGATCATCGTGTACTCCAGAAATATGCACAGACACACAAATGCACACATGACTTATTATATCCTAGGGCAGGAATAGGCAGTTGACGGCTCGAAGGCTGTATTTGCCTCCTAATCCCTAAATGCAGCCTGCCAATCATACAAAATTACAAAGAAAATGCTAAAAACAACAATATTGTAGAAAATACAGCAATGATAAACTGTGCTTGTTTCTGTAATATTCCCTTTTGCATATCACTAAATATATTGTTTTAATGAAATAAAATCAGTCAATCCTCAGAAAATTGAGGCTGTGCCATTCAAATTAAAACTAGAAAGCACTGGGGGAGCACAAACCTCCACCAAGGTAGCTCACATATTGCTGTTACATCTATAAGAAATAGTTCCATAATAAAGTTACCATCATAATGTGATTCCTTGACCCTGAAAACCCACACCTAGCATTCAGAATCATGTTGATATCATTATTAGTTAGACAGTTATTGAGCAAAAATGATTGTTTGCTAATGACAGTTATCTGGATCACAACAAAAATCTATTCATTTTTAAGTTGGGCCATTACCAATATCTCCTAAAAATTTCATTAAAATCTGTCCTGTACTTTTGTGTAATCTTGCTAACAAACAAACAGACACACAAACAGACACACATACGTTGGATTTTACATTGGTGAGCCGTATGATGACATCATCCTGTGCGACTTGTGGTAAACCTGAAAAGGGAGACTTGACAGGACGGATAAAAACAAGCTTTTGTAGTAGGAGAAGTTTATCTGATAGGTGCGTGGACCTACAAAGCTTCAACGACTACAGTTACAAATATTTGGCTTTCTCTTTAGCTCCGTTATGTTATCATTACAGTCCCTGATATGAACTTCAGAGAGATCAAGAAAAATAAATACATGGTAGTTCCTGCAAACAGCACACATATATTAGTATGACAAAAAATCATGGATGACCTGCTGCTGTGGACCTGCCCAACTCCATGTGCTCTATCCTGCATCAACCATCAGCAGAAATGACATCATTTAACATAAATTTATACTTTTAGATCACTTAAATCTGGGCGTCGGTGGGTTGTGTCTTGAGATAACACTTGTTTTGAGTTGGCGCTATACAAATAAAGATTGATTTATTGATTCCAAGGAGAGTAACACAAACTCAAATGTGTGTCTGAACATTTGAAAGTGTTTCCACTGCACATCACCAAAGTTCTGTTGATCATCTGCTCTAAGACAAACCAGGTCTCTCGCACATACAAAGAGCCTTCTTGTGCTGCTGTTGGATACGGAGCTAGAACACTGCAGCTTTCTTTCTCTGGTTTAATTGTTGTGGATGTGGTGAAGCTGCTTCATATTCACTTCTTCGTGCTTCAGTGCTCCTCTGGACACTTTCACTGATGCTGTTGACATGCTTTTTAACACGCATCACTGTAATTAGGATATAAATTGTGAGAAATGTAAGTTTTATTAGAACTTCTTGTTTTATAATATGTGATCCAGTACATTTTAATGTGTGGTGCTCAAATTTTGTTTACTAAGTAGTCTTTGCTTCTTTTTTTTGGATAAGTATTTCAAAATTAAAACTGTTTTCTATCTTACTTGATTAGACAATATTTGAACAAATTTTGCACACCTATAAGATATTGCAAAACATATTAAAGGGGCTATTTTGCTTTACTTTGAATGTGGTGTGCCCTGAGATTTTAGCTCAGTATTGAGTGTGCATTAAGAAAATAAAGTCAATACCAATGCTCAAAGTTGCCCTCCCTGTCTTAGAGTGTTTTTATCATCAGACTTCTTATATATATTTATGAACACAAAGTATAAAAGATGAACACAAAGTCCCTCTTTGGCAGTATTTGTGATAGATGTTGTGTGTTTGTTGTTGCAGAACTTTCTGAACTCAAGCAGCTGTCCAGAGATTCAGGGCTATCTGTACTTGAAGGAACCCGGACGCAAATCATGGAAGAAACTCTACATGTTTCTGCGCCGCTCAGGGCTCTATTACTCTACTAAAGGAACATCCAAGGTAAGACTTACTCTTTTACTAAATGGTGAACTGATATTAAAGGGTTAGTTCAGTAGTTTTGAAGTTGGGTTGTATCAGGGACTTGACAACAGTCGGTGAATTGACTGAAAGGGTTCTCAGCAGCACTGCTCCTTTAAGAAGAAAGACCTCCAGAGAGCTACACTGCTGTTGATGGGTACAGCCATTTCAACAGAAAGTCTAGCAGGTTTGATTCTGGTCCTGTCTCCTTCCATTTTCTGACGCAATTACATGTACAAAGAGACACTTTTTCACAGTGGACATGTACAGATGCAGCCTCTTAAATTTTCTCCTCCCAGCCAAATGCCAGCTGAGTTCCAGCCTATGAGGGTCTAAATAAGGTTTTGTTTTTGCTCTAAAATTCTTTACTCAGTGAAATTTACCGTTGTACTCGAAATTTTCATTTACATATCCTGTAAAATATGGGGAGTTATGGCTGCATGTTCATCACATCATGGTGGGGATCTCATTACAGCCATGAGGGTGGGCAGGTCCGAGCACTTTTCTGTCATGGACCAGCCAAGACTCTGCCGAGGAGATGGGGGAAAATTCAAGTGGATTCATCTGTAAACTCATGCTGAAGTCATTGATAGTTGTGTGGCTCTTTTGTAGAACAGCATCAGCTTTTTATGTTGACTGACATTATTAAAACTGCAAATATTATGAAAGTAGTGTTTATTGACTCCAGTCCTTTGGGTCATCAGTGTCTCAGTTTGGAGGGACACACATCCATCAATGAGAAGAAAGTCTCCACATGGCGATGTGTGTTTAGGCAAGACACCCAGAGTGCCCTCCACTGTTGCATCACTGTATAAAAGGTCTGAAAGAGAGAGTATTTGAGCTGATACTGATGGATAACATGGCATCAGTGTGTGAATAAATGCACTTGTGGTGTGAGAGCACTGCAAGATAAGATAAGAAGAAGACAAGCTCAAGTCCTTTTAGTAGACTAGAATAAACAAACTTGTGTCATGAGCTTTATTTTGCCAGAGGACTACTTCCAGCACAAGGCTTCTGTTTTTTTGTAACACTAACTTTAAGCCTTGGTAGAAAGTCCCTCAACACTGCAGACTATGATCTACATCTTAGTTTTATGTTTGATAAAAAGGAGGCTTTAGAAAAGTAATGTGAATTAAATAAATATACAGTTTTGTCCTTTGTTATCCCATTTTAATCTCCTTTTAATCTCTTAAAATTTGACAGGAGCCTCGGCACCTGCAGCTGCTGTCAGATCTGGAGGACAGCAACATCTTTACCATCATCACGGGAAGAAAACTCCACAACGCTCCCACAGACTATCAGTTCTGCATTAAGGTAGTTAAAAAAACAACACTCCATAAGCATTTGGGAACTGAGGACACTAATTATTGAATGTTTGTAGGTAGAATTCTTTCCAAATTATTGTTTGATGCATATGTTAATTTGCTCAACAGTCTGGGCTCTCTGTTGTCGTAACACCTGACTTCACAGACGTGCAAGTTACCCATGCCATGGGCAGTAACACCCCCCATACCATCACAGATGTTGGCTGTTGAACTTTGCTCTGATAATAGTCTGGATGGTCTTTTTCCTCTTTAGCCTGGAGGATACCATGATGTCCAAAAACAGTCTGAAATGTGGACTCGTCAGAGCTCAGCAGACTTTTCTACTTTGTGTCTGTCCATCATTTTGACTTGCACTTGTATTTGTCATGACAAACTGTGTTAACTGACAACGATTTTCTGAAATGTTCTGGAGCCCGTGTGGTGATATCCTTTACATAATGATGTTGATTTTGAATGCAGTGCAGAGGGAATGAAGGTCATGGGTATTCAATGTTGGTTTTTGGCCTTGCTGCTTACATGCAGAGATTTCTCTGGATTCTCTGAATCTTTTGATGATATTATTGACTGTAAGTCGTGAAATTCCTAAATTCTTTGCAATCATGCGTTGAAAACCATATTTCTTAAACTACTGGACCTTTCGCTCAGTTAGTTGCTCAAAGTGGCGAAACTGAATGACTGAGCCTTTTGGAGATACTACTTTACACCCAACCATGACACTCACCTGTTTCAGATTAACGTGCCCACCTGTATAAAGTTCCAAATAAGTGTTTCTTGAGCATTCTTCAACTTTCCCTGTCATTTGATGCCCCTCTCCAATGTTTTTTGGAACATGGTTCAGGCATTAAATTATTTAAGACTGAATATTTGCAAAAAACAATAAAGTTTATTAGCTTGAACATTAGATATATTCTCTATAGTGCAATCAGTTGAATATAGGTTAAAAGGAAACGGGGTTTAAAGGTCTTTTTAGGTAGCCTGGAGAATCTGTTGTTTCAGGTGGCTATTGGAGGGTAGGTAGAGGTAAAAGAAGGACTCACTCATGTGTAAGAGAACACCAACCCAACACGACATTTCTGAAATATTCTTTATTCCAGTTTTTACAATTTTAAGTAAGTCCAATAAATAGGGATGCCCGATATTATCGGTTTGAGACCGGTATATGCCGATATCAGCCTAAAAAGTAAAGTATCTTTATTGGCCGATATTGAAACTTTTTGCAGATATTTACAGCCGATATATCAGCCACGTATTGGCTGGAATGTCGTCAAATTACATAATTGTACAGTATTGATGCACCGTCTCATCACTGCATGGGTACATTTAAAAATCAAGGGTTTCATTTTTGTAAGAGTTAAATGCTGTTTTTCTTGTTTTACATCTGTTCCTCACAAAAATACTGTAACACTGAAAGAAACAAGTCTGTTTTGTTAAGTACAGAGCTTGTGCTTTTGATCAGAGGTATTGGTATCAGTATCAGCGATAATGAATTGAAAAATATCGGCATATCGGATATCAGCAAAAATCCAATATCGTGCATCCCTACCAATAAATGATGTACCTGTGGGGGGTTTCTTCCTCCAAACTGCTTTGGAAAGGATGCACCTGCCCTCTCTTAATATATTCTGCTACTTTGTGCGTGTGCATGTGTGTCAGAGCTGAGGGTTAAGGCACCCAGCAGGGTTTCATACACACACTCAGCACTGTGTGTAGCCCTCCAGGAGTTATCTGTGGTGGGTCACCTGCTGATCTGGGATAAGCTCAGTGGGATAAGCCAGGATGGTACAGAGAATCTGGCCTGACTAACCCCCTCACCTCTCCCTTACACACCCACACACATGCACACACGGACACATATTAAACGCCCGGTGTGTCAGATGCAGTCAGCGGGGGTGACAGTGCAGGATTTGGTAAAGGATTTTACTCGGCTAAAGGGGGTGGCTGGATTGTTGCTATGGAGACGTGCATTAATTTACCAGTAGGGTTGCATTTAAGGAGCCATTTGTCCTTGTTACTGATGGAGGGAAAAGGAGAAAGTCTGTGCTGTGGTGCTGATAAAGCTCGTTTCAGTGGGACTAAAGCAGGATGGTTGGAGGGAACAATAGAGACATTCTTACCCTTACATTCTTAAATTTATTCTATTTTTATTTCGATACTTCATAATCAGAGTTCTTCTTTTTATCCATAGAGAAAATTTATTTAAAATTTAAACTGTAAAGCCTGGCCTGAGATTCTAAGAGCTACCCTAAAGATGAGGAGTAATAAAAATGTTATAATTTACCGAAAAATAACATATATTATGCATTTTATAGGCTACATACAACACTGTGTGTTTACTTTTTTACTTTTAAGCTAACAACAATTTTTACCACAGATTATTACATTATATGAGAACAATATTCTTACATGCATCTACAATTATTAGTTTTTCTGTGTCAGCGTCAATGTAAACTTTGACCCCATGCAGGTCAAAGTTTAGGAAAATTAGAAGGTTTAAAAATGTAATGCACATTGCATTTGTTATTTTTGTATTTATTTAGTGTGATTTATTAGCAAAACATGCAATTAAAATTTAAAAAATTTTTTAAAAATGTCTATATATTTCAAGTTCTGTGATGGTTGCTTGTTTTATTGTTTGAATGTCCCTGAGAGCACCTCTAGTGGGCACCTCGTTGTGTACCCCTGGCCTTAAATGTACAGATTTTAGCCAGGGTGAAGTCACAGATTTGGCCTGATCAACCTTGTATCACGGGTCAGACAGAAAGGTGAGGTGGCCTCATTGTTGGAGCACTTCAGAGAGCGTCATTGACTGGAAAAGGGATTATTTATCAAGGTGTAATCATATTAAAGAGTTTACCGTGAGCATGGCAATCCTTTTGAACAAGGCTACAACATTTAAGAATAAATCAAGTTTTCTTCCTTTCACAATTAAGGCGTTGATTTAAATAACACCTGAAAGATTTTTTTATTTTAACCACACAGTGAAATTAAAAAAATAAGATTAAATGCAAAGAGCATTTCCATTCATTGTTAGGAAAACAAAACAAGAGTTACAATAAACAATGACTGCCCAAACTGTATTGTTTGTTTCCAAAACTATCTATAATAAAATAAAACTCTGAGCAAATGGTGTATTGTTTATACCTTTCACAAACACACACAGAGTGACGAATAGCCTATCATTTTTTTGTGCTTGCTGGAGAACATAGGGGTGAAACACAATACAGAGTTATCTGTTAGAGCAATTAGATTATATATTTTTTTGAGTGTAATAGACAATGTATTGTATTTGTAATCTGTTATTGGCTTCTTAACGCCAGGGATGCATGATATTATCAATACAATATCTGTATTGGCAGATTTGGCAGAAGATAGCTTTAAAGGTTGATTGTCAGTATCCGCAGACATCCGCCGGCTCTGGCTCAAATCCAGCCTGTGGCCAGTTTGCAGAGTGTCCTCCCCTCCTCCCTCTCACCCCCCTTCTCGAGCCTATCCACTGTCTCTCTCTCTCTGCTATCAATAATGGCACAAAAATGCCCGAAAAGATTTTTTAAAAAACAAATAAATATCAAAAGTATCATTTTTTAGGAATTAAGTAAGGGCTTTTTGTATCTCATCTGTTCTTAACACACAAACTATCACAGAAATGTCGATATATGTAAGACTGGCAAGCATTCGAAATTGTGCATCCCAAAAAGAACAAAAAGTTCTCTGTTTCCTCTTTTGTCACTTTGAAACCAAACAGCACTGTTCCTGTTTCTGAGGTGCTTGTTATCACCTCAGTATAGATCTGCATGCCAGGGTAAGAAAACACAGAGGGCTCTAATTTCCTGGCGCAACTCAGGGTGGCGCAGGGTGGCGCAGCCTGGCGCACCCCCCGCAGTGGTAATTTCGTCCGGCGCAACGCCGTGCGCAGCCAATTTGGCAATTTGGTAGACCGGCTGCGCCGGGATGGGTGTGACAGCGCACCAGGGGGAGGTGTCCACAGATTCAGCTTGGCGCAGTGACAATTTCGTGCCAAAAAACCACGCGGAAGGTGCGCTGAAAGCCCGCCGGCTCCAACCTGGTCTATTCTCGGCGCCAATGAGGCGCACCCGGGGCAGTTGTAATTTGGCTGACAGGCGCACAGTACGCACACGTCTCCAAAACCTTACAGGCAGGTGTCCGCAGTGTCAGCCACATTTCAATGCAATAAACAATCACAGCAACCACTATTTAATGTAACCGTCTGAACCAGCACATACATTTGAATCTATATTCATTGTCACGTCACATCTGATGTCAGATCAGAGACGCTTGTCATAACTAACGAGTTCAAATCTCTCAAGGCAACCACAAGCAGCCACGTCATCCGATACCGAGTATCCGGCTTCTCTCATCTCATGAAATTAAATAGAAAAGAAAAAAGAGAGAGACGCTCGCTGAATAAATGTAAGTCACACGGTGTCTTAAGGATTTATCTGTGATTGCCCATATTTCTCTGTTTTAATCTTTATTCGTAACGTGATCTAAAAAGATGGAGTAGCCTACATTATTGCAAGGAGGATGAGGAGGAGATATATTTTCACCTAAGGCGCTGCTTTTTGGCGATGACAGACCAGGAATGCGGGTGGATCACAAGCATGATGAATGGATTAGCCTGCTGCTGTGTTTAAATGTAATTATCACTTAATTTTGTACTCATATTTATGAGACAGGAACAGATTACATCTGTCCCACGAGGTGGTCCACACGGTGACGCACGTCGTGTCCTCCGATGCGCGGCCCGGTGGCCTCTGCGCTCTACCAGTTGCTGCAAAAGTGACAGCAGCTCTGACCTTCTTCGCCACCGAGGTGAAATTGCCACTGCGCCTCGCCCGCGGCGCATTTAAAGGCGAGGAGAGGCATTCATCTGATTGGTGAAGATCACAGTCGGCTGTGTTAAACCCACACACGCCTACTCTCCTCCCTCTCTGCCATTTGCGCCAGCGTGGGTGCGCCTCCCTGCTCCAGACTGCGCTGTGCACGAAGCTTGCAAAATGCCCTGGACGCACCCCGTTGGCGTGGCGCAGGCGCGGCGCAGGGCAGGTGCGCCCTGCCTGCGCCTGGTCTACGAAATTAGAGCCCAGAGTGTGCAAAAGCTAGCAGATTCAGCTAAAGAGATGGCAGAGGTCGTGGACTGTCATAACCTTGCACAGTAGCTTGACCCACCTGATTCAGTGTCTGTAATCAGGCAGATTCATCTTCTACAATGATTGTGGGCAGCACAAAGCGGGAGGGCCATTCAGAGTCCTTTAGAGCAGGAAGAGGTGGGAGCTACAAGCATGACGACAGCAGAAAGTCATCGCATGCCACAGGGATTAGCATAGATGCTAACAGTTTCAGTAGCAGTTTCATCTGATCTGGACCACATTTCTTTATTAAATGAAAAATAAATATCAACACTACAAACGCCTCTTCAGTATATTCTTCCAACATGTAGTGCCCACCTACTAAATTATCTAATTGGCTCATAATGAAAGTGACTGACAGAAGAGCCTGCACGCCGACATCTGCATGCGCCCTCTGGTTCAACAGGCCGACAACTCGGACAGCAGTGTTCATGCTGCCAATGTGAAATTTTGGAGTTTATGAACGTTAGCTCTGCCAAAGCTTCTGGGCTGAACTCTGGTTTGCTTGGAAGTGAACCAAGACCCATGTTTTCTGGCACAGTTCGGATCTTTGGTCCGCACCATAAATCGTTTCTTCACTCCAGCCCAAACAAGCCAGACTTTCTATTTAGAGTGAACCAGAGCTCATTTTGGTTCAGATAGAATGTGTAAGGTGTTAAAGCAGCCAAAGTCAAATTATGATTCAAGATGCAAGATACGTAAGCCACTCTGAGAAATGATAGAGTAATAAAACTACCTGTTTCTAAAAAAAAAGTTGGGAATAATGATCTTAAAATTAAACAAAGTGAATAAATAATAGCCTCAGACATTTTCAATTAAACTGTCTTGTGGCAAATAATCAAAAATAATCAAATCTCATGTTGGTGGTTCTTAGTGTTAATCATCTTTTACTAAACTTCATCCATCATCATCCACAAAACAAAATGTAAATGATTTTGTCTTATTCTATGTCTTGCTTGATAATGTAGAGATATATTTTGAAGGGATGTGCAAACCTTTTTTTTGTTTTCATGTCTTGCTTCCCTCCAGAGTCCATGACAAGCAGATGGACACCATCACCACCAGCAACTCTTAACGGTCCTGTGTGCTTGTTGCGACTAGTTTTTTTAAGGTGTTATGTTACGTTATCTTCTACTACCATTGTATTATCTTCTTCTACTCGTAAACAGAGGCTTAGTTTTGTTGACCTACTTCTGTGATGGTTTGCACCAAAGATGTGACGTTCGTGAATGAGTCGAGTTTTTTGAACGGCTCTTTTAAATGAACAATGACAACTGATTCGCAGTTGTGAGTGAGCCGTTTGAGCCATTCTTAAATTTGCAGGCAGTGTAGTATTAGTTTTGCTTTTAGTCAAAAGAATGGTGTCTATCTGCTTGTCAAGGACTGGGGAGTGTGGAAAGACATGAAAAGAAAAAAAAGTTGGCTTTATACCTATAAAAACTCACAGTTTTACCCCCCATCCCTAACACCGCTTTGACCAACATAGGCATCATAACCAGCCTGTGAGACACTGAGACTTGGTGCTGTTTCCTTGACCTGCCATGTCACAGAAGAGGATTTTAGGTTTCAGGTTCAGGATGTGGATCTCATTAATTAAATGTTCCACTGTGTCTGCTTTATGGTTGTCAGCCCAGTAAAGTGACGAGTGACTGTAAGGAGCTAAAGATGCTGTGTGCAGAGGATGAGCAGAGCAGGACGTGCTGGATGACTGCCTTCAGACTGCTCAAAGTACGACCTTATCGCTCATATGTCTTTCACATGAATGAATTTCTTGGACAAACTAAGAATGTTGCGGTCTCTCTTCTCTTGTTCCCTCACAGTATGGAATAGTGCTGTACCAGAGCTACAACGTGCCCCAGCAGAGAAAGTCCAACATCCCGCCTTTCACAGCTCCCGTGGTGAGGATCTACTCTCTGACATCATCTTCTTACAAGCCAGCTCTAATGCCCCCACTCAGCCAAGACCAATCCTCATTGATCCATTAATTAGCTGACGGTTAATTGAAAACCAGTTCACTTTGTGGCCACCTTGTGCCTCCTCGAGAGAAAACACGCAATCGCAGGCCCAGATTACCTTTTCCATTATACATAAGACGGATTTGTAGATCTGACTTTCTACTCAAACGATCATTAATGCTGTTTGACTTTTGTTAATGAGGTTAAAGTAGTGCTGTGTGGTGGAAGGCATTTGGTCCAGATTCAGGTCAGACTTGTCCTTAAAACAAACAGCAGTCTTTGACAAAAAGTACATCCGACACATAACATCTTATCCAATAGTTACTTAGAAGAAAAGAACGTTTACATAAGACCCCTAAATACGTGCAGTGTGGGCAATCTAAGGGAAAGTATGCACTTGACCCTTTAGATCATTAAGTGACTGACATTTTAGCTCTAATAGTTAAATAATTCACAATCAGCAGGCATTTGGGTGTCTACTTGGAAGTCCTGTTGTGAAATTATGACTTAATTATTGATAAATCTGTTCAGTTTTTAAACATTTGATTATCAGTGTAAATTCAGCCTCAGCTAGTGAAATTATAGAGCTTTTCAGTATATTAAATTGAGTTTATGTAGGTGTATTTTCTGTACACTTAAACAAGAAATCTAAGAAAACACCTGCAACAGTAAAACAGAAATTAGAACCACACTGCAGTACTTCCAGTTTTATAACTTTGTACAGAAAGATGGATTTTACTCCAAACTCTCCAGGGAAGCCTGCTTATTCAAACTTAACTTCAAACTTACAGTGTTTAAGATTCAGTGAACAAATATTAAGAACCACACAGCCAGATTTGATGGCCCAGACCTGCAGTTTGATAAGCAGAGTCCATGGACTAAACTAAACTCACAAGATGAGAGCTGTGGTAGGATTGGTGGTGCATCATCTCATGATGTTGGAGCACTGACCCTTTTCTCTTAGCATGCTGCTTCTTCAATATTCAGCCTCATAAAGACTGAAAATGCTCGTAATCCAGGGTTAAAAATTGTTTTGTATGACTAAATGGTTTTTATATGAGAAATGCAATGTAACTACACAATTTTCAAACCTTTACAGTGTGGACACACTGTACCTGTATCTCTTCTGATTGAATGTGAAAAATAATACTAACTAGAATAATAACATAATTGAACAGTACTTTTAAAAACAAAGGTTTACAAAGTACTTTAACAAACAGAAACATACAGAAGAACTCAAGAGCTTTAGCACAAAAGGAACAAACCAACAAAAAGCACAATTTCAATCAAAGAACAACAACACCGCACGAATGGCAGAATAAACCAGACACAATATGAACCAAGAGACAATCGATTCTCATGGGAGGAAAACAATTTAAGGAACTTTAGGAAAACCTAAGACCCCAAAGTGGGCACAACAATCCAGACCCAGGTGCCCAACATGGTCCAAAAACACAAGGGCCCCCAACCCATAGGGCTAAAAACACCAGAGACCACACCAACAGGCATCAGCAACACACTCTGAAGGCCCACCATATTCCCATATTTTAGTCTGTTTAAGGGTGGAAAGTTATTGTTTCAGCCTGAGAAAAAAGCCTCTGAGTAATTTTAATTCATTTTCATCTGTAAAAGGCAAAAAACTTCAGCTTTAACTGCTTTGATATGAAGTCATTGTTTCAAACCCTTAGTTGTATCAAAGAAAAGTTGCCCCCCCCCCCCCCCCCCAAGGACCCTCACAAAAAAGTGTTGTGTTACTGTCCAGTATTAACATTAATTTACATTATTTAGTTTATAAAACTTGCATCGTCATGGCTAAAAACCTATAAAGAAAGAAAGCACCAAGTGTATTACTGCCTTATTTAATGTATGTTAAGCTTAGCTTAGTTTAGACAACCTCAAAATCAGCGGATCCCAGGTCTTGAACCACTGGTTTAGAGACTGAAGCCCCATTCACACAATGACTGAAAGCTGTAGTATTTAGGCCCCTGTGATGTTGGTCTTGATTATACATGAGTGTGTTTTGGAATTAAACTTTTTTTTATTGAGACTGATAAAAAAGTTCAGCCTGTTCAGAGAGGCAACAGAGATTAAAACCTCAGTTGGGTTGCTAAATGTAAAGATTTTTTTCACAAAGTTGGAGCAAATGTTGAGGTCTCTGTTACAGTTATTCTGATGTCAAGGTGCTCAGAGGATCCAGGATTTTTAAAGCAAAGTGGCTTACAATTTTAAAAAATTTAATGATTTGAAAAAGTTAATTTATATATTAAAAATCTCATCAACCACATTAAAGGAGCTATAGTCTTCTAGAATTTTTTTATCATAAGGCAAAATAAATGGTGCTAACAGAGGTACAAACAGTAAATTAACGTAAATCTGACTAATGCAAACAGCCCCCTGTGGTTAAAAGAGATTACCATAATCGCCCAGAATTTATAACTCGAAATATCCAGTAAAAATGGTCATGATTTATGCAGAAGAGTCATTTAATTGGCCTAATTTTTTCGATAAGGGACCTACCAAAGCTCAGCACAGCAGAGCCAGGAGAGGCTTGAGCTTCTCCTCAGAGGGGCATTTGTGGAGTGACTGAAGTGGGTCTGTGTGCAGACAGGATTTGTCATGCCCCAGTGAGTGTGTCTGGCTTGTTTGACCTCTCACCCTTGTCTACCTCCCTCCCCCCAACCTCGTGCACCCCCTCCCCCTACCCTCGACCCACTACCACCCTCCATCTATCATCCCGCCCTGCCACGTCCCAACAGAGGAGTGTATCTGAAAACTCCCTGGTTGCCATGGACTTCTCTGGAAGAACCGGCCGCGTCATCGACAACCCTGTAGAGGCCCAGAGCGCTGCTGTTGAGGAGGGCCAGACATGGAGGGTAAGGAAATAGACAGAGATAAATACATGTGGAGGATAGCAGTAGAATAGGATGAACATATTTATGGCTTTGTTGAATGAACTCAGCAAACAAATGCTAGTTTTTGCTTTTAGAGCGAGAAATCTGTAATAAAGGGATACAACAACATTTTTTTGTTTTCCTGTCTTGCCAAGCAGGTAGACACCATCTTTTGACTGTGTGTGCAGCAACAAGGAAGAGACGGGCAGAGCTTGTCCGCTGCTAATTAGCTTAGCTCTGGCACTGGGAGTCAATTGATAGCATTAGCTTGCCTCTGCCTACAGTCATCAGAAAAACTCTTCTCAACACTTTATGTAATATTTCGATAGAAAAACATACAAAACTAAACCACAGGGCGCATATGCAAGCCACCACCGATGTGCTTGTAAGTAGGTCAACGAAAACAAAGGCTCTGTTTACAAGTAGAAGAAGAATACACGGAGGAGGAACTACATGTTTTGGAAGCTGAGGTAATGGAACAGTTAGTTTTGTATCTGTTTCTTTCCAAAGTTACATAAAGTGCTAATCTTAGTCTAAAAATAGATAACGTAGCATAATACAGTAAAAAAAGGCAGGCTAATACTACCCATTGACTCCCAGTGTTTGAGCTTAGCTAATTAGCAGTGGGCGAGCTCTGTCCATCTCTGCATTGTTACTGCACACACAGTTGACAGAATGGTGTCGATCTGCTTGTCATGGACTCGAGAGTGAGGCAAGACATGAAAACAAGAAAAAATGTTGGTGTATCCCTTTAACAATATGCCGCACCAACATATGCAAAAGGTCCAATTGGACCAAAGCAGCAGTCCCTCAAGGGTGCTTTCACACTAGGGACCTGAGCATGGACCTGAGTACACTACACTTCAAAGTCTGGTTGATTTTATAAGACAGAAAGCAAATCCACCACACTTGGTACCATACGACATCATAATGATTGAAGTCCTCTCGAGCACAGCATGCAGGAGATGTAAATACAGTCATGCTCGAGTACAGTAAATGGGCCATAAGGTGCGTTTCTACCAGGCAGTCTGGGACAGATATAGCAGACCCATGCCATGAGAACCAAACAACCCGAAAAGTTTGAGCTTAAAATACTGTTCTGGACTAACTGTACTGAGTCAAATCAGACCACTTGGTGGGAATGAGGCTTTAGTATGTCCACACCATAACCATGATTGGCTCTGTTTCTCTTTATTGGCATGCGTATCGCCATCTTCTGCATTTGTGTGTGTACATGCACAAGTGAGCACCAGCATGGAGCAACACCCAGTGGCCACTTTATTGGGTATGGAAACAGCTAAACAGTCAATCATATGGCAGCAACTCAGTGCATTTAGACATGTATATATGGTCATGGAGTTCAAACTGAGCATCAGAATGGAGAAAGGTCATCAAGTGACCTTGAATCGGGCATGGTTGTTGGTGTCAGATGGGCTGATCAGAGGCTTCTGGTTCACCTGGATTTTCACCCCTGTGCATCTCTAGGGTTAACAGAGAATTGAAAAGAGAAAATATCCAGGGAGCAGTAGTTCCCTGGGCAGAATGTCTTGTCAATAACAGAGGTCAGAGGAGAATGGCCACAGTGGTTCAAATAACCATTCAGTAAGCAAAAGAACACCAAAGTACCTAGAAAACCACATCCGAACACACAACATGTCAGTTCTTTCAACAGATGGGCTACATCAGCAAAAGACCACACCAGGTGCCACTACTCTCAGCTAAGAACAGGAAATTGGGGATGCAGTTTGCACCAGTTTACCAGTTTACCAAACGCATAGGCCCATTCATGTTGGTGTAATGTTGTGGGGTTTCTTGGCACATTTTGGGCGCCTTAGTCCCAATTGAGACATGTTTAAAACCCGCACCCTACCTGAGTGTTGTTTTCAACCATGTCCATCCTTCACAACCTCAGTGTACCCATCTGCTGATGGCTACTTCTAGCTTAACACAAAGCTCAGATCAGCACAAACTGGCTTCTTGACCATGACAATGAGTTCTTTGTATGCCAGTGACCTCAACTGCCACCAGATCTCAATCCAATAGAGCACCCTTGGGTTGTGGTGGAGCAACTGTGTGATGCTATCATGTCAATATGGACCAACATCTTGAGGGAATGTTTCCAGCACCTTGTTGAGTCTGTGCCAAAAGAATTAAGGCTGTTCTGGGGACAAAAGGGATTTGACTCAGTGCTGCCAAAGTGTACCTAATGAAATGGCAGGTGAGTGTGTATAACAAGTGAGGGGAAGGGAGAGCAACTCTACATCGTGATCACACCATGTGTGAAAGCACCCTTAGTCGTTTAGGGGTTGAAAACTGAGATGCATTATCTGTGAATGTTCTGAGAGGAATCGATCTTACAGAGTCAGTCCAAATTAGAACCTAAACACTTGTTTATCAGGACTTTTGCAGTCTCAGCTGGTTTAATGGACTGATTAACATGTTTTTAATATTTTTATGCGACACATATTCCCTGTCTTCCACACAGAAGCGGAGCCAGCGTATGAATGTCCTGGGCAGTCCCAGCCCGCTGCACCCATCGTCTTTGAGCACAGGTATGATCACAGGAACCATTAACAAACATTCTTATTACAATGCAAGAGAAGACTGGACATTTTTTATTTCCTGTCCAGGTGAACTCTGATATTATGAGGTATCAGAAATATTACATGCTCCAGAGTAGAATCTAATATGTGTTAATCCTGTAGCATGCTCTGTTTTTTTTTTTTATATATACAGTTAGTACATGTTTTTTGTCTTTTCTTCTTTCTCTTCTTTTACCTTTACCTCAACTAGGCAAAGCCCCCCCTCCATCGTTTGTTTGCTAATATTGAATGTCTAAGTTAAAGAAAGGCAAAAGAAGAGCAAATTAATATTAGAATGACAGATACTCTGAAATTCTGAACTCCATTATAATCTGTTCAGATACCTAAATGTACAAAACTGAAAACCTTAGATTTGCTTTTCCCAAACGAAAATTATAAAAAAACAAATGCTCAGTGCAATATAAATATATGTGTTTATAAGAATGAGAAACTGATCCTTTCAACAGACACTGAAGGGAATGTTGAACAGATTATACACTATCAGTTTCTAATAATTCAGTGTATAATAAAATTGTATTGAAAATAATATCTTACTTAAGTAGCAATGAAATTAATCAATGTAGTAGCACATCAATCGCAGGTTTTATGTTTCATTTGTTCCCTGATCCAATTAAAAACACAACCTAAATTTGGATCTTTGATTTAAAAGGAGTTAAAGTAATATACAGTGCTCAACAAATTTATAGACACAACCACCCATGTTGGGTTTATGCAACAGCTGCCCTAAATTAACAGCATTGTCATGTACCAAAATCATTGTTTTTGTTTCTACAATGGTTAATACACCAGTACGCAGGAGTTCTTTTTCTGAAATTAATTTTTTTATGCTAAAATATTATTATCATTGTTCTCCATAAATGTTCAAATTTAATGTTTTATGAAAAAAGAAAAATAGTTAAGCTCATTATAATTTTTTGATTAAGATGTAACAAGATTATTTACTTTCATTTTTAACAGAAAAAATAGTTTTAGTGGTTGAACGTTGTGTTTTACTAATTTGACTTCTCAGAGAAGCCCAGTGAGCCGCAGATTTGGTTATAAAAAGGTGAAATCAGTTTTTAATTCCTTATTGCTGCTCAAAAGGTATGTCCAAGTTTTTGAAAGATTGCTAAAATATTTGTTAATATTTAATTTTCGTTAACCAACAATAAGCAGTGTATATATATATTTGTATATATGTATTTTTTTCTTTAAACAACATTTTATTCTATTAATATGATGCTTTTGCTTTTATAATGTAGACGTTTACTGATGATATGGTGAAGCATTAATGTACATTCATACATGCTGCCAATATTTTAGCCAATAAATGGGATATTTAAGGCAGATATGTTGGCTCCAAATATTGGCAGACATGTTCATATCTGATACCAGTATTTACTTTAAGCTATTATCTGCTGATATTGATGTCATACTGATAATATGGTGGATTGCTACCCTTTCACTTCCTGATAGTGCAGCACAGACATCATGCCATAAAACGTTGTCACTGATCTGAAACAGTGTTAGAGTCTGTTTGTCATAAGACCACTTTGTACCCCATGATGCCTCTGTGACACTGATAGAAGGCCAAACGTCACAGGGGCAGTGATATCATGACATTTGAATAAGCCAATTGACTGATAGAAAAAGTCGCACTGGCAGTCGTGGATTAGTGTTTGCATTGATTATCTCTAAACACGAGTAATTGGGGTCAGATCCCCAGCTCCTGCAGTCACATGTAGAGATTCTAGAGCAGGACTCTGAACTCCCGTTTGGTCCTGCTGTACTGTGTGTGTTAGTGCCTGTGAGTGTTTGATTTCTTGTAGGTATTTAACGTAGCAACTTCTGCTCCCGGTGTGTAACATGGTGTGAATGGGTGAATGTATCATGCAGCGTAAAAGCGCTTTAAGTGGTCAGAGGATTAGAGCAGCACTATGCAAGTCTAAGACCATTTGCCACGATGTAAGCAGTGTAATCTAATTACTTTCTGGCAGGTATCATTCTGTGGGTGCCTGCTCATTTCACATGAATATGTGGAGACATATAGTTAAAAATATGTTAAAAATGTTGATTACATTGCCTCAATTAAAGAGATTTGCCAACATTTTTTTTTGTTTTCATGTCTTGCCTCACTCCCAAGCCCATGACAAGCAGATATTTACCAGTCTTTCGACTGTGCATGCAGTAACAAGGAAGAGACGGGCAGAGCTTGCCCACTGTTAATTAGCTTAGCTAAAACACTGGGAGTCAATGGGTAGCATTAGCCTGCCTCTGCCTACAGTCATCAGATAAACTCTTCAGCAATTCTAAATGGTCCTGTGTGCATGTTGTGTCTTTTTGTGCAATTTTTACCGCGTTATGTTACGTTACCTATTTTAGACTATGATTAGCACTTTATGTAATTTTTGAAGAAATACGTTGAGCTAAAGAGAGAGCACATGAGCACTAATCATTACAGACACCTGGACATACAAAATCCAACCATACACCTACTATGAAAATAAAACGAAGTGATTATTATCTTTCAGTGATCCACAGGACACAGGTCTGGTTTCATGGTCGCATCATGAGAGAGGAAGCCCACAAAATGATCATCCAGCAAGGTCAAGTGGATGGGTAAGAGCAGCAATTTATGGAGGGAAAGCAGAGAGCATTTATTTCTTAGTTTGGCTTGACATAATGTCAGTCCAGTGCAAGTTTGGCTTGTGTGATATGCAGGAGAAGCTGCGAGAGGAGGGAGTAAAATTATAATTCCATAAATATTGAGACATCACTGCTGCCAAGAGAAGCTTAGGTCTCTGAATTGTCGCTGTATAAAATGGCCTTTAGGCTCGACAGCGGAGTGCTTATCCTGTACCCAGTGGATTAAGATTAGGTTCTCAAAAAGTCAAAGCTTCCTAAACTCAGCAGCAGCATGTCATCCAGTTCTTGAATTTCACTTGCGCAAAGCCAATTAAAATGTAGTCACAGCAATGTTCTGTATTTCATTTTTTCCATGAATAATTTTCCTCAACAATGTTCTTTGTTTCAGGTTATTCCTGTTGAGGGACAGTCAGAGTAATCCAAAGGCGTTCGTGCTCACCTTATGCCACCATCAGAAGATCAAGCACTTCCAGATCCTACCGGTCAGTCTCATGCACAACACTGAAGGAAAAAAGTCATTCTCACTATAAATTACTTAACCTGACACGCTAGGCAGACAGTTCAATATATCCGCCATGGAAATATTTCACTAGCCCATCTGGGAAAGAGCCGTTCGAAAATGTTTTCAGAGGCAGAATCTTCAAAAACAACAGCAGCTTGTGATTGGATGATCATTCGGCTCGTCACACTCATCACAGACCAATCCATATCAAGCAACGTTTGCTACGTATGACGTAGCAGCTCACGCTGTTGTTAGCTGTTAGCTTAAACTACTTTAGACTATCGCCTTACATTAAATTATACCACACAGATGTATCATTTAACACTTATATGTGACATGAACCTCGTCAAAAACAATCCCTACCAAGTTTTCCCGGTAAACTTCTGAGGAGAGCATATTTCGGCAAGTATCACTGAGTAACC
The DNA here is from genome assembly GCA_037902135.1 of Cetoscarus ocellatus. Classification (NCBI taxonomy): domain Eukaryota; kingdom Metazoa; phylum Chordata; class Actinopteri; order Labriformes; family Labridae; genus Cetoscarus; species Cetoscarus ocellatus. The sequence continues at coordinate 238,655 of JBAMNC010000098.1, read as the reverse complement.
ATGACAACCACAGACTAATCTAAAGTCTAAAGAGTGGTGTCCATCTGCTTGTCATGAACTCAGGAGTGAGGCAATGAAAACAAAAAAATGTTGGCGTATCCTTTTAACGGACGTGACCGCAACCTCATGTCCTACAAGGTAACTATTGGGCATGTGCACATCCCAACTGTGATGTTAAAAGAAATACTGGTCAGCCCTACAAGAAAACCAGATATTGGTAGGTATTGAAAAGCCAAAGTATATTGATCCTTTGAGCTTACTATCAAAGTGCCCACGCTCCCTGAAAGCAAAATCATTTGCTCTGCTCTGCTGTCACTCACAATCCCACCTCTTTCTCAGTCGAGGCCACACCCCCCACGCCAGAACACGGCCAAAAGTTTGAAACTGATAAAACAAAGAATCGGAAAGTGAAAAGAGAAATCTGAAACCAAAAAGATTAGATTTGAATCTTAGAATACTAATCCTGCAATTAAAAAAAATGACATCACATGTTAAAATATATTTCAGAGTAAAAAATGAAAATAAAATATTTACAGAACTGAATCAAAAGTATATTTAAACTGAAATTAATTTATCTTACACTTATATTTAATGAGATATAGTGGTTTTATTTTTAAAAAAATTAGGAACAGACTTTGAAATTTCAGTTTCAATTTTTATTTTTTCAATCATTTTATCTCTACCAAGGAGGTTATGTTTTTGCTGGCGTATGTTAGTTTTTTAATCCATTTGTTTGTTTGTTTGCAAGATTCTGCAAAAACTGCTTGATGAATTTTGCTGAAATTTTCAGGAGATGTTGGCAATGGCTCAACTTAAAAATGATTCGATTTTGGTGAGGGATCTTTCCCATTAGCAAACAATCGTTTTTGCTCAATAACTGTCTAACTAATAATGATATCAACATGATTCTAAGGGGTTAGGTGTGGGTTTTCAGGTTCAATAATCATATTATGATGGTAACTTTATCATGGAACTATTGCTTATAGATGTAACAGCAATATGTGAGCTACCTTGGCAGAGGTTTGTGCTCTCTGAATGCTTCCTAGTTTAAAGTTGAGAAGATAAACCTGAATTTTAAAGAATTAAAACAATGCACATCCTGTTGATACCAGGTGAAAAGAGGGGAAAAAATAAATTGAAAGATGTCTTTAAGCTAATGAGGTCTTTCATTTTAGCTGCTGACTGAGACCAAACTATTCTGATAAATCTATTTTGAGTCAACGAGTCAGTTTTTCTTGTTCTGTGATGCTAACCATCCTCTCTTGTTCCTCTTGCCTCTCCAACAGTGTGAAGAAGATGGCCAGGTGTTCTTCAGCCTCGACGACGGTGCCACAAAGTTCACGGACCTGATCCACTTGGTGGAGTTTTACCAGCTGAACAGAGGAGTGCTGCCCTGCAAGCTCAAACACCCCTGCACCGCCGTGGCCTTGTGATACTCCACAACCCTGACACCTTCACCCCCTTTTTTGCACACCTCTCACCCCAGAGATCCCAACTCCCATCTGCCCCTCTCTCACCAACGCTATGAGGATGAGGAGATAGAGAAGGACACATCAAGTCTGGGGGATTTAAACTACTCGGCGAGAACAGGCACCCATGTGTTTCTCAGCCTTAGTGCTGTTGAGATGTTTGAGTGGGACGCTTTTGGACTGCTGTAGCGTCACAGGTTGTGTCTCTCAAACTCCTGTGTTGTCATGGAGACTAAGGTTTTGCCATTTGACCCTAAAGTAGACCATTAGTAGTGAAAGCATCAGACGTTTCAGATTTAGCAGGTGAGCTGTGGGTCTCCATTTCTCAGAAACCCTAACCCTCCAACTTCTACACCTCCCTCCTCCAGGCCTGATAAGCTGTGGTGCTGGCCCCGCCCACGTCACTCTGTGGCCAAGATGGGCAGAGAGCGCCACCTTCTGACTTCCTCATAAAACATCAGGGATGGACGAGAACTTCTCTGGGTCCTATCAAACCTGATCCAGGGGTATTCTCAACCTGTGCAGTCCAGTCTGGATAAGCTGACCCCCTACCCCTCCTACCCTCTGCTCTCTCCCCAAAAAGGACTTGATGCTGACACTCTGCTGTGTCCTGTCCCACAATCCAAGCTGGTGCAGCCCCGACCCCACTTCTCCTCCTCCACAGAGGCTCAGAGAAAAGTTGGGAAAGAAAGAGATGTAGCTGAAGGCATGATAAGCAGAGCAGCGGCGAGGGTTAGCTAAAAGGACAGAGGAATGTTAACCGGGGGGCTCAACGGGCCCCTCTTGTAGAGTTGATTACTTGATGTCATTTTATTGCTGTTTTATTACTGTTGATTCAATGCAGAACTAGTTTTGCACTCCCGAGCGGACAGGCGACAGCTGTTCCCTCTAGCTAAATGAAGCTGCCTTCTCTCCGTTCCGACCCCCTTGAAACCCCCTCCCCTATCTGAAAAGCATGCATGTGAATTCCCTTCGGTTCTGATTGGATTACAGCAGCGTGGGAGCAAAGAGAGCCACGACTAATTATGCAGTGCCTTTCAGACAGGTTTGGGAACATCTTGGATCCCTGCAGGGCAACATGGGCGCACTTTTGGTCAATTGAATGTGCTCATGCTTTGCCTGCAGAGTGTAGACCTTGAAAAAGAGGAGGACGACTGTTAATCGGACACCCCCACCACCCCATGACTTCTACTATCACCGTCTGTTTTTTCTTTTTTTTGTTAAACTGAAAGGGTTAAATCTGATGGTGAAATTGTCTTTGAATGTCATTTCCTTTTCCTGAGTCTGTTCTAGGCTCACTGCTTGCACAGTTTATTGATCTTGTTTTTTATATTAATGGGTTGGAACTATCATGTTCGGAGTCTGACCACTTCCCCATACATCAGAAAAGACAAATCAACAAAAGCACTCCCCTAATGTTGTCTCTTGTTTGAATATGTAAATGAACAATGACTTGAAATGTGAACTCGGCTGATTGTGCGTCCACGTGCAGTAGACTGAGATTCACTCGCCTTAAGTGTAAATTGGGAGCCTTGTGTATGAAATCACAGCTGTTAAAAATGCACGTACAATAATCCATTTCAGAGTTCATGAGGGTGGAAAGGCATCAAGTGTTTCATGTTATGTTTAATCGGTCATTTAAGATTCAGGAAACACTTCGTGAACTGTCATGTTAAAAGTTGGATGAGAATACTGATACAGATCTTACATCCCCATCCGCAAAGTGAAGCAACTTTAGTCAAATAGTAGCTATTAGCTTAGCTTAGCTTTGCATTACTAACCAGTAACAGGTACGGCTGTCGCTTTTCCCCAATATCTAACATAATGATTTTCAAACATACATCGAAATACCCAAAGATATTCGGTTATTCTGTGTCATCCCCCTTCAGTCAGTAGTAAGAAAGAGAGTCTTACCTTTTAATATAGTCTCAGTGTTTACCCAGGTAGCGTCATTACCCAGATCTTCTTGCTCTAAAGGACACTGATAGGGCCATCCCACTTTGGGACAAGCACAATTGTTATAGACTGAAACTTGGCTAGGTGGATCTGCCTGATTACAGACACTGAATCCAGCTGATCCAGCACCTAGGTTATTTTTTATCGGTCCCACAGAGGAAATATTGACATATAAATCTAGCAAACTCTAACGGTAGCTTCACTGCAATGACACAACGCCAACATCCAATTGACATGTTCTACCTGTCTCACTATAACCCCCAATTTGCATCTTGTGATGTTGATAAAAATGACTAAGGCTGTAAGCCTGGTCCTGATCAAAGTTTTATTAGCTGACTCATTTTCAGACTCTTCATTCCCACATTATATTGTTGTGTGTTTGAACAGAGGTCCTCACTGGAATATTCCTGGTACTGGTGAAGTAATGTCCTGAGCTAAGCTAATTAGCAACTACCTTTACAGCTAATGTGTGATTTTTCTGAATTTCCAACATCCAACAACATTTCAACATCTTTGACAAATCTCATATTACATAATCTGATCAACTAAAATATGAGTGGTATCAACATTCTCATCAAACTTTTTTTAAAACAGGAAATAACCTAAATTTCCAATGTATAATCTTTTCTTGTTAAAAGCTTCTATGAAGCCCTTCTTTGAGAATCATTATAAAAACAATTTAAACATGTTTATAAGATATTTTAATGTGCTACTTTTGTGCTTAATAGCACTTTTGATCTTTTTAGTGCATCATAATAGTAACAATATGTCATCATAATAACAGAGTTTATAATGAGATGTAAACATACAGTGCTTATCAAATTTAGCAGACCACCTGTCAAAAACAAGAACACATTAGAAATCTTTCAAAAACTTTTTGTAAAACTGTAAATGTTATTGTAATTTATTTGGCAAATAACAAACTGAAATCACTAAATAGTCCTAATTCACACATAATAACCAAAAAACTTCATCATTACTTCACATAAATGCTTTTTAAGTATGATTATACAACATTTTAAATGCATTATAATACCTTAACACATGCTTATAATGGGTTTATAATTTATTATAAAGAGAGGCTTCATAGAGAGTGAATTAGAGATTCCCCTGACATCTTTCAGACGTAAAAGTGATGTTTTATTCCTGATGTTTCATGCATTTATGTGTGAGATCTTAATCTCAGAGATGAACATCAGGCTATGGCGTCGCTCAATCACAATTAACCAAGGAATCACATCTTCAAAAGCCATTCTGCAGCAGCCTGAGGAGGAAATATTCTCTATCAGTGTGTTTACATAGACTTAAAGAATCCTAGTCATGAGCTGCATCCTAATTTTTTTTTTTCAGTATTTGGCATTTACACACACCCAGAAAGAGATCTGGTTTACATGGTTTCTGGTCCCAGAATCTTATTGGTGCAGACTATCACAGAAAGTTGTCAGAGTTTTCCAGGTAGCAAAACCTGGTTTCTAAACTGAGATGCTGCGTTTACATGCAAACACAAAGACAGGATGCTTAAAAACCCAGACCATAACTAGGACACTTGAGCTCACATAAACACAGTCATTGATGGATACAGTAAAGACCATGTACTCATCAACTTCTGCCATAGTTCATTTTGTCAGTAAGAATGACTTCATATCTGTTTGCAGCCAGTTTAGCCTCTCCAAAACTAAAATGCACATGAACGTGTCAGTCCAAGTAAAATTGTGCTCAGTTAAACATCCTGATAACAGAAGGTGCGTTGCAGCTGCCTTAGGATATTGCAATAAGCTTGAGGGATAACACTAAAGAGTAGAATAAGTATGAAGTGTTCAGAGCTGTAGAGATGATAAAACATTAACTGTATAAAATATAACAGGTTAGAGGCTAAATGGGTCTACAGGAAGAAGGATCACAGTACCCAGCTACACAGGGGGCACATCACACTGTAGCAGAGGCCACGGGGCCTCCATCAGTCTTTTGCAAAGACAGTAGAGATACATATTATCAGATTTTTACAGATATCCAATATGCCAAAATTTACCCATACTGATATTTTTTGTCAAGCGCACAAAGCCTCCCGTCAACTTAAATTGACCTGTTCCTTTCATGGTTACAGTCCTTTTGTGTTAGAAACAGACGTAAAGCAAGGAAAACTTCTTATTCTCTTATAAATTACAGACTTGATTCCTAAAAGCAGACATTCAGTGATGATGAGGTGAACCTTTATGATTCATTAGTTCAAAATTACAGCCAATAAATGGGACATGATTTGACAGAATGAACTTGCAAAAATGTTCATATCAGCGATACCAAAAATCAACTTTTCAGGCAAAACCAATATTGCTCTGATAATATCGTACATCCCTAATGGACGGTGGTCCATTTGAATTGCACAGTCAAGCTGGAACATAGCCAGTGTTGTACCAGTTCACTCCAAAATGAGCTTGAGTGTAATTAGAACTATTAAATCACTTTATTGTCCAAACAATAAAAAGAAACACACTTAACAAAGTTCATGCTTTTAATGGCACTGAGCTGCTCCGTGTCTGTTTGACCCAAAATTAGTCCATAAAATGATCGAAAAAGGTTATAAAATAAAGGTCCAATGTCCTACAAAATGAAGAAGGGACTTGGGGAGCAGAAGAATTTGACACCCGTAATTAAACCCTCAGTTCAAGGAGAAATGCTCTTTCTCTTAACAGAAAATGCCCCTTAAAACTCTGTTTTCTACTTCCTGGGGTTTATGATGTCATAACTATACAGACTCCACCTACATGTGTGTTTTCTGCTGGTCACAGGCATGACTGTTTTGAAAGTCCACTCTGCTGCCTGTAACCCCTCCTCCTTCTTCACATCAGACATCATTCAGGCAGCCAATCAGTGCACAGTTCAGTATCATAGCCTCCTGTAGCCTCCTCGCCTCACGATCTGAGAGTTTCCAAAGGGGAGAGAAAATGAGCTGAATGAGATCCTCTACAGAAAGGACTTGCTTATTGTTTTTTCAGCTTCAATCATATCTTTGTTTTGCAGACACCCAAGACATGACGTAAACAGTCAAATACAGCAAGATATGGGACCTTTGAGGCAGTGTTAATTCTGACAGCACTTTTTAATTTAGTTTTAGTTATAGTCTTTTGCCTAAAATATCTTTCAATTTAAATCATAATTTAGTCATCTAAACTGTTTTAAAGTATGAAGTGTAAAGTGTAAGACATTTTTTATGTCTCCTTGAATTTCTGAAGTCATGTTTTAGACTTGGACAAAATGAAACATCTAATAACCCTTTACTGAATGCTCGTAAAGTTTAAATGGATAAATGAACAGAAACAAATTGAACTTTTGTTTGAATTGCAACCATCTTCATTTAGGCTACCTGGCAGATCATCTCAGTTACAATACCAGAATTGACAACAAACAGTGAACCTGCTCTACATGAATATATCAGTTCATAAAGAGAGTAGCTCTGATTGGATCGCTTCCCAACTTATCCCGCCACCATGAAGCTAAGGCAGTTGTGATTGGAAATATTGCTAATTTGTCCCCACTTTCTATATAACGAAATTAGGTCTGATTGTTATCTGTTAACAAAAATGTCAGTTAATTGACTTTTAGTTTTTGTCCATGTGCACTTTTTTACATGAGTTACTGTCTAGTTTTCGACAGGGGGGACAAAGGTTGTTGACAAAAACCTATGACGAAAATAATTAGTCAACAAAATTAACACTGCTTTAAGGATTGATCGTTAACAGGAAAAGAGCAGATGTTTAAGTTATAATGCAGGTTAATGCTTTTGGATACAATAGGCTACTATTTACATGAAATACACCTGATTTTAATAAGTCAGTGCCATATTTTATACCACCACTCACTGTCCAGAAAAATGCAGATCGCCCAACCATGGAGTAATAATGATCATGCCTGTACTTTAAACATCACATAAGACATGCTTTTGTATGAACATTTCATCTGAACAGGTGTAAACAATCTCGACAGCAGCTCACAAAGAGCCGTCATTGACAGTTTGTCATTAAACTTAGTAGCTCTGAACCCTTGCTGCCTGTAGGAATACAAACGGTTGTTCACTGCTCCCAGAGTGAACTTTGCTAAAATTTGAGCATTTAGTTCATTGTTGATTAAAAAAAAATAGTGTGCTTATTTATTTTGTTCTGGCACAATACTGGCGATAGCTGAATTTAACTGTGCATGTAAACACACTGTCTGTCGGACTTTAAACTAACAGTGCCCCCTAGTGGCAGAACTTTTGAGCGTAAAACCACAGCCGTGGCAACACAAGAGGAAAGGTTGGACCATGTAAACCTACAGATGATGAATTTGTGACAAGGCAGTAGCTTACGCCCTCACCTCGCCCTCACCCTGGGAAATCCTAACCCTTCACCCCCACACCCCACCCTAGACTCCCCTCATTCTGCACTAGACTACAGCACACAGGGTGATCTGGAGGCCATAAACCTCTCTGCCTGGCCGACTAGTCCTCCCTCACTGCTGCCAACACTCAACCAAAATCATTAACAAGCTGCATGCTGCACCAATCAGGACTCTCCAAGTCAGCAAGGTCAGATAGACTTACTCCAGGGATTGGATAATGCTTGAAACCCCGCCCCCCTTTCCCACCTGTGTCCAGCTTGTAAGCTATAAACCCTGCGGTGAATTTGTGTGTGTGGACGGCCAGACTGTTACATGCAGGAAGTCTGCTGGTTATCATAACTTGCCTTTTTTTGATACAGTAAGAGGTTGGAGGGGCGCAGTCATGCTAAGTTGCGGACAGGACTCAGGCAGCATTCCCGTACCTCTGCTGAGGGTCTTTCCTCGCTGTCAGAGAGGGACAAAAACCACATCGTTGTGGGACAGCCGGGGACAAACCACCGTCCTCTCTTCCCCCTCCATCTTGAATCACTGTGTTACAATGCAATCCTACACACAAGCCCAAGTATATGAATATACCAGAACACAGTATCATGTTTTCTAAGTATGTGAAGCTTTGGAGAAGATGTAGAAATAACACTGTACCTAGGTCACAGATCACTATATGTGGGGTGTTATGCTTTTGCTCATAACTCCGTGTAAAATGAAGATTGATTTATGTTGTCCTTTTCCATTATTTGATTGTGTGTATATTGACATTATAGTGTATTTTCTTTTGGTTTGCCACAAAATGACATTTTATATATATAAAAAGAATATACCACAGTATATACAGTATTAAATTAAGCTGTTTTTTTATTTTTAAAGAATCAAACTGGATTTTTGGCATGTGTCAAATTTCTGAACATCAGTTGTGTGTATAAGCTGACAGGCTGACAGTCTTGAACGCTGCCAGTGTCCAATTCTGATGCCATTTTGTTACAAAGCCACGTCTTGAATATCCCCATTCTGTTCATCTGTCATGCCTCGTTCGTCTTTAGGGTTGCAAAGGGGAGGAAATTTCTGGAAACTTTCCATGGGAAGTTAGTCTGGGGAATTTTGGAAATATTACAATTTGGAAGCTTTACATGGGAATTATGGGAGTTAACTGGGAATTGGGGGTCATTTAAACAAATTGTACCACATCCAAACATAAATAAAACTTTTTTTTTGCATTGGCAGAAATCCATGCAAAGTAATACAGTTTAAAAAATAACAAGCTTCAATTAGTTTTTTGAACAATCAGTCTCAACTTCACTTTAATGTGTGGCTTGATTAGATTTGTGCTCTGGGCTCCAAAATGTGGTCTCAATACTCCATCCATCCATTTTCTATCCCCCTTTCAGAGATATTGGGCGAGAGGCAGGGTACACATTGAACTAGTCACCAGCCAATCACAGGGCCACACAGAGAGACAGACAACCATTCACTCTCACACTCATATCTAAGGGCAATTTGGAGTCACCAATCAATCTTATGAGCATGTTTTTGGTCGTTGGGAGGAAGCTGGAGTGCCTGGAGAGAACCCTCACATGCAAACTCCACACAGAAAGGCCCTGACTGACACGGGATTTGAACCAGCAACCTTCTTCCTGTGAGGCATGTGCACTACCTGCTGTGGCACCATGCCACCCCTCAGTAGTCCGGGGTTCAAAAAATCATCTCTCCACGTGATGAAATCTGTTTTTCTTTCGTCAAGATTATTCTGTTTTACCCAACTATCTTTAAAACCAGGCGGTACAGTGGAAGCCTCCTAGCAAGGAGGTTGCTGGTTTGAATCCTGTGTCAGTCGGGGCCTTTCTGTGTGGAGTTTTCATGTCCTTGTCCGGGCACTATGGCTTCCTCCCCCAGACCAAAAACATACATATTAGGTTGATTGGTGACCCTAGAATGCGAGTGCGAGTGGGAATGATCGTCTGTCTGTTGATGTGGCCCTACGATTGACTGGCGACCAGTTCAGGGTATACCAATGTCAGCTGGGATAGGCTCCATCCCCCCATGACCCTGAAAGGGATAAGCTGTATATAGATGATGGATGGATATGTTTAAAATCCCCCTTGAGGGCCAAATTCCAGGTTTATTCCCATAACTGCTCCCAATGGAGAGTTTTCAACTTTAAAAATTTCCTGAATTTTGCAGCCCTCTTCATCTTATCTTCTTTCATTTTCAAGAGTATTAACCTACATACACCGACATACACCAGTTGTGTTGTCACAAATACATTTGTACACACCAGCGCTTCATCCATGGGGATATTCTTTTCAGCTTTTTTTCTCATTTCAACACAAGTAGTGCGATTACACGCTGTAGCTAAAGACGGTTTCATCACGTCCATATACTCTGGTTCAAGGTGCATAACAAACTTTTTTACATTCTTACTCCTACCTAAGCCTATCCTTGCAGCAGGTGCCTCTTGTTTGTAAATAATATCAAGTCCTCAGCCGCCATCCGTCCACTCTCAGCATTCATGAACAGTTATAGCTGTAACTGTGAAACATAGTCCTACTGGAGCTAAACCTATTATCAGGTCAACATTGCATACCCATCCACATTGAGGACTAGCGGTGTAGGTGTTCAGTGTTGTTGGATTTTATTTTGGTTTAAGTCATCATAAGCTGAAGTTAAAAAAAAACTTTTCAGGGAAAGATTCAGACAAAAAGAGAAACAGAACAGTAATCACTTTTCAGAGACCCCATTGTGCTTTGCTTTATTCTGTCTGCACGGCTCCTGGATCGACATTTTATCCTGTTCAGGTATTTTTGTACAAATAAGGGACTGATATATTCTCTGTTTATTGGAAATTAGAATAAAAACAACATTGCTATAAACCAAAACTGACTGGTGCTGTGTTCTGTTCGGGAGTATTGGTTAGTCCTGGGAGGAGATGTTCAAAAAGAGGAGGAGCTACGACTGGTGTACCCTGCCTTTCGCCCAATGACAGCTTGGATAGGCTCCAGCCCCTGCAATTCCAAAAGGGACAAGAAGTACAGATGATGGATGGATGGATGTAAGACAAATGGTTCTTTGGTTCTTCTTAAACTTCACATAGAAGCTCATTATTGGGTCAAAATTTATGGAGAAATAGAGCTGTGACGGCAGCGAGATGTAGCCACAACACAGCACACAGGCGCCTGGTATGAAAGCTGGAGCTGAAGCTGGCACACACATCAGCCACATCCATCCAGAGAGAAACCGCCATCAGAGAGCATCTCAGACAGAGGGAGAATAGGGGTGAATCAGGGGTGTAGCAGCCATTTGGTCTTAATTACAAAACTCAAAACAGTCACAGTGGCAAGGGGAGAGTGGGTCTTATGCGGAATCAAAGATGTTAATGTCCAAGCCGAAAAATGAAGTTTCTTTTGAGTTCATTAGAGATTACAGATAAATTGCATCCTTGTGGTGCGCTCCTGGCTTCCTGCCTTTCTGATGAACCCCCCCCACCCCCCCCCACCCCCAAGGTGCCCACCCATCCTATCTTAGCTTCCCATCTATGTCCATATCAGCCTGAGCCAAAACTGCAAATCCTATCAATATAAAAGCCCAAATAAAAACCAAATATTCCAAATAATAAAATTAATTGAATAGTTAATTCAATACTTGACTTACCATTTCAACATTTTAACCCTCTGGCCCTCCCATGATCCTTTCAGGGCTCTTTAATTGTATCTTTTGCTCTTATTTTGTCAGCTTTTACACTGAGTTGAGGATATCTGACAAAGAAGTTCATTTTTTAATGAATTTTGGAATTACAGCGCCCACACTGTATTAACAGAATTTTTCACTGTGCCAACAAAAAACTGGCAGTCTGACACCTGGAGCCCTTTTTGGCCCCATTGACAATCATTAAAAACTGCTTTTTTCACTCTACTTTCATTGCAATACTGAAATACAAATCCTGTTAATTCCTCTGTAACCTTGTCTCTCAAAAATTGCACAAAAAAAAAATCACAGCTACATGACACCATTTTTTCACATTTGCAGGGAGACGTCGTGGGAAGTGATAAAACAATGACAAATGACAATAACCAGTACAATAACTTATTTCAACTAACAGAAATTTCCAGTTGCTGCTAATCATTGAAATATCTCAGACTGATAATCCTCACACAAAATGGCCATTCATAAAATCATGATAATAAATTCATCTTTGGCATATATGATGAGGACTGGAGTTAATGACCAAAAATAATCAAGTTTTTTTCATGTTTAATATTTAAAAAATATATCAAATGTCCTAAAGGGGCCTTAAGAGGGAAAGTGTGAGTTTTTTCTGTTTTTGTCAATGCACAAAAAATAATAATCTATCAAAATCAATGTTGATGCAAATCACTGACGGATCAGATTGATAATCCCTGCAAAAAAATCCACTTTGCTTTCATCAAAATAGGAAATATATATATTTTTTTTGTTTAAAAACTTGCATTATGTAGATAAATTGACATTTAGATGATTAAAACTGTGAAAATAAATTCACATATACTTAACATGATAAGGCTCAAAGTCAATGACCAAAAAACGTTTATTTTTCATGTTTAACATTTAAAAAAAATATATACAATATCCAAAAAAAAAAAGCCTTAAAAGGTGCAGTGTGTAGAATTTGGCTTTTGAGCGACATCTATCGTTCAGATTCTAGAATGAGCCCAACCGTAACCAAAACGTCACATCGCTGAGCAACGGAAGCCTGTGAGGACCAAAAGGGATCGTGAACACGGCATCATTTAGTAAAGTGACAAGGTTTGTAACCATTATTTTTATAGATTATAGATCAGTTGTTAGCTGTCTCTTCATCCACCACCGTCCTCTCTCCTCTTCTTCGCCTGCATTCCAGGTAGATTTCAGAACCGGCGGACAGATTCGTGTTACGTTCTTTTTGTCCCTAAAATCTACCCGGAGACAACATTGCGGATCGTTATGTTGGCCAACATGAACGCGGCCTGCTGTAATGTAAATTTTTTGAAACTTTTTCTAACTAAATAAAAATAAAACAAACGTTTTATGGGGATGATTGTACTCCTATTTTGATGGACTTTACATACAAATAGAAACATTATATCCTATATTCACCGTTTCTGTTCGGCGAAATGCTGCCAAATTCTACACACTGCACCTTTAAAATAGGGAAAATGTGTTTTTGTTTTTTTTTGGTCATTGCACAAAAACTGATAATCTATCAAAATCTGTGTGTTTGCTAATCACTGACATATCCCAAACTGATGAACCCTGTACACAAAACCCTCTTTTCATTTATCAGTTAGAAAATATTTTTGTTTAAAAATGTGGCAATATGTAAATAAACTGGGATTTAATGGGTTAAAATTATGATAATAGACTCATGTGTACTGAACATAATGGGGACTGAAGTGATTGACCCAAAAAAAAAAGTGTTGTTTTTTTTTCAAAGTACTAATCTATTCAAATCAGTGTTGTTGCTTATCATTGACATATCCCAGACTGATAATAATACTAATAAAATCCACTTTGCTTTTATCATATAGAATTTCTGTTTGTTTAAAAAGTGGTGATATGTAAACAAACTGGCTCTTGCAGGGTTGAAACTATAAAAGAAATTCATTTATGCTACACATGAAGAGAACTGGGGTTAACGGAAAAAAAATATGTTCAATAGTTAAATATATCCATTTTCCTAAAATGGCTTTAAGAGGGAAAGAGAGATATTGTTCTTAAAAGAGGGCCTGACGATATAAGTAATAAAATCATTCACTTAATTGAAATTATTACAGTAGGTCAACACTCAGAATAGTGGCCCCTTCAACAGGGAATATGTCATATTTTTATACTTATGCTAGCAGTCACTCAAACTAATAAATGAACCACTTACGGCAAAATATGACCACCATTATTTAGCTTTGAACAACTATGACTGTCACGATAATTAAACAAAGAAAAAGGAACAAAATGTTAATCGGGTTACATAAACTCATGGTGTTTAATTTCCAAAAAGTTGATGGCAGAATGAGAATATTTACAAGAGAAAAAAAATGTGTGATCTGTACAAAGAAATATACATGTAGGTAAAAAAAAACATAAAAACAAATACCAAACATGGAACAGATGAAATTAGAAACAAACACAGAGAAGACATACAACAATGATAAAAAGCCTAAACTGAGGTATACAGTAAAGTGTCCTTGTTTTAACGGCCTCCTCACTGTTTTAATAAATAATAAAGATATCAGACGACCTCGTCCTCTGTTTGTGGAAGAATTTGTTTGAATGTCCTGACCTCGGATCGGATAAATTCATTAAAACATGACTGTCCTGTCTTTTATTTTTACTACAAAGAGAACTCAAGACTGGACACTAACTGTAAGTCAGTATTTCAGGGTAGTTTATTTAATATAAGGTAAAGGAATTTATCGATAAATATTTTGGCAACAAATATCTGTACAATAATTTTAGACACCATTTATGATGTTAGAAAAATCTCAAATTTGACTTTCTTAACCATCCTCCTTTTTAAAAAGACCTTTCCACACCTCCCCAAACGTCGAGTTTAACCAGTGTAAACCATAAATCCACATGGTCAGAGATCTAACTCAAGAGAACCACATTTCCAGTTAAAAGGTTTATTAAAGGGATACGACAACATTTTTTTGTTTTCATGTCTTGCCTCACTAGCGAGTTTAGGACAAGCAGATTGACACCATTCTTTAGACTGTGTGTAGTAACAAGAAAGAGGCGGGTAGAGCTCGCCCAACGCTAATTAGCTTAGCTCAAACACTTGGAGTCAGTGGGTAGTGTTAGCCTGCTTCTGTCTACAGTCATCCGATAAACTCTTCAGCAACTCTAAACAGTCCTGTTTGCTTGTTGTGTGTGTTACGTTATCTACTTTTGGACTTAAGATTAGCACTTTATATAATTTTCGAAAGAAACATACGAAACAAAACCGCAGGGTGCATGCGCAAACTGCGTGCTCATGAGTAGATCAACAAAACAGCACGTCCGTGACCCTGACCCTGCAGTTCAGTTTCATGTTTCTTTCAAAAATTACATAAAGTGCTAATCTCGGTCTAGAAATAGATAATGTAACAAAATGCGGTTAAAACGAGTCACAACAAGCATACAGGAGAATTTATCTGATGACTGAAGACAGGAGCAGGCTAACGCTACCCACTGACTCCCAGTGTTTGAGCTAAGCTAATTAGCGGTGGGTATTGTCTATCTGCTTGTCATGGACCCGGGAGTGTATCCCTTTAAGTACTATCAAGTCAGCCCAACTTTGGTGTACCAATACTACAAAGGCGAACAGTACAAACACTGCCTCATTATTCTGATCAAACCACGATGATTGTAGGTGTGACCTCAACCCGGCCTGGCCTGGAAGTCTCACTACTCAAAGAGCAAATAAACACAAACTACCAGCAGTGCTTGCAGTACCAAGTACATGCTTTTCTCTAGATTTATTACAGATACAACAGATGTCTTCATAAATAGTTGCATAAAATATTAAAGCCGCAACATTGCACATGATAATCAAACATAACATACAATGAGTGCATTTACAGTCATTTGTCTTCCTCTCTCTGAACTCACTCCCCTATATTTGACAGTCACTGCTGCCACAGAGGCCGGGACAGTCTGATCTCCTGCCATCCAGAAGCAGGAGTCTGCTGTGAATGTCAGAGAAAGAAGGCAGAAGTCTATTTACAAGGTAAGGCTTAAACATCTCATATCTGCGCAACACAAGATTTGTTCTAGAAAAAGCAAACAATGGATGTCTTGTTTCTTCTCAGAGTGGACAGTGCAGCATTGTTACTTGCGACATGGTCATCATGGTATCTTTGATAAGGTACATTATATAAGCGCTGCCATCAAAAAGCTCTGATCGATGTATAAATGTCTCCATAAGGTTCCTGTTTTCTTGTCTACAGAGTCCAAAGTAGCACAGCAACTTCTCCATGATGAGCGTTTTCTACAGTTACTCTTTTTTTCTTGGAAACACAGAGACAGACTTTTCCTTTGACGTTATTTCTATAAGAAAGGGCTGCTCCTCAAAAGTCTTTGAGTTACAGTTTTTGTGTAAAAGAAAACATGATCTGTGCCCCTCGAGCGGACGAGAGGGAGGGCAGGTTAGCTCTCAGCGCTGTGAAAGCTCTGTGGTGTCAAGGCTCAATCATTTGGCTCTTTCTAATCAGCTTTTAATCGCAAAGGAAAATAAATTACTTCATAATGTTTGTATATAGATTTTTGTTCACTTAACTACAAAATCTTGAAACCAGCAAGCAGCCGTAGACGAGGGCGTCAGGTAATTCATGTGATTGGGGAGAACTTAGTTCTCTAGGGCTCTGATTGGACCGTAAGAGGTCTTAATTTAAGATGGGGACAGGACTACTGGACTAAAGAAATCAGCATTCAGTGAAGGAGGATTGAATCAGCATTCAGTCTTGTTTATCTAAACCATCAAAGAGGTCTCCAGAGGAACCTGCAGTCCTTCAGCTCTGAGGGACGTCCTGTGTGTGTCTGCTGGGGTCAGATAGGCAGCAGGGAGTTGAAGTTTTGGATTTGCGGTCCCTATCCTTTAATGCTGGGGCTGAAGGCGACTTTGGATGAAGCTCCTGACTCCCCCCATGGCTCGGGCATCGGTTTGATGTTTCCTGCGGTCTATGAAGGAGATGAGGCGAGAGGTGTCCAGGCAGCCCTCCGCTCTGGCCCTGCCCTCAGCCGTACCCGCCTGCAGCCACGGCTCCTGGAGGCAGAGCCCAGCCGGGGGCCTCTTGCCGGGGTCAGTCCTCAGCAGCAGACAGATGAAGTCCCGAGCTGCCTGGCTGACGCCCTGGAAGTAGTCCCTAGGGAAGCTGAAGTCCAGCTGGCATATGTTCAGGCAGGTCTCCTCCGCGCTCTCATCGAGGAAGGGGGAGGCACCGCTCAGCAGCACGTAGGTCACCACACCCAGGCTCCACAGGTCAGAGGTCAGGGACACCGGCTCTCCAAGGACCAACTCCGGGGAGGCAAACTCAGGGCTGCCCAGCAGAGGGTGAACGTAATGGGCACTGTTGAGCTGGACCGCGTCACCAAAGTCTGTGAGCTTGACTGTTGTCTGGCCACCAGAACTCGCCACAAGAAGGTTCTCAGGCTGAAACAGAAACAAACCAAAGAGATTTCAGTGTGAATGAATGACACTTCACTGGGCTCCTGAGAACTGCTTTAGATAGCTAGAAGATAAATAAATATAGATAGCTGGATAGACAGTAAAAAAGACTGATAAACAGACAGACAGACAGACAGACAGACGGACAGATAGACAGACAGACAGATAGATATATGGAAAGCAATATGCCGATGTGTTCAAGGTTTGCTCAGAAAAATGACAATATGGCAAATCTTAGTATTGCTATCATGATGTGTTCAAATGTCTTAGAAAGAAAATTAAGTTTTTGGAGAGTAAGGCACTCTGGTGTGCCCTAGGGTTGGTCTGAATGTGACCTGGGAAATTGTAAAACCTAAATTTAAAATTATATGAAAACTAGAGCACTAATGTGAAATTTATTTAATTGTAATCATAAATGTCATGAACTGCAATTTCTGTAATCAAACAAAATATTTAAGGGTTGAGGGCTTAACAGAACTGCAGCAAGTGGCAGCCATCGCTCTGGCATCTCTCCATTAGTGCATGATCCTAGGACTTGTTTGTACATGTACATGTGTATTTCAGCGTATGTTTGTGTAGCATGTTTCAGCAACAGAATGTAAACAAATGAATTTCCCCATGAGGGATTAATAAAATATGTCTTCTTCTAATATCAGAAAAGCTGAAAGACACCAGTTAACACGATTACTCTTTAGACCATAACACAGGCAGTTACGAAGGTGCTCAGAGGAAAAGTGTTGGATGCGGATAATGACATCTGACCACAGGTCATCTGATGATGACATTGATCATTGATGTTTATTTTGTTTGTTTGACCCTCAGAAATATTGTAGTTGTGTTTTAACTTGACACACAACATGTAGTTAGATGCAGCCCCAGGTTTCTGTGCGCCATCTATTGGTAGCCTTCAGTAACATGCAAAGCACAGAGGCAAGTACATGAACAAAAACGCCCATGACGCTAACGGACACAAAACTGCAAGTATATCTTCAGCCTGAAGTGTTGAAAAGACAAGTTGACAGATTGAGGAATTCTATCACTTGTGTAATTGGATACTGGGATGTTTATCTTTTGTCTCTATTTTGTTTTGAACTTTGTTTATCTGCTTGTATTACTGACATAGTATTAGACCTTTGTCCAGTTCACAGATCAGCTCTGTATGTCTTCAATATATAAATATGAAATAAAAAACCACAAAATTAAAGTACTAGTGCTTACTTTTACGTCCAAATGCACTATCCTGCTGTTGTGCAGGTAATGTAAAGCTTCTAAAATGTCCCGTAGGTAGCACGCCACCTTCTCCTCCGTCAGATTCCCCCAGCTCACAATGTAGTCCAGGAGACGGCCTTGGTCCGCCCTGAAATGCAAACATCAAAACAGAGACCTTTTAGCTTATCCAAGGCTTTTGAGGCTCATGGTTTACATGTATGAAGAATTTCATAACTCACATCTCCATGACGAGGGCGTAGCTGCTGGGGGTTTCATACGTGTCTAACAGGCTGACTATGTGAGGGTGTTGGAGTCTCTGGAGCAGGTTGAGTTCCTGAGTCACCCTGTCCCTCCTCATCAGCTTCTTGTTCACGTGTTTGACGGCCACCGTGCGTTTGGTGCCCCGCTGGTCACAACGCTTCACTACAGAGAAACGACCCCTGGTGAGAAGAGAGGGCGGATATTCAGTGGTCAGAGCTGTGGTTGATCAGCACTGCAGTGCTTCTCAAAGGGTGGAGAGAGGCCCCTGGTGGGCACAAGAGGTACTGCAGGTGGACAAAAATCATTCACAATAGATTAAATCCATAAACATTTAGATAAAAATGAAGAGATAGCAAAAGGTCCAGTACAGTGACATCAACTGGCTGCCTGTGGTCTTATTTTTATCTTCTGGTTGATATCAGGTGTTATTTCTCTCTTTTATTTAATTGATATTTTGGTCAGACTGGTATTGATCAAAACAACAAACAAACAAAAAAAAAATAAAACAAACAAAAAAGTATATATAAATGAGCCTGCAGTTCAGCAACAATGTACAAATCAAGCCAGATGTACCCCACAAAACATAGATTACAAAGTGGACAGGGTGGGAGATTTCCAGGTGTAATGTCTCTTCGAGTTTACCCTTCAATATATGAGGCATAACTTTTCTCACAACTCACTGTCATCTTATGCAGTCTGTTTAGAAGCTTTAAAGTGCATCAGTGTTAATTTTGTTGGCTATTTTCGTCATAGTTTTCATCAACAACCTTTTACCCCTGACAAAAACTAGACAGTAATAAATAAAAACAAGTGCACAGGGACAAAAACTAAAACTTAATTAACATTTTCATCAACACATAAAAACTAGACTAAAATGTTTGATAGAGACTTCATCCAATCAGACCTAATTTGGTCATGTAGAAAGTAGGGACAAGTTAGGAATATATCCAATCACAGCTACTTTGGTTGTGTGGAAAGGTTGGATGAGTTAAGAGGGACATCCAATCACAGATGTCTTAGCTTCGTGGTGGTGGAATAGGTTGGGAAGCGATCAGATCAGAGCTACTGTCTTTATGAATTGATATTTTCATGTAGAGCAGGTTCACTGTTTGTTGTCAATTCTGGTATTGTAACTGAGATGCTCTGCCAGGTAGCCTAAATAAAGGTGATTGTATTTCACACAAAAAAATTGTTTCTGTTAATTTATGTATCCAAACTTTACTAGAATTCAGTGAAGGGTTATTAGATGTTTCATTTTATCCAAGTGTAAAACATGACTTCAGAAATTCAAGGAAACATAAAAAATGCCTTACACTTTACACTTCATATTTTAGTCGACTAAATTTACAGATTTTGTCGACTAAAATGTTGTGAAACTTTATCTAGTAAAAATAGATTAAAATCAAAACAATTTAGATGACTAAATTATATCTAAAACTGAAAGATATTTTAGGCAAAAGGCTAAAACTTAAACTAAATAAAAAGTACTATCAAAATTAACACTGGTCGAATGGCCTCTCAGGTGGCTTCAGTCATAAGATCTTGACAAATTATCATATTTTTTGAGAATGATAACAGAAAAAAATAAAGTTCACTTTGCAGCTTTAAAGCACTCTCTTGATAATATAAAGGGGAAAATGTCACCAAATGTCAAATAATAAAAGTAAAATTCATTACAAAAGGCCCAGCTGGGTGATTATCAGTTTTGTACTGTAGTAAGCTGAGTCTGTTACCTGCCCAGTTCAACCACCTCGGTGTAGTGAGACTCAAAGTTGTCCTTCCAGCTCACTCTGATGCCGTCACTGGACATGGCTGCAACAAAGATACAGAAAATCAATTAACGTCCAAACAAAGCCAGAGTATCACCGTGTGCCCTCTGTTCACCACTGGCTCTCTTACCTAACACTCTGAGGCTGGCAGATGACGCCACACTGCCCAGCTCGTTTGTGGCGATGCAAGTGTAAACACCATCATCCTCAGAGGCTACGCCAATAATCCGCAGTGTCGCTTCTCCAGTATCACTGAAATGAGAATACGATTTTAAATATTATTCATTATTGGTAAAACACTGTCAATTTCTGCAAATGTGATGGTAAAGTGACACAGAACTTCACATTATTCAAAAAGACCATTTAAAACACTTTTTCTGAACTTTTTACAACATTTTTTATGCACTGGTATCGCTCTACTAGTGAGTCATGCCCCTTCAGACAGACTTTAGATCTCAGTACTCTTAATTTTGTAAACCTAGAAAGGGATAAGCAATATAGATAATGGATGGATGGATAAAGGAACTACTGAACAGATTGTACGCTGTCAGTTTCTAAAAAGTCAGTATATGATAAATTGTATTGAAAATAAATATTTGACAAAAGTATCAATGAAATATTGGCAACAACCTTCATGTAGCAGCACATCAATCACTGGTTTTACATTTCATTTGTTTCCTGATTCATTAAAAACACAACCTAAGTTCAGATCTTTGATTTAAAAGACAGGCAGACAGTTGACTTCTCTCTGTGCTTGTTTGTTGGATCTCAGTGCAGCTTTTGACACCCCTGATCACCACAATTTCTTACAGAGATAAGAAGTACATGGAATAACAGGGACTGCTTTGAATAGCTCCAAGTCCTATTTATCAGATCAATACCAGTTTGCACACATAACACAAACGTCTTAGACACAAGAGTTAGCTACAGAGTTCCTCAAGATTCCGTGCTAGTTCCATTTCTTTTCTCTTGGTTTATGTTTCCCCTTAGTAATATCTTGATTAATTGTCAAACAACTGTCATTGTTATGCAGAGATACATAACTGTACCGATCAATTAAAGCCCCGTTTCCACCAAGTGGTCCGGTATGGATCGGCACGGTTTGGCTCAGGCCGGATCAGTAAAGCCTGATCCTGTTTGCGTTTCCACAGCCAGCCGTACCCTACTTGGTAGGCAGCGTGTAAGCCGGATGCCGATAGCATGACGTCATAGCAGCGCGACACAGTGTACCCGGCTATTAAATACAACGAAGAAGAAAACGCGACACAGTAAACAAAGAGCAACGATTCTCTTCACCGAGAATACTGAGGAAGGTCTGCACCTTCACAGTAGACCATGGGACGCTTGATCTTGATGCCATTTTCCAAACAAAAAAGCCTTGAGAGTTATCTTCACGAAGATGAGAGGAGATTTAAACATGGCGGGGCTGCGTTGTTCTTTATTACCACTGCTGCACGGGAAGTGACGTCTCTTTCGACCAATCAACGGGCTGCAGTGTTTCTAGTTCCAACTTCTGGGGCCGGATCGGTATGCTTGGCACCCCAACAGAACGGTCCCAAAAAGTAGGACGGTACGGTTCGCTTATAAGGGGTCCTGTCCCGGTTTAAGGCTATGGAAACGCCACAAAAAGCGAGCCGTACCTAGACGAACCGAACTGAACCCTCTGGTGGAAAAAAGGCTTAAGCCAGTTGAAACAAACCAGTGTCTGAAGGACATTAGGATCTGGATGGCTGAATTTTTTTCTTCCTAACTCAGACAAGACAAGGGTTATTGTGCTGGGCCCCCCAACACCTTAGAGCAGGACCGGGCAACTGGCAGCCTGGGGGCAATATGTAGCCCTCCTCCTCACATAATGCTGCCCACCAGTCAGTGTCTAATTCCCCCCCCCAATGATGTAGTTAGTCTGATTTGCTACTACAATATTACAGGTAAAATGTATTACAACATGAAGGATGGCAAAAATGTCAATTTTAGGTCACAATAACTGTTTCTATTTTAAATTTTAAAAGGAATAAGTAGATTCAACATGTTATAATGATTTCTGTAAAGGAATTTATGAAGAAGTATTAATACTTTTAGTAAAGAAAGGTCAAATGCCCTTAAATTGCCATCGGTAACTAAGATTTTTATACCTTGGCTAAGTTACATTTGTCAAAGAAAATTTTATTCTCAGTTGGACTGGTTAAAATAAATTAACTAATCAAGAAATACAACAAACACTACTTCTTTGCATTGGAAAAATACCTTTAATTGTCTTTTAATCTGTCTTCAGCTTATTAATGTAGCTTTACTGTTTGTTTTTGAGTTTGGAAATACCATTGTACATTAATATTAGTTAGATATTTATTATTTTGTTTTGTTTGACTTAATGATTGTATCCATGTTATAATAATTTAGCCCTCTGACACTGATAATAACAATAATGTGGTCCCTCATGGTAACCAACGTTGCCCACCCCTGCCTCAGAGAAACAATTTCTAATGATGTTACTGCTCCAAATAGCCACAACCTGGGACCCAGCGCCATTGTTAATAATCTCTGAGTTCTATTTGATCAAGATTTGCCCTTCATTTAATAAATTTCAAGGACCGCCTTTTTTTCATTGTCTTACTGATTCCTGACAGGTACAGTAAGTACCCTTTGCCACTGTGCATACCCTCTATATCAAATTCACAGCACCTTTCTGTCACTGAGGTAGAATCTGACCCGTCCTCTCACCTGTAGGTGATGCTGAAGTGTCCGTTGTTGGTGAGGTTGCTCTGGTTGGGTCCTTTCCAGGTGACAGCTGCCCGGGGTCGCCCACAGACCTTACACCTCAGGGTGACGCTCTCTCCATTGTCACATGTCACATCGCTCAGAGGTACAAGGAACTCTGGGGGAACTGAATAAAAGAAATAAAGAATTTTAGTCTTGCTGAATGCTTTCATGATCACCAGGTTAAACACCGCTGACTAAAACTATTTTTAAAACAAACTCAAGACCTGCCTATTTAGTCTGGCTTTTACCTGAAATTAATGTACTCATCTTAATCTGTTATAGTAATTTAGGTTTTACCTCATTCTGTTTAAACTTCAGAATTATCTTTCAGTGGTTTATCCTCTTGTTTTATCGTTTTCCTCAAGTTCTTCTCAAGTGTTGTTACTTTTTAGTGTTTTTATTATCACTACAGCACCCTTTCATTATTGGTTTATTTTTTTTTTACTTTATTTCAATTTATCTTATTCTGTTTGATGATATTTGTAATTTTACATTATATCCTAACCTGCAGCGTTTACTCATTTTAAACCTTCAAGATGGTGTTTCCTCGGTGCATACTTGGTAAATAAATGTTGCTGTTCTACTACTGTCTTTTATTTATGATGCATTTTGCTAATACTGTTAATGGGTTGCGGGCTGGGTGGGTTGGGGATTTGGACGTAGTGGGTTTGGGTCATACTAAGCGATATTATCGGTTTGATATCAGAATCAGTTTGATATCAGCCTAAAAAGTTAAGTATTGGTATTGGCCAATACTGACATTTTTGCAGATATTTACAGCCGATATATCGGCCACACCTATCGTCCATATATCTGCTGGACTATCTGCAAATTACACAAATGTACAATATTGATGCACCTTCTATTCACGGCATGGGTACATTTAGATATTGGCAAAAATCCAATATAGTGCATCCCTAGTCATACTTCCATTATCTTTTAATTTAACTGTTTGTAAAGCACTTTGTGCTACATCTTCTTGTATGAAAAGTGCTATATAAATAAAGTTTGATTGACTGATTGATTGAAGTGCTGTGAGAGCACAAACCTTCTCCAAGGCATGCAGATTCAGATCATTACCAAAGTCTTATCACTTCTCCCTTGTGCCATGACCAACATCCCCTGAAAATGTCATCAAAAACAGTAGGAAACCTTTTGAGTAATTAACGAAAATGTAAAAAAATGCCCTATCTCACAACGTTAAAAAGATGTTTTTTTTGTCTCAGATGCACTTTGGCGTGTTTAGCATCTCTCCTTTTGCATGCTAGAGCAAGCATCCTCCTCTTTGTGGCACCAGCAGCTGCCTAAAACGCCTCATTCCCTCTGCCCCTGAACAGATCTACCAGTCTGATCTCCTACCACAGTTTCATCATCAGTTTAAACCCATTGGTAAGCCCATTGCAGGGCATGGGTGTTAGAACGGGTGCAGAGTTGTTGACAACATGGTGCTGAGCAGTGCTGAACTGACAAATCATCAAAGAGTAAACCAATCAGAGTGGACTAGGCCCATGTGGAGTTGGCAACACACTGTCATGTTAAGTATTGCAGTACTAAGCATATCATAAAATATTAAGGATTAAAATAAAATTGAATTGGGACTACAATATTGATTCCCATCCCTACACCAAACCCCACCAGCTTGGCCCGTACTACACAGTATCTCAGCATGTTTGAAAAAATAATACTTTAAATGAATAGAACAATTTTTCATTATCTGACTTTGATACATGTTTCATGGGGGTGGCTGCATGATGATGCATGTCCCAACATTTCTTTATTTTTTATTTATTTGCTGTTTATTTAGGATCATTTTATGACATAAAGTCGTCATGGGATACATTCTTTTTCTTCATTCATACAGTTTGATCCGTGTTTTATTTTTCTTCTTTTAGGCAATATCAATACTCAACATTTAATTTAGTTATATTTGTAGCACTGGTTGCAGCCAACAACAGGCATAAAAAGTGTGACTTATACGTCAGATCTAACAATAGCCTTTTTTTAATCCTTAATTTTAGTAATGTGTTTGCCAACCACAAAAATCACAGATTAACACTCACCATCATAGATGTAGTTTGGATTTAGAAGCTGGGAAAAGAAGCGGAAAAATGCATTAGAATTGCAGTAAATTTTCTTATTTTCCTTGAATAGTTTAAATGTTACCTTCAAACTCACCTTTACAGAAACTTTATTTGCCAAGCCATCTCTGGACTTCCTGTAACCATTCTCCAGCTTGCCCTCTTTCTTCGCCTCCTTCTCCTTTTTCTCAGATTTTTTACGGATTCGCAGGGATGTGTGCCAGGAAGAAGATTTACGGCTGAGGATGGAAAAGTGAGTAAAATCAAATCATTCTGTTCAGCTCAGGGAGGAAGAGAGGCGGTGGATTTTGACAATATGGCTACATTGGTGATTAGAAAAGTCAATACAAATATTAATCCGTCAAAAAAAGTTTGTTAGTCTGAAACTGTGATAAGATGAATTCCTAAAAAGTTTGGTAAAAAATTTACTCTTGCACGCATACATCTTGATTGTACCAGAATATAACTTAAGTTACGCTGATTTATTTATGAATATTTTACCATCAGTGATACAAAACCATATAATCACATCATTTAATATTACACTATACTGCCAAAAGTATTTGCTCAATTGCCTTCACACACATATGAACTTGAATGACGTCCTATTCTTGATTCGGACGTTTTAATATGATTTTGGTCCACCCTTTGCAGCTATAACAGCTTCAACTCCTCTGGGAAGGCTTTCCACAAGGTTCATGTGTTTTTATGGGAATTTTTGACCATTCTTCCAGAAGAACATTTGGGATTTCTGATGTTGGACGATTCATCCCAAAGGTGTTCTAATGGGTTGAGATCAGGACTCCGTGCAGGCCAGTCAAGTTATTCCACACCAGACCGCGTCATCCATGTCTTTATGGACCTGCTTTGTGCACTGGTGTGCAGTCATGTTGAAACAAGAAGGGGCCATCCCCAAACTGTTCCCACGAAGTTGTGAGCATGAAACTGTCCAAAATGTCTTGGTGTGCTGAAGCATTCAGAGTTCCTTTCACTGAAACTAAGGGGCCAAGCCCAGCTCCTGAAAAACACCCCCATACCATAATCCCCCTCCACCAAACTTTACACTTGGCACAATACAGTCAGACAAGTACCGTTCTTCTGGAAACCACCAAACCCAGACTCGTCCATCGGATTGTCAGACAAAGAGGCCTGACTGGTCACTCCAGAGAACACGTCTCCTCGGCTCTAGAGTCCAGCTGTGTGCTTTACTCTACTGCATTGACGCTTTGCATTGCACTTGGTGATGTAAGGCTTAGATGAAGCTGCTCGGCCATGGAAACACATTCATGAAGCTCTCTACGCTGTTCTTGAGCTAATCTGAAGGCCACATGAATTTTGGAGGTCTTAGCTGTTGACTCTGCAGAACGTTGGTGACCTTTGTGCACTATGACCTTCAGCATCCGCTGACCCAACTCTGTGATTTTACGTAGCCTAGCATCTCATGGCTGAGTTGCTGTCCCAATCTCCTCCACTTTGTTATAACACCACTAACAATTGATTGTGGAATATTTAGTAGTGACGAAATTTTATGACTTACTGCACAGGTGTCCTCCTATCACGGTACCACGCTGAAATTCACTGAGCTCCTGAGAGCGACCCATTCTTTACAAATATAAGCAGTCTACATGCTGAGGTGCATGATAAACTGATGTGTGAAATGTCAGTGTTTACTGATAGCAAACCAAGAGGGTGGAATAAAATAAAAGCTGTCTTACAGCGGTCTTTTCACTTCACATTATTTGTGCTTGTGTCAAAAAACTTAAATATTAATAGCATAGTTCAGAAAATTCAAACAATAAAATCTGAAATAACCTCCAAAAGTTTGTACATGGCATTAAAAATCAAGACTCTTACTTGATGGTTCCCTCGGGACAATCAGGAACGATTGTTGAGGTGTGTCCAAGCACAAAGCCGGGGATCCAGCCCTCGGCTGCGGGGCCCTGCTCCGTAGCTGCCCTAAACACCAGGAACAT
Source organism: Cetoscarus ocellatus (assembly GCA_037902135.1). Lineage (NCBI taxonomy): Eukaryota > Metazoa > Chordata > Actinopteri > Labriformes > Labridae > Cetoscarus > Cetoscarus ocellatus. The sequence goes on along the minus strand of JBAMNC010000098.1, from coordinate 211,661 downwards.
GTTTTGCTGGTTGCTGGCCAAGATCTGGACCACCTCGCCCTGAATGACGCTGATTTCATCCTCCTTCACGGCCATGTAGTCCTGGGTCACCAGCATGGTGGATACGCTACTGCTGCTGCTACTTTCACTCTGCAGCAAAGGGACAAACAACAGACATTTGAATATTTTAAGCACCAACTAAGAAGCTTATTAGACATAATTTTACTTTTGAGTTGCTATGACTATGAAACATTTACTATGTTTCTACCTTTAGTGGGGAAAAGCCAGAGAAAATGTTAAAGCAGAAAAACACTGGGACAGATGATTACTGTCGCCTTGATTCAGGAGGTAAAAATCATCAGAAGACTAAAATGTTATTGTTGCTTCCTCCTAAAAAATAAAAAATGATCAGAGATAGGGGCTAGAAGACTCATCTTTGCTCTGCAGCTCAAGTCAAAGACAAGAATCGTTAGGTTGGATGAGAGGATCTAGATCAAGTACGTTTGCAGGCAGACCACAAACGTGAGAGGTTAGTTGCAGGAAAGTAAATTTCAGTGACACACCATGAAGACAGCAGGAAGTGAAGGACGGCCAAGAAGAAGTCAGGTGTTAGTATAAGCTTTGTCAGAGTCAGAAATGTAGAGGCAGTCTTGAAAGGGAGTCACTGAAGAGCTGATTTAGATCCAATAGGGAGGTTTAGAGTCTGAAAACATGTTGACAGTGAACATCTCTGCTACAGACTGTCTTCAGAAATGGTCTAAAGCCAGAGAGGATGGTGTTGAAGAGCAGTGAAGTTGTCAGAGGTGGAGTAGGGAACAGATTAGTAGCGCTGGCTGCAGGAGGACAGAAGACAGCAGGCAGACAGGACAGACCAGGACTCCCTCTGCCGCGGTGTTAGTTGGTGCTACGCTGAGCAGCAGCTAAAGTCTTACCCCGTTACTCTGGGTGGACTGGATGGACTGCTCACTGGCTGATGAGCACGTGCTCATGCGGTCGGCCTCCTTGCTGTGCGTGGAGTGTCTGTGGGATTGGCTTCCAGATCCAGAGCCAGTCTGAGTCTGATTTGAGTTCTGGCGGACTGGAGACTCTCCTGCCTCCCCTGGGAAGGTGAATGAGCCAGGCCTGCTGGCAGGAGAGCCCGGCATGGAGCTCCAGAATCCAGATCCAGACTTCTGGCCTGGACTGGGAGGGGGAGGAGGAAGGCCGTCTTTGCCGAATGCAGGTGTTGCCACTGGGGCCACCATAGGGGACACGGCTCCAGGCCGTGGTTTGGAAGTGGGTGTGGAAGGCAGGGGCCCAACTGTGGCACGGGGAATAGGGGCTACAGTGCTGGAAGGGGTGGGGGTCTGTGCTTGCTCCTCTGAGGTCTGGAAGGGGCGCTTGCCCTGTGGGCTACCTCCTGGAGGCAGTGGGAACAGGACAAAGGGTCGAACCTTGATGGTGAGCAAAACTCAAACACTTACTTGATTTTCCTTTGCAAAATGAAATAAAAGAAATTTCATACCTGACATCTTGCTGGGGCCATCGGGGTCGGCCCCAGGGTGGTGGCGAAGGGGTTGAGGCAGACGAGAGGGCTGGGGAATCCTGGAGGGACGACGAGAGCCACCCTGGGGTCCCGCAGGCACAGCACCTCCCTGGGAGCTTCCACCTACAACTCCAAGAGGAGCCCCAGGCCCACTGCTGCCTCCAGCCGGAGCCCCCAGGCTGTGCACACACGGCCCTCCGCTGGCCCCCACATGGTTCCTCTGATATTCTATTGGTGAGGTTAGAGCTGTGATGAGGTACAAAGAGACCAGGGTGTCCATGTTGCAAACGGTTTCTGTTCTGAAACTTACTCTACTTTGTTATTTGTGTGTGTGTGTGTGTGTGTGTGTGTGTGTGTGTGTGTGTGTGTGTGTGTGAATGTTATTGATCGTACCATTGAGGAAATTGCGTTGGCTCTCCAGTATCTGGCCAATCTGAAGGGTCCAGACCTCACGCACCCCTGGGTGTGAGGAGTGAAGCACAAAGGACTCCACAGCGCTGTTTGTTGACCGAGAGGTGAGAATGAACTTGCAGGGATCCCCTTCCACGTTCTCCTCTAGACCCAAACAGCTCACCTGTGGAAAGATGAACAACAGTGCTCTTATGTGGTTCTGGTCTAAGTAAAACCTGAGAGATCAGTGTTGTGTTTGATAGTTTATCAGCTCTCACAGAGTCATGTTAGAGGACTAAAGCTCTACACTGAAGGATTCAGGTGTCTTATTAGTCACAACCAAGATAATGACAGTGATTTATTGTAATAAATGATAGACATGGATAGATATTTCCTATTGATGTTCTTGTGACCAGTGAGCATATTAGAGCGTGTGGTTTTACTTTGAATAATCTTTCTACTTTAAACTGTGCCTGCCATTTATTATTTTAATCAACATAAACTATATAAGAAACGATTTTAACATTAATGTCTTTGAAAATAAATCAAAATATACTTTAAACCTTCATAAAATGCCCATCTTAAGGTTTGGCCATTCAACACATGCCTCTGACCAATAGACAAATACGTTACACATGCTCAGTGTTCCTTTATTTTACATAATTTTCTGGTTTAGTTGAAGTAACTCTGAATTTTTTTCTATATTTGTTTCAATTGCTGCCATCTACATAATAAGTCTGCTATTTATTGTGTAGTCCTAAATAGCATTATTAAATAATATCAGTTCTAAATCTAATCAGAACAGATTTCCATCCAGTGTTTAGGTTGAACTGACAAAGTCAATATTTACCAAATTGTAAGGATGCAAATAATTACTGGTATGTTATCAGGATCTGCTGATAACTGCTTTAAAAGCTAAAAATCAGTGTTAGCCGATATGAAAATTTCTGTTGATACTTACAGCAGATTTTAGAGCCATATATAATAGTATTAATTGGAAAGTTTTTGCAAATTAACATTAATTTCAAAGTATAATATCCAACAACAGGGCCAATCCTCTGTTAGTTGAAGCTTTATTTTACATCCATCTATCTATCATCTTTACTGTTAATCCCTTTCGGGGTTGCATGTTTTTGGTCTGTGGGAGGAAGCAGGAGAGAACACAAGCATGCACGGGGAAAACATGCAAACTCCACACAGAAAGGCCCTGACTGACCTGGTGATCAAACCGGCGACCTTCTTGCTGTGAGGCACGTGCACTACCTGCTGTGCCACCCCCAACAATTCCTTACAGACTTAGCTAAATGAGCTAACTAGCTGTTATTACAGAACACCAAGTGCTCCAGTGGTCATCAAAACTGATAATGTGAACTTAGTTAGGGCACAATATTTCCCTGTGTCAGTGGCGCAACCTGATAGTGCGCTTGTTTGGTAATCGAAGGGTTGCAGGTTCGAGTCCAGCTCCAGCTGTCACATGGCGATGTGTCCTTTGGCAAAGACACCACTGTTGTGTCCACTGCTGTGTCAGTGGCGTGTAAATGGGCATGAAAGGGTGTGAAAGTGTTAACTGATAATGAAACTCCAACCATCAGTGAGTGAATGTGAGAGTGAATGAGTGTGAATGGGTAAATGTGACCTGCGGTGTAAAGGTACTTGAGTAGTCAAATGCATCATTCCAGTTGTACTGTGAAGTCGGGATTTCTGTGTTCTGAGTGGGAAATTTCATCTGAAGCGCCCCCTGAGGAAGTTGAGGGATCCTCACAACCCCCTAGTTGAAGATGGCTGCCCCCAGTGTAAACAGTTATTAAGCTCCTGTAATAATCCGTTTATTAGCACTTCTGACTAGCGTTTGTCGCACTAAATCAGCTATTTACATAATATTGTCCGATGTCTATTTAGAGAAATACTGCTATAGTGTTATGTACATTCTTCATGTGGTATGTGAAAACTACAATGCAGGGCGTGCTAACAAGGGCTAACAATAGCCTGGTAGATCTGCAAGTATTTTTTTCTGACTTTGTTTCTGGAACAGTGATAACTCGGATATTATTCCCACTCCCCTCTTCCCAGCTCTGATGTAAATGGAACACAGCAAAAGACTAGAAAAGCGCTATATAAGCTTAAGTCCTTTAATCATTTCCCTTTTTGAAGTAAAATTGCATGAAGTCTGGTTATTTTAGTTGAGATTATGCTAAACTATATTTAACCCAACTATAACTTAACATCAGGTGGCACGGTGGCACAACAGGTAGTGTGCATGGTCCTAATGAGGGTGTGCTAATAGAAGAAAGTACTTTCAGTTATTTTGATTTATAGTTGATATTGGTGTCAATAAGTTTGAAAGCGTCGGCATATTAGATATTGGCTAAAAATCCAATAGTCGTCATTAAAAAATAACCTCCTAATTTCATAATACAATAACCCTTTACATATAAAACTATATTTTATTTAAATCCCCAACAGAAACAAGCTGATCAACATTTGTCTTATTTTCACATTAAAGTCATTTTCAGGTTGTTTTGAACAAACTTTTTCAGATGCAATCCTTTTGGACGACTGATAATCTTAATGTGTGTTAGGCCTTCGTTTTACCACCAGAGGGAGCTACAGATCTTTTATCTGACATCGATCCACCCTCACTGATACTGGCTAGTCTTTGCTTTTCATACTCCTGTTTTTTTTTTTTGGTTTGTTTTTTTTTTTTTTTTACCTTGATGCTGTTCTTGTAAAGAAACCCAGGTGAGGAGAAACCTTTCTTCTTATCCAGGGGCTCACTAAAGATGACCAGCTGCTCAAACAGGAAGACCCTCCGCTCCTTCATCCGGCCAAGCAGGCTGCCCTCGGGGTCGGACACCATGAACGTGTCCTGCAGCAGAAGGCGTCCCTGAGCCACTATCTTCCCCTGGAGGCCGAGAAGATAAAGATGGGAGAGTAAGAGTAAAATGAGTGATGTGAGGTGAAACTATTTCACGAGGAAGAGTCGTGTTGATAAGAGAACCACTTTTATTAATGACACAGTGGGATTGTCTTACGTCAAATCCCTGAAGCCGGCCCACATTCATCATGTCGTTACACCTTTTTGGCACGATGCACATGACCTCCACTGCTTTCTGTGAGAGTCAAATGACCAAAAGGTTAAAAAGTTCCACATTTGTCCTGAAATTAATCACTTCAGAATCACATTATGCAGCTTTTCACACGAAGAGATGACAACAAAAGAGCATTTACAGACCCCAAGTATATTATCCAAACATTTTAATTTTTTTTTTTTTTTAAATCAATTAGATATTATCGTCATCCACACGAGAGAGGCCTTCACTAACTCTTCACTCCTATTGAAGCCGACTGGACTGCAGTAACTAGACTTCTTATTAAACACAAAGATAATGATGCCATTGTTTAAGTTTTTCATAAAAGCCAAGACACATCTCTTGAAAATTTTCTCTTATTTCTCTCAAAAAAACATGAACACAGCCATCTGAGATCACTCCAGACAGAAAGATTATGATTTTTTGACAATAATTTAATTAAAATAAATGATAAAATGACTAAAGTACATTTTAATTTAACAGCACCTCCGTACTAACCTGATACACCAGATGGACTGTTCAATATATTTCACTAGTCCACCGGGGAGAGAGCTCAGAAAGTGTTTGGGGAGGGCTGAACATTTCAGAAGCATCTCCGGCAGGTGATTGGACAACTGTTCTGTCAATCAACATTTATATAACGTCTTAACGCGGGACGGCCCAGTCAGATTCCTTTAGAACAGGACAAAGAGCTTCAAGCAAGACCACAGCATAAAGTGACTGCTTGTACAGGGATTAGCATAGATGCTAACAGCTTCTGTAGCAGTTTTATCAGGTCTGGACCACATTTCTTTATTAAATAAAAAACAAATAACAACAATACAATCTTCTCTATAGTAAAGATATTTTTGCTCCACTTCTGTTGTTTTAAAGACTTTGTTTTACAAAGTGGCTCACGCTCTGTAGTGCAGTAGCGCCCGCCTACTATAATATCTGATTAGCCTGTAAAGAATATAACTGATGTAATGATCGTCCAATCAGCTGCTGGATATGCTTCTGAAAGGTTCCGCCCTCCCCAAACACTTTCTATGGGCTCTTTCCCAGATGGACTAGTGAGATATATTGAACGGTCCCTCTGGTGAGTCAGGTTTTGTCTTACCTCCAGCTCCACTGACTCCTGTCCAGCCTTTTTGGAGTGTTTCAGGAAATCCTTTTAAAGAAAAGACAACAACCTTAATAGTTATACTTTTTAAGCAGTGCAGGTTATAAATTAAATATTTGTCTATAAATAAAACACAATGATGTTCTGGCATCCTCTGCTTCCATGCAGGTGGACTAACCTTCAGCAGCAGCTGGTACTTCATGATCCTCTGGACTGGTTTGATGAGCAGGTCCGTGATCTGCAGCCTGTGTCCTAGACGCTGCTTTAGGTCCTAAAATGTTCAAATATTAGAGTTAGAGGAGAGGCTGAGACTTGGAGTGAGGTCTGGAGCATCTGAAGGGTGAGATTTTCAAAATGATGGTCATACCTCGAAGTACGTATCGATGTACTCTGAGACGATGTGCTCCGACTTGGGCTTGTTCTGACAGTACACCACGTACATGTTGAGTCTTCTTTCCTGCATTGAATATAAACACTCTATTACAGCATCATCTAAAGCATTGATCACCAACTGGTGGCTTGGTGTCCACATCCACCCCCCTGATTATTGTTAAACAGAAGAGGATCAGGGCCACATTTACTTGGTCTTCATGTCTTGCCTCACTCCTAAGTCCATGACAAGCAGATTGACACCATTCTTTCCACCTTGCATGCAGTAACAAGGAAGAGATGGGCAAAGCTCACCCAAGGCTAATTGGCTTAGCTCAAACACTGGGAGTCAGTGGGTAGTGTTAGCCTGCCTCTGCCTACAGTCATCACATAAAGTTTTCAGCAACTCTAATGGTCCTGTGTGCTTGTTGTGACTCGTTTTTTTTTAATGTGTTATGTTGCGTTATCTATGCTTAGACTAAGAGTAGCACTTTACGTAATTTTTCGAAAAAAAAAAAAAAATAAAATAAAATAAATTAAAAAAAATAAAAAACACACACATAAGAAACTAAACTGCAGGGCACATGCACAAACCACTGCAGACGTGCTTGTAAAGTTCTAAACTTAGTCTCAAAATAGATAACATAACATAACGCAGTAAAAAAAAACAGGCACAATAAGCACACAGGAACATTTAAAGTTGCTGAAGAGTTTATCTGATGATTGTAGGCAGAGGCAGGCTACCGCTGCCCATTGACTCCCAGTGTTTGAGCTAAGCTAATTAGCGGTGGGTGAGCTCTAGCCAGAATGGTGTCTATCTAATTGTCATGGACTCGGGAGTGAAAGAAGACATGAGAACAAAAAAAAAAGATATATCCCTTTAAAGTTTATTATGATTGCGGAAAACTTCAGAATTTTGAGATTAAAGTCAGAGTTCTGCAACATAGATCAGAATTTTAGGAAAAAGTCAGAATTCCATGATTAAAGTTGAAAAATGGTCAATCTACTACTGACAAACCTGCTTGAGAAAGAGTGGTCCCAGTCTGTCAGGGTCCTCCAAACATTTCTCCAACTCCCCGAGAAAGAAGCTGAACAAGACAGAAACCAATGAGAAGACGGTAAGTAATTGGACAAGGAGGTCCAAATAAGAAATGCTCTTCTTTTCTACATACTCTTTGTGCCAGTCGTAGATCTGGTGGATATTTCCAAAAACAATTTTGTCTTTTCCTTTCATGTCATCAGGGACTCCCTCTTCCCTCATGCGGCTCATGTAGCCCTGAAGATGGAGACACAGAAGACACAAGATGGAGAAACTCAGCAAAGTAATGTAAATAACGTTAATGACACTTTTGAAGACCTTCTGTAGACAAAAGACTAATACGACGAGACATTTTAGCTGGTATTTACGTGTGAGGTAGATTTTAGATCCACAAAGTAACTATAACGACAAAACAATAGATAAATAATAACAGAGAAGCAAGCAAAAATCAAACCCAATGAGAAATTACACAGTAGAAGATTTGAACACATATGGGAGCCTGGTAGCTGTCTCCAGTAATACCCTTTTGGTAAATAATACATTAATATGTTTCATTATAGGATACAGGATATTATTGGATCAATATCAGTATTGGCAGATATTTGTCTAAAAAGTTGACTAGCACTAACATTTTTTTGCTGATATTTTGACCATACAATTTGTCCATAAACATCCAATATATTGGCCATAATTTGGCAAAACGTCCAATGATGGTTTACCTCATCATCACGCAATGCAGTGTTAATTTTGTTGACTTATTATTTTCGTCATACTTTTCGTCAACAACCTTTCTTCCCCTGACGGAAACCAGACAGTAATTAATAAAAACAAGTGCACATGGACAAAAACTAAAACTAAATTGACTGACATTTTTGTCAACAAATAAAAACTAGATGGAAATGTTTGACCGAGACTTAATCCAATCAGACCTAATTTTGTCATGTAGAAAATAGGGAAAAGTTAGGAATATATCCAATCACAGCTACTCATTGTATTGTAACTTAGATGCTCTGCCAGATAGCCTAAATAAAAGTTATTGTATTTCACACAAAAGTTAAATTTGTTTCTGTTAATTTATACATTCAAACTTTACCAGCATTCAATAAAGGGTTATTAGATGTTTCATTTTATCCAAGTGTAAAACATGACTTCAGAAATTCAAGAAAACATAAAAAAATGCCTCACACTCTACCCTTCATATTTTAGTCGACTAAATTTATAGTAGATTTCATCGACTAAAATGTGAAATTTCATCAACTAAAAACTAGACTAAAATTAAAACAGTTCGGATGACTAAATTATGACTAAAACATTATTATTTTATATTTTAGACAAAAAAATATAACTAATTTTAAAATTTAAAAACTGCTTTCAAAATTAACACTGACTCAATGTCCACTTTAATGAATCACAAGTGTCATTAAAGGCAAAAATGGTGTTTTTCTTACTTTACATCTGTTTTAAACATAAATGGACTGTAACCATGAAAGGAGCAGGTCCACTTTAGTGAAGACGTGAATATCCTGTGAATATCCTTATCGGGATCTGCGATAATTAGTTTAGAAATACCAGCATTAGAGATATCAGCAAGTTAGCATTTAAAAGGGTAACTGGCTGTCATTAGCATTAACCTGTTTAGTGCTTTGTTGGTTGAAAATGAGACTTTATTGTAGGACATGCGTCATAAAATGATAATCAGGGGACTAATATTGTTGACATATGAAGCTTAGCTAGATCACTCTGCTTTATGGCATGATAAAACTGAGGCTGAATTACTAGAAAATAATTCACCAGAAGGAATAGTTTACTCAGCATGACTTCCAGTGATTTTGTTAAATGAGTTTGGTCTTCCCAAGGGGCCTCGTCAACAGACAAACACGCAAAAACCAAACTGAATGAAACACTGCACAGGAGGAGGGCAGGGATTTCAAACATGCGAGGGCCTCTAGCTGTCTCCAATAATAACCTTCTGGTAAATCATTTATTAATATATTGTCATAAAAACAATCATAACATAAATTAATAGACAGACAACATCTCAAATACAAACAGAGGCATACTTAAATAGACAAATACAAACACATAAACCAGCAAAAGCAACAACATTAATGTGTCATCTCCAGCTGAACAAGGACAGGGACTCACCTCCACCACGAGGCCCAGGTCTCTCACGTAATCCCTCTCTGTCTCCACCAGCTCCAGCAGAATGTAACTAAAGTAATAAGGTAACAGACAGAAGTCAAAATTGATGTGAAACAGAACAGAATTAGCAAGAATGTGCAGAAAATTAGGGCTGACATACTGTCTTTTCTTCAGGACACTGGCCCTGCGTTCATCCATCTCTTCCATTGGAGAGGAGGAGGACAGGAGGGAATTATCGGAGGGGTTGAAGGAGGGGGAGCTGCTGTCGCCCTGTTCCACTGACAGCGAACTTGGTCTGTCCTCCAGAGCCTGAATCAGAAAGAGGCAAAACAAACACATCTGTTAACGAGTGTTTGCAAGTTTATGCGGAAGCCTCTGAGAATGGCTGAAGCTTTTTAATATATTTATCTCAAACTCACTCTATTAAAGATGTGACCTTCACGAATAAGTCGAGTCTTTTGAACTAGGGGTGTCCCAATTTGATATTGATATTAGATATCGGTCCGATATCAGTAAAATAACTGATATCGGAAAATATAGGCCTGCATCTAAAATCTCCGATATAAGCACTCTGATAAAAGCAGTCCATTCTAATTTATCATTTATTTATTTAATTCAGTTGTAGAATAGGCTTATGTTTAAGTTAAACACAGGGGTTATTTTGCAATTTAAAAATATATGTTTTTGTTTTTATTGTATTTATTGAGGTTACTTTTCAGGAACCTCTAATTTATTATTATTTATTTTATTTAATTGTAGTATATTCTTATGTTAAAGGTTAAAATTTATGTAACCCATTGGTTAATAACAAATGGGTCAGCTTTTCTCATACCTACTATTGCTGACTACTGTTCTCAGTTTGAGTAATCTCACCTGATCAAGCCTTTTCTTACAGTCCATACTACAAAATAAGTAATAAAAGTATGTATGATTCCTGCTGATATCATATCGTATCGATATCAGTATTGGCCAGTACTCAAGGCTGCAATATCTGTATCGTACACACATCAAGCTTTCACTTTTCTAAGTTTATGATGCACTAAAACACCTGAAGACACAAAAGGATTAAACAATTCAAGAGTCTTTCTCTCTCCTACCATCTTGCTTTTGACCAGCTCCTCGATGGCGCTCACCAACTCAGCAGCACTGGGCGTCTCTGAACTGGATGGACGGACTGACAGACGAGAAGAGGTCTGGACAGTGACAGAGATTTGGAGTTGAGGGGAAAAAAAAGGAGTATTAGAAGTGGATCAACACAAAAAAATCATTTTAATGACTGAAAATCTGCTCTGAGGCTGTTTTAGTTGAGCTTTTCTTACATAGAAAATAACAGGATTGAAATCTCTTTGTCACTGAAGTTTTATTTTTCCTTACAAAGTTTTGTCTTGTTAGTTTGTAAAATTACTAAAATATAAAGTTTATTGTTTATTTTCTATGTAAAGTAAAAGTTCCAATGACATTAAACCCATGTGTATGCACCTACATGCAACAAGCTTGAGAAAATGGAAAGCAAAAATATACAGCATCAATATTAGTTTATGGTTAACGGTCATGCCTGAAATTAATTGTAAAATTAGCTCCGTGAAACTTGTAAGTTGGTTAGTTTTACCACAAGTGAAGATTTTAACTTCAGCTTTTTGTGTGAATAATGACTTAGTGAAGCCTGTTCATGTTCAATGCTTTAATCTGAAGATCCAAAAAGATGTTTCCAGAGGAAAACCCAAGTGCTTGGGGGTTTTATCTAAAGGTTGACAAAAAGAAACAAAAAAATGTGATATAAAAATAAATAAGTAAATGAATAATACAATTTTAAGTTAAAAGTGGCGTGATTAAATGTAGATATGGAGAAAGAATAGAAATTATAAATTATGGAGATGGAGATTTGGGGAGAAAGAGTAACTGAAATGAAGGATGTTTTTGATGCTCTCTGAAGTGATGAACAGTCCTGAAATAAAAAATAAAGGATGCTTACAGAAGAGGAAAGAAAGAGGTCATTGAATGTATGCATATACAGTCGAGGAGACTCTCACCCTTGCTGTGCTGTGCTTCAAGACTTTCCCCAATTAGGAATCTGGGTGAGGCTGTGTGCCCTTCTGGCCTCGCCAGCGTTTAGAGATGCCAATTACTCGCATGGTTAATGAGGTTAACGCACAGAGGGTAAAAGGGAGATGAGGACGAGCGAGCAGGGCGGGTGAAGGAGGGGGGGTTGGAGGATGATGGGAACAAGGGGGCTTTTGAATTTGCACCTCAGAGTGGGCTCAGATTCAGGTTATGATCGAGGGAAGCTGCCTGCTCAGCTGATTGAGATCCAACAGAGTTTACTTTAAGATTTTTTTTAACCTTCCCAGAACAACCAAACCTTTTTCTACTCTATTTCTGAGAAACATGCAGTTTTATGCTTTTCCAAAAGGCTCAAGGCGTTGCAAAATACAAAAAGTTAATGCATATTGGCTGTTTTAGAAATCTGATCTGCACTTACACCGGCAGAGAGCACCTTAATATTCCACTCCGGCTGGAGTGAACACACATGCACCCTCCTGTTTGTTCTACATTTTCATGTAGTGCCCTTATTCATATGCAAAATGGTTGTTTGTTGTAGAGACAGAGCACAAGTGAATTTGAGGAAATTAAAAAAAAAAGAAGAAAATATTCTGCTGGAAGAGTTAATAGAGCTCAGAAATATTATAAAAGTTAGGACAAGTGGCTTGTAGATATCTAAAAAAGGGAGAAGCTTTAGTCTAAAGCTGCTAACTTAATATCTGTTCAGTATTATTTGATGTAAAAATTAAGGAAATAGCCTTTAGCGGGTAGCAATTAAAGCTGAAGAGAGGGAACAAAAGAGGTTTGAAGAACTGACTGAGGTAAGAGACAGGGGGGAAGAACGGGGCATTTCAGATGGAGAGGTATGGAAACTGAGACAAAGCAAAGACAGGACATAAATCAAGGTAATGCTACAGCATGGCAAACAGTAAACGATACAACCAGGAAACAAAACAAAAGAGAAACAGAAATTAGTGTCAGAGGAGCCTCCACCGTAGAAGAGGAGACTTGGCGTGCCTTAAATGTGTCATTACTTTTCTGCTTTACAACAGAAGAGAAAATTTGATGCAACATGCTGAGATAAAAATGTTATGCAGAAATGAAACTTAAGAGTCACTGTGTCAGGAAATGCCCTTTTGGAGAACAGTGAGACTGAAATGAGAGAAAAGTAACCTACAAGAACTAAAAGGTATAATAGCAATGAGAGGGAAGAAAACCAGCGATCATCAAACTTTGATATGATCATATAAAAAAGCCTCCGTTCACCAAACATGTAAGCTTGTCCCTTTGTTTATACATATAATCTCAAACTTTAACCAGTGAGATTTAATGTGAGGCACCAGGGTACTGGTTAAGTTGAAATGCTAACGCAAAAATGCGACCAGGCAGGGCCCACAGGTTGTTGCTAATTTGCCCTCATTCATTGGTATTGCTAGTAACAGAGGCTAGCAATGCCTCCTTAAAGGGATACACCAACATTCCTTTTCTTTTCGTGTCTTGCCTCACTCTCAAGTCCATGATAAGCAGATAGACACCATTCTTTCAACTGTGAGTGCAGTAACAAGAAAGAGACGGGCGAAGCTCACCCACTGCTAGTTAGCTTAGCTCAAAGGCTGCGAGTCAAAGGGTAGTGCTAGCCTGCAACTCTAAACGGTCCTGTTTGCTTGTTGTGCCTTGTTTTTTTTTACTATCATCGTAATATCTTCTTCGGTTCCTAAACACAGGCTTTGTTTGTTGACCTACTTACATATAGCTGGTTTCAGCTGGAGATGTGACGTTCGCAAATGAGGTGAGTCTTTTGAACAGCTCTTTTTTTTTTTTTTTTTTTTTTAAAGATTATTTTATGGGCATTTTTGTGCCTTTATTGATAGGAGGGAGGGACAGTTGATAGGCTTGTGAAGGGGAGCGAGGGAGAGTAGGGGGAGGACACTGAGCAAACTGGCCACAGGGTGGATTTGAACCCAGGCCGGCAGAAGCATGTAAATGGGTCATGCCTGGTTGCGTACAACTCCACCAAACCAGCACCCCTTGAACAGCTCTTTAAGTGAACGATGTGAACCGATTCTCAGTTGTGAGTGAGCTATTCGTATGCAAGCCATTCTTAAATGCAAATGTCCTCACTCACAACTGTGAATCGGTTCTCATCGTTCACTTAAAAGACTCATTCACGAACGCCACATCTCTAGCAAACCACTGCGGAAGTAGGTCAACAAAAAAAAGCCTCTGTTTATGAGTAGAAAAAGATAATATAATGATAGAAGAAGATAAAGTAACATAAAGGGGTAAAAAAAATGAGTCACAAAAAGCAAACATGACCATTTAGAGTTGCTGAAGAGTTTATCTGATGACTGTAGGCAGAGGCAGGCTAACGGTACCCATTGGCGTCCAGTGCTTGACCTAAGCTAATTAGCGAGGGGCAAGCTCTGCCAATTTCTTCCTTGTTACTGCACGCACAGTCGAAAGAATGGTGTCTATCTGCTTGTCATGGACTCAGGAGTGAGGAAAGACACAGAAACAACAAAAATGTTGGTGTATCCCTTTAACAGGTAAGTAACAGTCTTAATCTGTGCCTGTGAGCTTCTAAGGCTGTTGTTTCACACCTACAGCTTGGTTGCTTTGTTCTGATTTAGTTGAAAAAAAAAAAAAAAGACAATTTTTCTTTTCATTTTTCTTTGGATTGTTCATGTTCACACTGCAGTATTTTGAAGTGAAGAAGATCACAGTGTTGTTTAAGAGCGAAGGTCAAATGTCTTATGATCACTCATCAAGAGTAGCATATCTATCAGTGTATGACACACTGTACGATATAAATGTAAATGAACTCTGTGCACGAAGAAGACAAGCTTTTTATGCTATTTAGTGTCTACGGCAGACCAAAGAGGACACCAGTTAGCATGGTGACTTATTACAGCGTTACACCTGTAGTAGCGTAGAAACTGAGGGTAATATGGAAATAACTTTTTTATACAGCACATGTTTAAAAAGAGCTTTGAGAGACTAAACAAGAGCAGAAAAAAGGAAAAGTTGAGAGCAGCTTTGAACGAGCTGGACTTAATTCTGAGAACAAAACCAGTATTTGAATAAGTTGAGTTCTTAATGATCTGCAGTAGAGACTGTGATTTTAACGTTGATATTTTCATGGCAAGATCTGTTTATGCACAGAAAGTGACTCTATGGGATCCAAAACAACTTATTAAGTAGTAATGTGTCCTCAGTCTGGTTGGCTGTTTTCTGTAATTCATTTATTTTAAGTACTGCTGCTTAAACTACTTTAGCAGTTTCTGTTTCTGTTGGTTGTTGTGTTTATTTAACCTTGCGCAGCAGTTGGATCCACCTGATTAACTGTCTGTAATCAGGCAATTAAGTATTACCAAGCTCCAACCTATGACGACTGTGCTTGGCCCAAAGCAGCACAGCCCAATCAGAGTCCTTTTGAGCAGGAAGAAGAAGGAACTACGAGGGAGACAACAGCAGGAAGCAGCTGCTTGTAGAGATTAGCATAGATGCTAACAGCTTTAGTGGCAGTTTTGTCAGATTTTGATCACAATTCTTTATTAAATGAAAATAACAACAACACTGAAAGCATTTCAAAACAGGAAGAATATTTTTTGCTCCACTATCGACATGTTTTGGCCAGTGTTTGTTTTACAAAAGGCTTACATGTCATGCCTCACACCAGTAATGTCCGCCGACTGCATTATATGATGGGCCAATAATGAATGTGATTGACAGAATGACAGGATATGCTTTAAAGGTTGTGTCCATTCCCACACTTTCTGTGAGTTACCCAGATGAACTAGTGAGATATATTCTGCTAAGTATCTATTGAACGGTCCATCTGGTGTGTCACACTAGGGTGGATTGTGTCTTCACTGCACATGAAAGGCTCTGGGGGTCGATTTAAAGCTAGCCGTGGTATGACCCGAAACAAGGAGCTATATACGAGTTTATGCATTTCCTAATGAAACATGCCAAATTGTATCAGAACAAACCTCCAAGGCAATATAGTAGGTATGCACAATATTATTGGTACGATATCAGTATCAACAGATATTGGCCTGAATATCGGTATTGGTCAATATTGAAATTTCTGCCTTCATTTGAAGCCGATATATGGGCAATAACATTGTCACAGTACACAAATGTACCATATTGCTTCACCTCATCATCACTGCATCGGTACATGCTCTTTTTTTAAGAGTTAAATGTTGTTTTTTCTTATTTTACATCTGTTTTTCACACAAATAGACTCTCACATTGAAAGCAACAAGTCAATATCTGTTGGCGAAGACTATGCGATTAATGAAACATATCGGTATATTGGATATCAGCAAAAATCCACACTGCAAAAACTCAGATTTAGGCAAGTGTGTTTGTTTTTTTTTCAAGTCAGAAATATCTAAAAGACTTATTATAATCTACTTTCACTGGACAAGTCTAGATGAATATCTTACTTTACGGAATATAAGGCAAAAATAAGGCACTGAATTGTTTGTAATGATAAAAAAAAATATCTCCCAATGAAACAAGCAAAGTTTGACTCAGTGAGGGTCTTAAATTCAGGTTAAATATTTACTCTGGTTAAAAAAAACATTTTAAGACACCCTTCATGTTAAATTTGGCTCGTCTCAATGACAGATTTTTTTACTTATTACAGCAACTCAGGACTTACTTTTAGTTTGTACATCTTCAAATAAGATGTTAATGCAGAGATGATACGGAATTGTGGCTTAAAGTAAGTCCGATTGCAGATAGTGAGATTTTTTTCTTGAAAATGGACAAATACTCTCAGAGTTTTTGCAGTGCAATATTGTGCATCCCTATGATTTAGGTGTGAAAACAACCTGAGCCAATCAGGACAAACACATCCTAGACCAATCAAATCATTATCAGTGTGCACCGAGCTACAATTAAAGATGCAACATTTGTATTTGTAATCCAACTGCCCCCCAACTGCAAGGTGTACTGACAATGGGGTGCTAGATGAAATAGCTATACAACTTCAGCTACTGTGTCCATACAAAATGTCATCCATAAAATTCTACAGCTCCTTTTAGTTGAATTTCCTGATGAAGCTCATGCTTATTGCAAAAAGAAATTGCAAAAGAATGTAATTTGTGTCTTTTCTTGATCTTAAAAATGCCAATTCCAGCACCAGAAATGTATTCTAAGCTGATAATTGTCTTCTAGTCCAAAATCATTTATTCTGCCACTCTAAGCCCACTCTGACTCCTCCCCGTCTCCCTGGCTTCGCCCTGTTTCTTTGCCCTGCTCTCTTCTGTCCCCACTACTTCCCCTCCCTCCCCTCACCTTGTCATCCTGTGAGTCCGGCTGCAGCAGGCTATGCTGCTGGATAGCCATGGGTGGAGGCAGAGGCACAGAGTCGGCCCCCTCCTCTCCCTCCTCCTCCCCGCAGCTCTGCATCCCTGAGGAACTGGACTTGGACAACGTGCCGCTGGACAAGCCCTCGTTACGAACCCTCTGCAACAAAAACAGGGGGGTAAAGATGAATAGTGGGACAGAATTCCTTAGAGAGAGCAAACTTCAAATGGTGATGGGCTGCGCATGTACCCACCTCCTCCAAAGTCTCATCCTGAGGAGTAGCAGCGCTGTCGTCAGAGTCTTTCTGAGAGCCGATGGTCATCTCCCCGCTCTTCCTGATGTCACGGCTCTTCTTGTGCTTGTGGGCCAGTTTCTTCACGTGGCCGTCTGCCTTACCGCTGCTTAGCCGACGCACTGGGCTGGTGAGCCATTTCCGCAGGGTATTACCTATAAAACCAACCAGTCACAATAAATTCAGAGGAGAAAGCATATAGGGGTGAGTGCTGCACTGGGTCAAGGCGTGTGATGATAAAAAAGTAGATTTGGGTGCTCTCCAAGGATCCAAGGACAGGAGTACATTTGAAGAATACATAAAAAATCCGAGGCTCTCCGATAAAGTTAAAAAGCCTTCATTTCATCAGGGATATGTCATGTCAACGCGTTTTGACTCGTCAGAGTCTTCAGCAGGACATGACTGACAACATGTAACAGGTGTTAAAATACATGGGGGATGTCATGTAAAGACACTTCAATCAATCAATCAATCAACCTTTATTTATACTTGAGAAATCATTGAGGGTCATCCTCATTTACAATGATGTCGAGTCACTTACAAAAGACTTTGCTGCACAAAAATTCCAAACAGATTATAAGAAGGGGGAGATTGGTCCATCAAAAAGAAAAATGTGTCAAAGACTGGCAGAACACAAGTATGCCATAAAAACTCACAACACAAACCACCCAACAACACAACACTACAGATCTGCAGGACATACTAACCCAAACTTTCCCAAAATCAGGCAATTAAAGTCATTCCCAGATCTTTGAGAGGAGTTTACAGACTCAAACGCCTCTTACAACATGAAACTTTCTGAATTTATTCACCCAGAGCCACTTCCTTCCCAGGCCTAAATGTGGAGATAGATTTCTCCCCCTTCTGATAATCTGTTTTGCATTTTTGTGCAGCCAGGCCTCATATGTCTTTTAATTTCTGATGTTACGTGATAGTGTCACATGACACAATCACATGACATCTCCCATGCATTTTAACACCTGCTAGTGTTTTTAATCATGTCCTCATGAAGACTCTGACGACCCCAAACACGCTGACATGACATATCCCTGATGAAAGAAAGGATTTTTAACTATATCAGAGTGCCTCAGATTTTTAATGTATTCTTCAATCTGTTTTGTTCTCGTTTTTCAAAAGTTTCTATAAACGCAGCATTATCTCAAGAAATGTGTCTGTCCAGTCGTACATATGTCAGGCCTGTAGGTGGAGGAGGAACATAGTTCCTATTAAGAATGGTTAGAGATATGTAGGAAGATCACAGCCAAATTCAGAGTAAATCAACAGATGTGTGCACATACATAGGTACGAATATATATGTATGTGAATATAGATGTATAGGTATGTGCAGATATGTGGGTGTATATAAATAAAAGTTTGCAGGTGCTAAATACTTATAAGGATCCAGGCCTTATAGATTGTTGTTGCTTGGCTGGCCCACTGATTTTGCCTATCCATCTCTTTGGTGTAGTAGATGTTCGTTATATTTCCGATCTCTAGCTTCTGCCAAATGATATGATAACCATGTCTCCTAACCTCCCTTTTTTATTTTTATTTTTTTTAAACATGAATAGAGGCCTCTCAGCATGTCAAAGCTTTCATTGTTATCAATTTATACATCCCTTTTCTAAAGTGCAAAAAGTTTCTTCTAAATATATTGGATGCATAATGCAAATCTATAAATATATATGATGAGGAGAAAAGTGTGGTTTATATGATGCAGAGTTGTAATGCCTTTTTTTTCATTAAGACCTTGTCTTTCCATACAAGGATTTTTTCTGATAATCCTTTCAATAAAGAATGGAAAAAAAAGAATATTTCGAGAGCGAGACCTGTCATGTTTTCAATGTAACTTGATTTGTTTACACATGGAAA